>JAEMON010000001.1:45821581-45832462 GCA_030264115.1 Lygus lineolaris | reverse complement strand
CGGCCTGTGACCGTCGCGAAATGAAACACCCTGTATATATATTTATTTATACATATTTATATATATGTATAAATAAATATACGCTGTATGTGTGTACCTGTACCTACTGGTTCACTGCTAATTTTGGGTCATGTCTTGAAATTTGAGGAGTATGCTCAAGGGACCCCAAAAACACCTGCATAGTAGCATTTGAGCTTCTCAATTTCAATCAGGTTCCTATCTCAATGATTAACAATTTTGGATTTCCCTCATTGTCCAGTATTTTTTGGGAAAATCTAAAGTTGTGTTCTAATTTGGGTGAAAATTAGTTTGAGTTTAAGTGAATATTTATAACTACACAGAAAGCCGAAGAGATCTCTTCTTCTGCTTAGGGATCTTCACTTCGTCGTTCAGTTCCATAAACTCTTTTACAAACTACCCAAACTACTTCATTTCTCCGAACTCAATATTGTCTAGTATTTATTGTCTGTAGTTGGAACCTCCCAAACTTGATTCTCCATTCCTACAGAAGAGTAAGAATCTATTTATGTATCTCAATTAACCCGCGTTGTTCATTCATGCTTTATATCTTCATTATTGCTTTTCTTGGCATTCACTTGTTGAATCTATCAGATATCGGACGACCCACGACATTGCTGATTATCGTACCTCAACCGCTGGCAGAGACTCAAAGCGGTAAGAGTATTCAGACGGTTCAATTCTAAAAATATTAAAAGGCAGAAAAAATGTGTTTGTTAGTAAATCTAAGTGGTGGAACGCGAGGGAGCGCTATGCGCTATGTGCGACCACTCCTCGCTGAAAATGGAATCTTGCCAAGACGGCTTCGTTTTTCGGAAATCGTTTTCTAGGCAAAAACCCCATTATAGAAATTTATTAGGGTCTTCCATTAGGTGAGAGGCGCGTAGGCAGTGGATATATGAAAGAAAACATTTTTCAATGATTGAGATACTTGAGGGGGTTCCGCCAGTAGTGTGAACATTTCTCCAACTTTTCTCTGTCAATAATCGATCAATTTCAAATCTGTTTTCGGCATTCTTTCAACTTTTTAATTCTGCAGGGCAACACACTATCGAAATTTTAAATTTCAAAAATTTTCACATTTTGTTATCAATTTAAAATTTGGAATTTGAAATTTTGATAGTGCGTTGCCCTGCAGAATTAAAAAATAGAAAGAATGCCGAAAACAGATTTGAAATTGATCGATTATTGGCTGAGAAAAGTTGGAGAAATGTTTTAACGGTAAAATAGTAACGGGAGGGGGGGAAGGGGCGGTTACTTTTTTTAAAACATTGCCATGAAGTAGTAATGAGATTTGTAGTGAGAGTTAATATGAACTCTATAATTCCCTAGATTTGCGAATTTTTGATGACGGTTCACACTCTGGCCGGAACACCCTTAATCAATTTTATATTAGATTTATTCGGAAGTTTGACTGATTTCTGGCTGGGTCTGCAAGGTTCTTTCTGTTTCCCTCACAGCATCAGTACCTATCTTAATACAGTTATTTGATAATGTATGTCATTCTAGAAGCAATTTCCAAATGGGCCCAATTCCTGTTATTGTCCAGTTTATATATTCACTATTTAGAGAGCCCTATGAAAGGGTTATGAAAGTTTGCATGTTTCTTTCTCATTAGCTTTAGGATTCGTTGAGTATGAAATTCTCGGTCTCATAATCAACCTATACCTATAGCGACGTTTTATATTTACTTATAATAGTGCGGCATCTTACTTTTCTTTTAATACCTAGCATTTGTTGGTACTGAAACTTCTCTTCCTATAGGTACCTTACCAGTTTCAATATCGGGAAATGTGCTGGTATCGAAAAAATACTAAAATGAAAAATATTGGTCGTTTTGACGTGTAAAAGGAGAAATTGTTTGAGGAAATTGAATATTTGAGACAGCAATCATTCGAAAGTACCAACAAAGTATTCACTTTTCGCAAGACCAATATATATTATGTGGATGGAGGTGGTTCCGTAGATGCCGAAAAAACTTCACAACCTGAAATCCACACTATTTTCATAACATACATCAGGATAAGCTATCAGCAGCGTGGTTACTGCTTGGACGGGTGACCGCCTGCGTGGCTGAGACCACACATCTCAGTATTTTTGCTTCGGGCAGTGCGCGATCCCCTCTCCACTCAAGGGGGTGAGGCAATGGGTGGTAGCCATCAGAACAAATTCTGATCCTATCATTGGAGGACAGCTGATGACGTCCGCGACGCCGGGAGCGGCAGGCGTGCAAAATCTAGCCTGAAATGTTTTTTTTTTTTAGCATGGAACATGCTTTAGCCATGGACTAACTAGCCGAAAAATGTCACGCGGAATGGGTAACGCGGGATGGGTGACGCGGATGGGTGACGCGGATGGGTGACGAAATTAGAGAGAGAGAGGGAGAGGGAGAGAGAGAGAGAGAGAGAGAGAGAGAGAGAGAGAGAGACTCATTGATTACCATAATATAAAAGCATGTTCCATGTTTCTCGAATTTTAGCCTCAGGACCTAAACGGTAAGCATCCGGGGGTCCAGGGGGCTTGCCCCCTGGCGAGGCGCGCAGCGCCGAGTTTTCTTAACTTTTTACTATAATCCATTCCATTGCTGTAACTGGGAAAGTGTGATGCTCTTCATACCTACGGAAGCTATACTGCCCACGCAGCATGGCAGACGTTTTCAAAAGGCTCAACGTCCCCAAGAAAATAGGTGAACCAAACCAAGCGTTACATGAAAAACTTTCTCAGAATCTCAGCTTCTCAACGGTGTGGTTATTTATTTTTTTCTGTGAAAATTAAGGGAGAAAATCACGTTTGAATAAAAAACGTCGGTTTGTTCGAAGAAATTGAGTGTTTTTGTGTTATACGGCTTGAATACATAGAAAGGATACATAGAAACGTTTTGCTCGTTGGCCATGTTTGGCTCATTGTCTGGCTTGTCACCGTTCTGTTCATTTTGTTGATCTGCAAATCCCCAATAATTATGAATAGGTGATACAAAACTACCCGAACTTTCATAAGTAGTTACTTAGTGATGTGTAACCAAGTAGCTTACTTAGAACTCCTCAGAAGAAGGATTTGTTACCTACTTTTGCCGAGTAAGTGGGCGTTTTGTTTTTTGATCAAAATAGTTACCTATGTGTAATTTGAAGATTTTATATAATCATTATAACCTTTTAAGTCATACATATTCAGATACACATGTATACATCATCAAACCCGTCTACCCAGCGCCCGCCTAGGGAGGACTCTAGTTCCATCGTTCCATCGATTCAATGACGCATCCGTTATGCCCGTTTTGCGTCGATACTACACAGAATTTTGAGCTGAAATAGCAGTCGGGCGTTTTCAAGGGCGCTGAATCTAAATTTGAGGTCGAAAATGTAGAAATCCGACCCTCTGGAATACGTTGTTAAGAAGAGAAGAGAGAGAAATTTAATCAAGAGTAAAGTAGGAAACATTGAACATTATTTAAAACCTCGGAACGAATAGGTAAAAACTCGCGCATAATCAACGTAATAAACAGGTTCCATATCTTGAAAAACAAGTAGGCACATACGAGAAAGCACTTCCAAGTTTCGCAATAACGACTGATGATACCACAATTACCTTCAGGTAAATGTTAGGTGATCTCTGAGCACACAAATGTTGCAGGGACGATGATTTCTACCAAAACAAAACAGAGCGGGTGGGGATCGAGGGCAGATCTCTATTAGCAAACTACAAATAGCCGATAGAGAGGACGGGCGGAACTGACGTCCGAAGAAGTGCGCGAGCCATTACTGTTTATCTCGAAAATCTGCGCATTCTAATCCTGTTATTTATATAAAACTTAACAACTGGACCAACGGCTCTCAGGCTGTTTCATGGAGGTAACGCATTTGAGCATTCTTTCCTGTTCATGTAGGTTCCTACTATACAGGGTGTCCAAGTTTTTGAGCTAAAAGTTTGAGAACCAACTTTTCAACTAACTTGCAACATAACGTTCCTCTTAGAATTTTCATTTTTAGCCTCTGGTTTTCGGGAGTATTTTCACTTTTAAGATTTTTTTTCTTGTTCTCTACCGTATAATTATAGGGTTGAAATGGCTATAATTCCCTGAATTTACGTTGTAAAATTAAACACGATTATACCGATGGAAGAAGCCATGGAAAATCCATGGGTACTACATAATAACTGTGATCTTCATTGAGAGGGACACTTTGGACAGAATGTCCAGTGTGTCCCTACATGAATCCAACCTCTTTGGTCTCGTCTTATTTCCCCTTTTAGAGTGGGGACAGTTTGGACAGTTTTTTTTTAATCTGCTGTACTAAACCCTCTTTCAGTTGAAAACAACTTTTTTGTGTGTTTTGATTCGGGTGGATGTAAACTCACTTGATTTAGGTAATCCCTATTTCAAGAAAACAACGATTTACCAAAAATTAAATTTTGTCCAATGTGTCCCAACAGATGGGACACATTGGACAAAATTCCATTTTTGGTAAATCGTCGTTTTTGTGAAATAGGAATTCCTTGTGGATATGGTTTACCTAAATCAAGTGAGTTTACATCCACCCGAATCAAAACACACAAAAAAAAGTTTTTTTTAACTGAAAGGAGGTTTAGTACAGCAATTTGAAAAAAACTGTCCCGACTCTCCCCTACTTGCGCGGCCTTCAGCCAAGTCCTCCCATACCCTAACTAGACCAACTCGGGAGTAGCCCGATTCCACCGATCCCTAGCCTATTCCACCGATCCCTAGCCTATTCCACCGACTCAATTCCACCGACTCGATTCCACCAACGTCAATTCCACCGGTCACATTGCAGGTAGTGTCGGGGACGTGAAACAATTCCACCGTTACACACTGTGACTGTATAAAGCCAATTGATTGGGAACAGGGACTAGAAATTATGAGATAGTATGAATTTGAAAAAGTATTTATGAATAAGAAGAGAGTCAAATGCAGATAATTCAAAAAGTCGTAAAATATGTCGGCAAACTTCCTCACACTGATCTCTGATTCGTCTTGATAGTGGTTAATCAGATGCAACAGTTTTAATCTAAGATTCCTTCAAGTGAAACCTACTGCCACTATCTCAGCGTGAGGCCTGGCAGAAACATATACACTGTGTATCGATTGTTCGAAGTCGACAACGATTCTATTGGGGTACAAACTCAAGCCATTATAAACTGATTGTCAAGATCGACAGTTTTAAGAAAAGCAGAACCCCTTTTTTTGCACACATCGTCATTTTAGCGTATTTTTGAAGAAAATGAAGCTATTGCAATGGCTTCAACATTTTTGTAATGCAAATTTTTGAAAATTTTCTTCATGAAAATCCGTTTCAGACCATTCTAAAACTATCTGGAACGAAAATCCGAAAAAATTCCAAAATGTCAATAATATTAAAAGAAAGGATGAGTTCGTAGGTCAGAATTTGTGGACAACGAGAGGTTTACTACGCTCACCTGTTATGTTGAACAGTCTTGCCGATTATATCGAAAACTACTGACAGTTTTGCGGGAAGAGTGAAAAGTTAGCATGTTTACCTTTTGTAGACAGAGTGAAATGAAACAATAGACCGGTGGAATAGTATAACCAGTCGTTGTTTACCTTCTGGGGTACATCGGTGGAGAAAGAGACTCTACCAGCCACTACCTGCGATAATCCGGTGGAATAGTTCATCAGCCACCAACTCCACCCCTTCCACAAATGCTAGGGTCATCCCTTTAGGATATAGCCTCGGAGGCATTTTTAAAACTCGCTATCCCACCAAACCGCCATTAAATCAGAGAATCGTCCGATGGTATCTATAAGATAAGGGTTTCCTCATTTGATTCCTTGGGCAGTAGCAGTATATATTTAGTTATTTAGTTACATAGGAGTATTTCAGGGGTGCATCCCCCTGAAATGAGGAAGAAATCAAATTCAAAGAAATGTAATATTACATAATAAAAACGTAATAGAAACGTAATATTACAGTAAACTGAGTGATTTCAATTAATCAATCGTTTATTCGGGTGGTCGTCTATTTAGGGTAGCAAAACATGTTCACCTAGAGGTACCCCTCAACTACTTGTTACAATCCGTAACTTTTTTTTAAAACACACTGAGAAGTGACCAGGCTCCCCCCACGTTATGATTATATGAGTACCAGAGTACTCTTCAGCCAAATTCTCCCATACCCCAAGTAACACGATATTGTAAATTCCAACGCTAGAGTAGGATCTCATAGCATTCAGCAAAATTGAATCTGCAAATAATTGTTCAATACAAGAGAGCACGGTCAATAACATAAATATATCATGATGGTGGTTATGGATTTGGTCAGGTGATGATTCGGATTGACGGTGGGATTGTTTACCTAGTTTTTCTTGCACGTGGTAAAATCATACAAAACAAGAAGCATAGCTGTAAGTAGGTACTTATTTATTATGAACTATTACATTATCATCATCATCAGTAGGACTTGGATGCATACACCTAGAAGAGGTCTTCTAGGTCCATAGTCGGATGAGTATGCTGACACATTCTTAAGAAAGGTAGGGCGAGAAAAATTAGTACCTATACTGAATCCAAACATGTATTGTTTGGCTACAAACACATTGTCTGCAAACATTGTGGCACACTTGTTCGTGTCATTAGTAGTTGTCATTAGTTTGTAATAAACAATGGTAAGTAATACATTGTCTGTTTGTTGATACATCTTAAGGGCTGTTACCTCATTCCACCCTCGTCCTATAGGTCTACACATGTCATAACTTCCCCTTCTTCCCCCACACATTTCTGAAATTTCTAGAATTGTCATCATGACAATTAGTTGAAGATTTAAAATCTCCGGTAAAAAAAAACTTCCTAAGTATCAAACTTCATAGAATAACTTCAAAAATTGAATTAAACAACTTCAAAATCAAACTGTCTCAATCACGTGATGTTAAAGCGACTCTTACTATCAATGCCATGTCTGGTCATGTTAGGTGCTGCTAACCACCGAAGTTAACTTAATGTTTTTAAATAAAAGGGGGTTGGCCTTATTGGGGACCTGAGGCCTTATTCAACGCTCATACCTTAATAAACTGTTACCAAATAATAGGTACTAGGATTATGTCATGTTTTGCAGGTTTGAGCAAGTATTGAACATCTGTCAAACATAATCAGTGATATGAGGGACCCTAAACTGATGGATACCAGGTCAGTTTTAGAAGTTCAAGGTTGTGATTAAAATTATCAGAACTGTTAAGAATAATGCAATATCGGGACAGGTTGCCAACAATAAAATGTTGTTTTATTTTGCTGAGAGCAAAATGGGAGGCTGAGGTAAACTATGATTGGACTATTGGCGTAACTAGTCGAGGATAATCGCTCAATAACTCAACGTGGCAGCGCGTCGACTATCAACACGACTATTGCAACTTACCTCCAATGGGCTCGCATTCGTCGACCTTGATCATGACTGTATCCAAAGGTCCTGAGGTGGCGTGCCAAGTGCCGGTGGTCGGGTCCCAATGTTATCGTAAACCAATCTAAGACCCGTCGTGAGATCGTGATACGCAAATGGCTCTTGGATGACAGTACCTATACTTATTCCCTCAAGCCCTACGAGGTGTTCAGCGGCTGAAGGGACGTCTACTTCGCGACTATCCCCGCCAGCCTCAGATTTAAGACGGATTTAGAATTGGCTCAGACGCGATGAACTAAGGGGTGGGGAGAGTCTGCCTCCCCTACAGTACCAAACCTATGAGATCACACATGGACAGACGGGGGCTGAGCACCTCCACTACGGTGAATGTATAATAATTAATAGACTGCCCTTAACCTCCAAACGTAGGTGTTGGTGTCCACAACATCAACCACCTCGTGTACCTAATTCGCGTCAATTTCAATATTCCTCAAAATTATGAACATAGAGAAAGAAAGTGTTGACTTGAACAGTACAAACGATTCAGAAGATCAATTTTCAATTGGAAGACTCACTAACATTACTTCTTTAATGCCTTATTGATCCAAGAAACATTTAAATTTTCAACGCTCTGAGATATGGGCTAGACGTAGAAAATACCTAATTATGAGAAACATTTATTAAAATATAAAAAAGTTCCATTCATGCAGCATGAGTTGATGAACGACTTTTCAAAGTATAATTTTAACCGATTTGGTGGGTGATTCTTATAGGAAATTTCACGCTGATTTCGAAACATAATATGGTTTGTGTTCCTATTATGTTTCTATGTTTAGGATGGTAGTTTACTCCAAAAACCTCAAAAAACACGTTTTTTGGTGATTTTTGACTAAATTTTCAAAATTTAACCCCTTGGGGCACTCCAAAAAAACCCAAACACACGCAAATGCGCGCACACACACATATATATATATATACACAAAAGCAACCCTTTTTTATGATATCTCTCTCTCTCTCTCTCTCTCCCTCTCTCTCTCTCTCTCTCTCTCTCTCTCTCTCTCCCTCTCTCTCTCTCTCCGGTCCCCAATTCGGAATTCGTCGGTGGTGATGGACGACCAACCTATATCGGTCGCTAAGACTGATAACATTGATCTTGCGAAGCTGATAAATGAGTTTAGAGCGGAGGTCAAAAGCTCGAATGAAAAGCATTCCAATGAGATAAAGGATCTCCAAGTGCACTTAGACCGATACTCTGAACTCATTCAGCAGAACACTGATACCATCAATGGTTTAAGAGGCGATGTGTTGACGTTAAACAAATCTTTCGCGGAGCTGTCTGAACGCAATAACATCCTGGAACGTCGTGTGAAACAGTTGGAATCTAACTTATCTGTCATGGAGCAAAATTCACTAGATAAGTGTATCGAGATCGCCGGAGTACCAGACGCACCCAACCAGAATGTATTTGATATTGTCAAGGACGTTGGTAATGTTGTCGGTTTCGTTGTTGATCCAGTAATGGTTGACAGCTGTTTTAGAAGGAAGGCTCAGACGGCTTCTCCTCTCCCAGGTACCATATCAGTGACGTTTGTGAGGAGAGCTGATAAGGATAATTTCTTGAAAGCTGTTAGTAAACAGAAGGATTTGTCAACAAGGCACCTCGGCGATTTGACAGGAGAAAGCCAAAGAATATTTATCAACCAAAGCTTAACAAGACATAACCGTCAGCTACTCCAAAAAGCAAAGCAGCTTAAAAGGGAGTACCATTACAAATTCGTGTGGATTCGCAACGGAAGAATCATGGTGAGGAAGAATGAGAGATCAGATGCTGTTGAGATTAGGACGCAAGAAGATATAGACAAGCTTCTGCCAAAAAACGCCAACTCTGTTTCTCGATCCCCCACAACCTGATCTTTGAGAAGACATACATTGATGCTGGACTCGCTGAAATTGAACATCTGGTAATCGCACTCATTAAAAGTATAAACACAGTTAATTTTCTATTTCGTTTACTCGCTAAACAAGAGAAACAACTTATTTTTTCATTTCACTATCAAATAGCGATTCACGCGTTGCACGTATTTTATTTTGTAATAATGTTTCAAGATGAACATAATCGTAGCTAGTTTATTAATAGTATCCGTAAGAACTGAAAATGATGGCATTAATATTGTTGAGACATGCGTATTCTCTGATCCATGAGTAGTATAAATTCATATATAAAAGAGCAAATTACCGATACTAATGGAGTTAAGCTAGGGCACGTAAATATTGAGTGAGTGGTTGCGCACTTGGATGAATTTCGTGAAATAATAGCAGGTCAAATGTTTGATGTGATTGCTATATCAGAAACTTTCTTAAAGCCAAACATCACTAAAGCATCCATAGCCATCGATGATTATGAATGGATTCGCAATGATAGAATTGGAAAAGCTCGTGGAGGAGTAGCTCTGTTAGTTAAACGATGTATAAAAACAAAAATAATAGCAAGATCTCCTTCGAATTACTCTAAAGGTCCTGAATATATTTTCGTTCAGTTATTGTATAATAAGATGCAACTAGTAGTTGGGGTTGTGTATAGACCTCCAAAACATGGTAGAATAGTGAAAGTTTTTGAGGTTATTAGCAAGATACAGGCTGCTCATCAGAACTTAGTAATTTTAGGAGATTTCAACACTAACATGCTTGTGGTTGATTCTTTATCGAAGCAATTTACAAACCTTTTAGAGACACATAACATGTCCTATATCCCCTTCAGTGCTACTCACCACACTCCGCATTCCGCTACTCTAATTGATCTGATTTTGGTAAATGATCAAAGGTTTGTGAGGTCATATGGTCAAATAAGTGTGCCAGGACTATCTTGCCATGATTTAATCTTCTGTGTCGTTAAACATCCGAAGACTAAAGTTAATAAAAAATATATCTACGTGAGGGCTAAGAGTGAGTTTAATAGAGAACAGTTTTTGATTGAAGCGGCCTCACTTCCTTGGGATTCTGTCTATTTAGAACCAGACATTGACAAGAAAGTTGCTGTTTTCAATAGAATAATTGTAGCATTGTACGATAAACACTGCCCAATCATTAAAGTCAGAGTTAAGCGACCTCCGGCACCATGGATTACGGAAGAAATAAGAGAGCTTATGGTTTTACGTGATAAGCGATATAATATATACAAGAAAAGTAAGACAATTGAAAACAAAAATAATTATAAATCATTGCGAAATAAGGTGAAACAAGAAATAAGAAATTCAAAAATCAGGCATTTTCATGATCTCTTCAAGTGTGCACGACAACCAAAAGAGTTTTGGAAAATAGTTGGGAATTATGGAGTTGGTCAGGAAGAATCGAAACTCGAATCATTGCCAGTATCTGTTGATGAACTTAATAAGCATTTTAGTCAGGGTGATCCAACGCCATGCGACCCGGATGTGTTAGATGATTATAGATTGACTGCGCTGCGCCGAATGGAAGTTTTCAACATGAGTCCAATATCGGAAGA
>JAEMON010000001.1:45809618-45820581 GCA_030264115.1 Lygus lineolaris | reverse complement strand
CCATATTTATAATCAGTCCATTGATAATGGTATCTATCCTGCATGTTGGAAACAAAGTATGGTACTACCATTAAAGAAAATTGATAAGCCATTGGGGGTAGCTGATTTTCGTGCAATCAATATCTTGTGTGCATCAGGTAAGGTGTTAGATAAGATTGTCTATCTTGAACTTAATGGATTCCTGATGCACAATAGGATTATTGATGATAGACAATCGGCGTACCGTAAATGATACAGTACTGAGACTGCACTGGTCAGAGTTTGTGATGACATCACAAAAGCAATGGATTCACGCCAGGTCACGATTTTCTGGAGAAATGCATTGTTATGGATGGCAATTATGTCGAAAAATAAACACATATTTTTGGAATATACCCTGTACATTTGGTTAAAATACATGCATTTTTCGATTTTAGATGGCAGTTGTAACCTAATTTTCTGGATAACCCTCGTAGAAACCGCACGAGAGACAATAACTGACATCCCACAAGATCGTAAGAATAAAAATTGAGGCGCCAGGTGGAAAAAGGGCCTATAGGTATGCGAAATTCGCGTTTCGAGATAACGCCTTCCAAAGTTTTGATATGATCGCATTTAGTTATAATACTATACTTCTGGATAGAAATGGTCGATACTTTTTCTTCGACACTAAATTGCAATGAATGGTCACAATAATATAACAATAAAATTCTATAACAACTCTAAAATTGAGTTTAAAAACCGTCTTGGTGGTGGCCCTTTTTACTCCTGATGACATCCCCATGGTTCAAACAGTGTCACTCGAGCCCACCTTTGTGCTCGAGCCCACCTTTGTAGTTTCAATATCCCTGTATTCCCTGTCCTGACTGGCGAGCTGCTTTTGCTTGATTTTTCTTCCACGTCGCAGGTTTGGGCGATTTCCGATTTTTGGGAGGGACAACTATCAGGAGACCGCCACTATTCTGGTTATCTTCACTCATTTTATTATAAATAATAATATTTATTGCAGTTCGAAAGCAAAGAAACAAACATGTGAACCACAGGATTCTTATCACTGACAAGAACCTCCATCACGAAACTATCGATATCTCTGTCTATATCCGAGATATCGACTTGATATTTTGTGAGGATACTCTCGATATGTTGGCGAGTTCAAAAATGCGAAAACATCAAAAAGGGCCACTAAGCGTAAGGCCCTTTTTCCACCTGGCGCTGGCGCCTCAATAACAGAACCAAAGTGACCACCGTCCCAAGGTTACGGTCGACAACGAAAAAAGAAAGAAGAAGAAGAAGAAGTAATAAGACGTTGCCGGCTTCGGCTTGCCGGTGCCGCTAGTAGTAATGTAATAGTAAACAAAGAAAAATATATAGAGGTGATATAACATAGTGAACGGGAACTATATTATTATTTGTCTTTAATTTGGTTTTTGAATCGCCTACAACTCGATTAGCGCATTTGACACGTGACACCATTCGGACTACAGTGTTTTGTGGTTAGCTGAGTTGTTGACGTTTACTAACGTCGAAAAGTGACACAAGCAGCCAAGTAAGTATAGTAGTAGTAAGGAAGATGTTTTGGCAGAAGGACTTTATGGTTTTTTAGAGAAAATTTGATAGGGATATGTTTACAAAAAATTATGCCATAAATTGTGGCGCCAGCTCAATTAGACACAGAATGCCCTGAACCCCGTCTAAAACCAATGAAGTTATTAGTACCAAGGAAAATTTTTCTGTGTAATGGAGAAGGTATGAAACAATGAAAGGTAGTGGTTTCAAGTTATTGAACTGAATCGGTGACTCATCGATGTTACTCCAGTCGTGTACTTACCCCGGCCGGGTAAGTACACGACTGGAGTAACATCGATAATCCCGATAATCCCAAGTGGTATTGTGGGAACACAAGGAAGGAGAGGATGTGGGAACACAAAAATCTGTGGGGGACTAAAAATCCCTATCCCCGAGTATTTTTGACTAACTGAAATTCTTAACACTTCTTGTGCTGCTAGTGGAGAGCGACTGGTGCAAAAATTTGAATATTATAACGACAGCAGATACTAAATGAAGAAATAGAGTGGGTTAAACTAGCAGTTTCACGAGGACCTGAACTGAACTGAACTATACTAAGCCCCTGAAGGTGGAACGATGTTATCAGAAACTAAACGTTGTGGTCAAACCAGCTTTACTAGGGATATCTTAGCTAAAGAGGGTTCAAGGCTAAGATTTATAGGGCCCTCCCCTGCTATTGGGGTCTCAAAAAACGCCTGCAAAGAAAAGGTCAAGAAATGGGAAACCCAAGACCTCAACATACTTTGGTCCAAAGAAACTGATAAATACAGACATACAAGAATGCTCATAACATCTTTTGATCCAAAACAGGCTTCTTGGCTGACATCCAAAAGCCGGAACACAATAAGAATAATGACTGGCATACTGACTGGACACTATGATTTCCGAAGAATGCTTAATATCATGGATGAGAGAGTGTCACCTATGTGTCCATGCGAACAGGAGAAGGACACTGCTGAACATTTCCTATGCAGATGCGACCGTTTCTGGAGATCCAGAACGGAAGCAGTTGGTCACCACATTGTAGAACGCGCCTCACTACGTGACATTCCGTGGAGGCGCATAAAGAAATTCGCTGATCTCAGCAGAAGATTTACTGACTCCGACTTGGGGTAGCCGGCGGAATCCTCTTTTAAATAAAGGGGCCTCAACTGAGGGAGAGTATAAGCCATCAGTGCCTGAAACTCTCTTCCAATGGCAACCCCAAGTGAGTGAGTGAGTAGCTTCACTAGGGGTCAGACTAGCCACGCCAGAAGCATAGGTACATATATTATGCTCTTTCTTCCATGGTGTTACCCTTCAATAAAGAGTTACCCAACTCCCTCAAGAAACTATTATTTTTGTGTATCTTTTAATCTCTCTCGGACGTTGATAAATCAAGAATTATGTATCTACCTATCTAATCATTTTCAGGTGTACCGAGGCCAATGTTTTAGCATTCGAAATTACCTTTTGCTGTGATGAAGCAAATGATTAAATTTTGCAATGGCTGCTGAGAATTCGTATAGTGGTGGCAACTACTTTCTTCCGTAATAACATTTTTGCCTCCTCACCTTGAATACAATGTTGCAAAAGACATGGCACCATTTTTTATTGGAAAAGATATCGCCATTAACTGCTGGAATGAGATTCCCAATCTCAAGGTGAGATATAAGGTAGCTTAGCCTTCCAGGTGTAGCACGAAATCTTTATCATCCTAACATTTTAAGCTCTGAGATGTCTTCTAGAACTAGGCACCTAATCACCTACCTATCTTTCTGGAAAAGTTTTACTTTTGAGGATTGGAAAAGATTATTTCCCCAAGAAATATCTACCGACGTCTCTTCAAGTACTATACACATCACATATTGTGTCTTCTGGCTCCTGACCATTTTAAAAACATGGTCTTTGGTCCCTTCTACACTATGTAACACCGGTAAACATTAAGGCTAAAGAGGACGTTCACCTAGTGAGATTCTGAGGAAAGAGATGGCGATGCGGTCACGTCAAACGTTTTTGGGCTTTTCCTCTGGAGCTGTGCAAAGTTTTACCAATCTGATGAACGGGGTTTCCTTTTGAGTAAAATTGGTACAGTGGTGGCATTAAAAATCATAATTAAATTTGAACATTTAAAATTTTTCTTTCTAAATTTGATCTTTTTTTTTCAATTTGGATCAAGGGCATAATCCCACACTATTTAACTAAATTTTAAAACAAGAAGCAGTCGAACCCGTGCATAATTGGTGAGGCCAAGGGGATCTGGAACCAGCACCTGGTGGCTGGTAGGGATTCCAATACAGCACAACTTTCACTACGCGCGTATTACGCGCAGTATTTTGCGGAAAATGCTGTAATACGCTGTAATACAGCATACTTTCATAAAAATGGTGAAAAACAGAAAATTTCTCGTTATTCAACAATTTATTTACATTGTATAGATATTAAATACCTAAAAAACTTCAAGGTTCAAAATTATTATTGTAGGTATATACCAACTTGTACATCACTCTTTTTGTTGAAAATGTGAACGTAGGAAGCACAAGACTTTCTTCGGCTTCGGGATCATACATAACAAAACGTAAAAAAAAAATCACTCAATCAAAACTTTGAACAAATTTACAAAAGCAAAAACAAACGATTGACGAGGTTAGATTAGTTTCATGACTTACAGAAAATGTACGGGGGTGGGGGTGACGGAGGGAGGAAAGGAAATGTGATTCACAGTTAGCGGTGTGATTTACGGAAAACGAAGTGGCGCGTAACGCAGTAATGAGGGTGCGTATTACGCATGTGCAGGGGATTGAAAAAACTTGCTGTATTTGCTGTAATGCTGTAATACAGCAATGCTGTATTGGAATCCCTAGTGGCTGGCCAACCCGGCTGCCTCTTCGCTCACTTGGCGTCATCTGCTATGAAAAATGTTCAGTAGGTCATGAAATGAAGCTGCCGCAAGGGTTTTGCATGGACGCACTCTGCCCATAACGTTAGCTCAACACTAACGAATAATAATTATAACAATAACCCCAATTTGAAACGTTTATTTAGCGGTTTTAGAGAATGACCCAAGTATTTGGCTCGGCCGATGTTTGACGTCGCCAAAGTCAGCCAGAAACGCATGTGAAATACGTTTCATGCATAGAAAATCAAAATTTGTGTCGTGAACAAATAAATATTTATTTACGCCCTTGCAAGACGTGCCTGATTATTGAGATTATTTATTCATCTTTTATTCATTCATATTTATTTCCACAAGGTTATTTATTTATCTTTTTTTCATTTTTTTTTTTTGTGAGATTATTCATTTATCTTTTTATTCAGATTTATTTTTTGTTATTAGTTTATTTATAATAATTATTAATATTATTTATTTATTTATTGAATTCCATGTCCGTTACTACATATTTCATGTAATTGTGGAAGTTTGATCAATTGGAATGGGTCCTAGAGTCGACAACCCCGAGGCCCATACAAAATATCCTTGCCCCATTGTCTCTCTCCAGTGTAATTTCGAGGAACCCAACCGTGCCAACAACTCTCAAGTTACCTGTCTAAGCCGCTGGTAACGCCGCTTGGACCACACCCATGAGTGCTATGAGTGAAAAACGTCTGCCAAGTTGGGTGGACAGGACAGTATAGCTTCATCACTTTCGTAAATGGACTTATAGAATCAGTTAATGAACATTTCAGCGAAATCGGTATAATAGTTCCAGGTTTATCTCTATGACAACTAATTTCGAGTTTATGCTTGTGCAGTATCTATTACCGATCCAACCGTGATGGAATTCATAGGCTGTTTCCTTAGCCTCAGCCCCCTACTACCCTTCAAATGTGAGCGAAATCGGTCCATTAGGAATTGATATTCAATTGAAATTCACGTTTGCGTACACGCTACTAGTTGTCCGATGACGATGAAATTTATAGGGACCCTCAGGGGCCTAGTTCGCACAATCCCTGAAAAATTCATCAAATTCGGAACATTACTTTATGTAGTTTTGCCTGGGACAAGGAATTGATTGCAGACAGACAGACATGGAAATGGTGCAGAAAGCTCTGAAACGTAAAAAGCAAGTTAAAATTCTGATTTAGGAGGACATCATTTTTCTTGCTCGAATACATAGCCGGTTCATTGAGTTACCTTTCGTTGAGTGGCGATAGTTCATTTCAATGTTGGTGCGATCGAAGAGAGAAAATTATCATACTGAATGATGACCGACGACGGTATTACTAACATTGTATCCATTGTCTGTGTCCAGCCACATGTGTTGCCATAGTTACCCTCCGCTCACCATCACGGTGGGGTGGAGGGCCACTCAAGTGGTGGGTGGCTATGCATCACCCTGACGTGAAAAATGTCCTATAAAAATGCATGCACGGCTCGACATCTTGGACGCCTTTTCTCTTCCTGTCGATTTGGCTCAATAATATAACTGCATCCAAATGGTTTTGGTTCTCTCACATCTCCATTAATGTGGCGTTGTGCCAATAAATGTAAATGAAATGAATAATGTCAGTAGGTACTAGTTGTAAAAATAAAGCTAAAAAATGTATTTGAAATTGATGTGTATGGTACTGACATCAAATTAACTGATAAATGCTCTGATCTTCCTTTGATTTCAAAATTGGTTGATTAGTCGCTGAGAAAATGCCTAAATATTATATTAATTATAGTACCCCTCTTGAACAGATGTCAAATTGAGCATATTCATTGAGTGGTGAACTTGTTGTGAAATTTTGTTAACAGAAAAAAAAGTTCCATTCATGCAGCATGAGTTGGTGAGCGAATTTTCAAAGAATAATTTTAACCGATTTGGTGGGTGATTCTTATAGGAAATTTCACGCTGATTCCGAATATACCATATGTTCCCATGTTTAAGATGGTAATTCACACCAAAAACCTCAAAAAACATGTTTTTTGGCGATTTTTGACTCTAAATTTTCAAAATTTGGCCCCTTGGAGTACTCCAAAAATTCTGGCCAACGAACTCATCCTTTCTTTTGATATTATTAACATTTTAGAATTTTTTTGGATTTTT
The DNA here is from genome assembly GCA_030264115.1 of Lygus lineolaris. Lineage (NCBI taxonomy): Eukaryota > Metazoa > Arthropoda > Insecta > Hemiptera > Miridae > Lygus > Lygus lineolaris. The sequence goes on along the minus strand of JAEMON010000001.1, from coordinate 45,814,024 downwards.
TATCTCGATTCCACGGGCAGATATCGTCTGGAGTGACACATATATATATATATAAATATATATATACATCTAAAAAAAGGTTAAATTTCAGGAATCATTTTAGAATAGTCTGAAACGGATTTCCATGAAAAAAAATTTGGAAAATTTTCATTACAAAAATTTTGAAGCCATTGCAATAGCTTCATTTTCTTCGAAAATTCGCTAAAGCTGTATTCATCCTTTTCTTAACTGTCGTCCCCTTTATTAAAATATTTTCACCCTCCCGTCAAGTGGTGGGCCTGGGGAGCCATGAGCCATGTTATGTGGTGCTATCTGTATGTGAATTTATGTAGGTACAGGGTCTACCAGAGGAGTCTTAGGTTTATTTTATTTTATTTTTCTTGAATCATAACTAAGTGGAACTACCTAATTGAAAATACTTGTAAAAAAGGTTTCATTTGAATGAGAATAGGTACATACTTACGAGACTTAGGATTTGATTGCAACTAATTTGTTTTTTAATAAGGCTCTGACCACTCTAACCCCCATGTTTTCTGTAGTTTTGGAACCACCTGAATCTTGTATGAGTTCTGTTCCATTCGACCAAGTTTTAATGGTCCTATTAGAATACCCTTTGGTGAGAACACTACTTGTGAGTCTCCAGTACTTATAAGGACAGAATCAGTTTTGAAAGTTAACTGATTCCAGCTACCTATTTATAGTTATAATCATTGAAGTTAAGATGCCGGTCTTCTATGTGTATATCGCCACCACACTGCCACAGTTGGCAAGGATTATAGATTGGAGGCTGATAAATTATTAACGGTCTTACTTTTGTAATATGTGGAGGTGGTCCCGGTTGTCTTCCCCAGTTTTATAAGGTCATGAGCTGGCTATCTCCTAAGCCAAGACAGCGTGCGATGCAGGCAGCTGCTTGTATTCCTCACCGACTCGCCTCGTATAGTTTGTATGGTTGTTGCTAGTTTTATTAAAACGCTTGTTCCTTTGTTCCAGTGCAAGAACTCTTATGCCAAGTATGAGTCTTTAGGATACAATAGAACTAGAGGGAATAACTAACTAGTAACTAATAAGTTAGTTATGCACTCCAATTACACATATTTCGGATTTCCACGGTTACAGTTCTATTGTATTCTAGACTCGGGCGGTTCCAACAGTACATTGAAACATGAGTATTGAGGATACATTGAAACATCGCTGTTTGGTGTTAGATCATGATGATTAATTTTAAAAACCTAAATTAGTTGCAAAATGGCTTTTGTCCAACACTGCAGCTGAGGAGAACTCTCTCAACATTAATTGGAGCTTCATATGCAGAAGAACTGTGCCATGGATACTGTGGGAAGAATCCTTCTACTCACATTGGGCCATATTCACAAACGTTCCTAAGTGCATGGGAAATCACAAGAATATGCTATACACCAAACGTCGCCTATTAATAGATTCTCTTCTTTGAAAGTAAATAGCGTGCCTCACCCTTCTCACTAGGTTTGCTACAGTCTTTCTTCCTCTATTTTCATTGTTGGAAACTTCGAAATTAGACTCTTTGTCTAGATTTGCGTCTAGGTTAAACTGAGTTTTAAATTGAAACTTGAGAGGCGCGAATTTTGAAGGGCGCTAATTCCGATGTTGACAAAAAATGCAGGTTCCAATGTGGCAATATTGTAATAAATTGGCTTATCTACCCTAACAGTCATTATCTTATTTTTGTGATGATGAAAAATGATGTATTGTTCTGATCATAATACTTGTACCCAATAATAATCTGTTTGTTTCAGGATTATGTACATTTTTACACCCATGTGAATATTAATTCAGCTTCGGTTCCTGTAGGGCTTTTTGCCAAGATCAGACCTATCTACACCTCGTCATTTTTAGCATGGTATCTGTTAACCTACTTGGGGGTGAGTAAATGCCACCTTGATTTTTATTTGTGTAGTTGGTAGGTAAGAACTTACTGCTGAGACATTGTATAAGAGCTTACTTCAAGATTATGAGATAAGAAATAATAATAATGCCCTAGTACAGCTTTGTCATGGCATGCAGTGCATACATAATATTTGTGAATGAAAGTAGTGTAAGGCACAACAGAGTTCTTCCTGAATATAAAAAAGTTCCAGTCATACAGCATGAGTTGATGAGCAAATTTTCTAAGAATCATTTAACCGATTTTGTAGGTGATTCTTAAACGAAATTTTGAGCTGATTCCGAATATACCGTATTATGTTCCTTTGAAACCACGTTTTTGACCCTTAATTTTCAGAATTCGACCCCTTAGAGTACTCCTAAAATTCTGGCAAACGAACTCATCCTTTCTTATTGAATCATTGACATTTTGAAATTTTTTTGGAATATTCAGAGCGCAGACCAAACCTAGGTTGAGATATCGTCTGGAATAACACATACATACATAATACATATATGGAAAATGTTAAAATTCAGGAATCGTTTGAATGGTCTGAAACCATTGCAGCAATAGCTTCATTTTCTTCTTCTTTACCTTATGTCTTGATTACCGAATTTACAGATTACCTGTCTCTTTATAACAGTTTTTGGAACAGATTTTTCATTCAAATTTTAGGAATTTTCGAGATCAGATTTTTGCCGATTTTACGCTTTTTGCGTCATTTTTTCTTGTCATTCAATTCTCTTTGGGCATCAGCTATGTATAGTTGTAATTTCGTAATTTTGACTGTTTCACGCCTTTTTTTTTTTTTTTTTTTTTAAACTCAGATTGGCATAAGGGCACCTCATGCCCCAAGAGATTTATAAAAATTATGAAGTATGCCGTCAGCCGCAACTAAATCCGTGGGAAATTGGCTGAGAAAATGGAAAAAGCTGTTAAACGTTGAAAGTTATCCCTTTTTAACTTATTGGTCCCAAGCAGTAATAGTGTTATAATAAGAGTTCCTATAAACTCCTCGATAGCTGAGGTTTGCACATAATTATTTGACATCTTTGGGGACCCCCTCAAGTTGTCGGCTTTTGATCTCATATTTGGTTCTAGTACTATGGGCAATTCCGGTTATTCCATTCAATTCGTTTACCTGAATGAGTTCAGTGAGAGCTTTCCCAAAAGGTGCTGTATGTGGGGTCTGCGATGATTGGAAGTGAGCCAAAACGAGTGTGGTAAAATCAATACAGATGAAAAATTAGAACTCAGGGGTTTTAAGGTTGCTGAATCCGAATTTGAAGTTGAAAATGCAAAATTACGACCCACCGGAATTCCCCATTGTCACATTTTAAACTTAATTGTAACACTCAGTTGCTCCAGATTTTTAATAATACCTTCCGTGTTCCGCAGGCCCACAAAGATGCATTCAAAACTATCGAGTTTGGAATTGAACATAAGCTATTCAAAAATGGGAGAGAGATTACTTTCGAATTCGTGACGTCGAATTCACTGCAACCATACTTCATGATCCTTTTTAAAAGTAAGTACACAGTTAGGATGGGTAGGTAGATTCTAGTGATAACTACTGTTGACGTTTTGCTAATAGTTCAAAACCGTTGCTGTTTACGTGTTGACTACCCTGTCTCGGATCCAGTTGAGCAAAATGAGGCCCTTGTTTTAAAAAAAAAATTGCTTTAATAAATGAGTCTTCCAGGGTTTCATGGGACCATCATTTTTACAACAGCAAATTTCAAACATTTTTACCAAGTGTTCATTGGACAGGTTAGTAGAATACCGTGATCACCTTAACAAAATAACTAGGTTTCAGGGTTTTACGTTTAGGCTAGTTCTCATACTGTACGGGTTTTCACTGTACAAGAACACGATGTCAAATTATTCATCTTGGTTGCATCAGGTTTTTGCTGTACAGTGCCCCTCTCCTCACTGAATTCTCCCCCTGCAATTACCACAGATGACAGTTCCGAACACCTTGCTAAAATGTGATTGAATGAAACAAGTTATGGAATGTTACCCAGTTTTACAAAGTCATTTTTCTATTCGGGTCGTATGATACATATTGTTTACAAAATCAAAGTTTCCTCTCGCATATTACGTTTTAAACCTTCCTGAACAATTTGCTTCGGTGTCTGTCTGTGTGTCAGCAAATCCTTGCAACAGGCTCAACTTCCACCAATTTCAATCGAGTTTGATGTATTTTTTTCTATTGACCGGGTTGGGCCCTAGACGGTCTCTATGAATTTCAATACGTTCGGATCAATAGCAGCCTCTCTGCTTGAGCAAACATTAACACCTCCAAACATCAATATCTTCTTGCCTAATGATCTGATTTTGCTCAAACTTGAAGGGAAGTTGGGGACTAACCTCTAAATGATGCCCTATGAATTTTATCGTGGTCGGATTAATAATTACCTCTGAACATCTGTGAACTTGAAATTCTTGCAATACCTACAACTCCCACAATTTGCATTCGATTTCAATAAGATTTTGCTTCCTC
>JAEMON010000001.1:45777753-45797859 GCA_030264115.1 Lygus lineolaris | reverse complement strand
GCTATACTGCCCACCCAACTTGGCAGACGTTTTTAGATAGAAAATAAGAGTTATTTCTTGATTTTTTTTTTATCAAGAAAAAATCATTCCTATTTCGGCGATCTAAATTAGTTGTAATGACAGCACAGCATGTGTATGTGTGAGGCTATCTAGAACAGTATATCTACACAAAAGTTCCAGTCATGCAGCATGAGTGTTAATGAGAAAATTTTTGAATAGTCATCATTTCAACACATTTTTAGGGATTTTTGAAGTACAGAAATTTGTTGTATTTGGTGGCAGCTCTTTTAGGCAATTTGGCGCTGATACCTAATATAGATATGTATCTCTGCTTTACATAGCAATTTTCGACAAAAACGGCAAAGAAACGTGTTTTCTAATGGTTTTTGAGGAAAACAGCGTTGATTAGCAGTTTCTACTCCCTATGGGTAAATGGTCTAAGAAGCTTCAAAAAGTCACGAAAACTGTGATAGAAAATGACGAAACTCGATGATGTTATCCACATACTTCCTATGCCTCGAATTATCCAAACAAAGAAAAATATGGTTTAATGTTTTGATGAAGACGTCGATGAATGTGAAAAGTGAAAGACTGATTTTGTAGTTTATGTTAGTAAGTAGGTTCAATAGAATTTGGCTTATTCACTACTGAAGGTAGGAAACTATATTCGTGCAAGAAATTAAAACAATTTGTGTCCACCAAAATCGAAATTTCCACTTGCTTTTTACGTTTCAGAGCTTTTTGAACCATTTTGGTACTGTGTATGTCTGTCTGGAGTCAATTCCTTGTCCCAGGCAAAACTATATGAAGATAATATGGTCCAAAATGATGAAATTCTCAGGGATTGTGCAAGTTAGCCCCGTGACGGTCCCCTATCTCTTTCATCGCCATCGGACCACTAGTAGCGTGAGTGCATGCGCAAACGTGAATTACCTGAAACCCTGGTATCTCCGTTCCTAATTGACCTATTTCACACTAATTCGGAGGGTAGTTGGGGCTGAATTTCGTCACAATTGGATCAGTGATAGCTCAAACAATCAAGGTCAAACTTGAAAATTGTTGTCATGAATGAGCATAGCTCCGGAACTATTCGACCAATTTCGGTGAAATTTTCAGGGATTTTGCTGGTCAGACCCTACAGGGCCTCCTAATAATTTCGTGGCTATAGGACCACCATCCGTAACCATCCACGTTTTTCAACGTTACACTAAAATAATGGTTACCTGCCTTCTTTAATTGAAAAGTAAAGCTACTTTCTGCTCATTCGTGTTAGGTGGAATCTTAATATTAATTCAATGAATAGGTCAAGAATTAATATTGTAGCTCTTAGCCAAGACTGTGGCAAAACTAGCCTGTGATGTTACACTAAGGCTATATTATTTTCTTATTATGCTCGTTAAGCTCATACCTGTTTCATGTTCATGTTTCATAATATTTTTTCTGTTGAATCGTTTTGAATTAAACATTTTATAAATCCTTATTTCATTATTTCTCACTGCCTACACATTTATCCCACTCCCTACAAAAGTGATTAAAAAAAAAAGGCATATCTACAGTTAGGTGAAAGATTATGCGTGATCACTTTGGTAACATGTTTAGAGAACCATAAAGAATGATTAGCAATGAAAAACCGTTCCATTTTCCAATGTTTGTTTTTCTGAAAAATTATTGCCCAAATGTGACCAAGCTTGCCTTTCAGACACGAACCAGTCAACATCGATCCCATGCTAACAAGTGTTCATGTAAACTCTGTGCCTGTACAACTAACCCTTGAAAATGGCTGAATAAGCGTTGGGAAAATAACGACTTCTCAATGACCGATCCTTAACAACCCTTAGAGTATTCATTCAAAAATGTGCATTACTAAAATTTAGAAGCCATTGCAACAGCTTCATTTTCTTCGAAAATTCGCTATAAACGTCGGTTTTTTCGATGAAATCGAGTGTTGGGGTGTATACGTCTTGACTATGGCTAGAAGAGTTTGGTATCGTTGTCGACCTATTTCTCACGCTGAATCGAATGGTGACACTCCAGATTCATTCTGACTGTTGAAAAATTGATTTTTCAAGGGAAATTGTGAATGTTGGACATACCAGCACATCCAACTCGTATTTTGCTAATCACAAATATTAGTTTATTGCATTTTTTCAAATAATTATTGCTCGGCTCAATTATTCATTAGCTCAGAAAAAATGGGTTGCATGTGCTGGTATGTCCAAAAAACCACTATTTTTTCTCCAAAAATCAATTTTTTGACAGTCTCTTCTATCCATGGTCAAGCCGTAAACAGCCCGACGTTTTTCTTGCATTCAAAGTGATTTTCTCCCATAATTCCTACAGTAAAATAAAAAATAACCACACTATTGAAAAGCTGAGATTCTGAGGAAGGTTTTCCTGCAACGTGCACGTAGATTCACCTTTTTTATCGGAAACAGAGCCGTTTGAAAAATAGCAATTTTGAAAATTTGAGAAAACTAATTTTAGCCCAATTTTTTGCCCACTGAATCTACTGTAAATGTTTTTATAGGAAGATAGGAAACTTAAAGCTCTTTCCAACAGTATCCTCAAATTTCATATTTACCCTCAATTGATAAATTAAGGACGTTATCCTAGTAACTTGAGGTCGAAAACACTAAAAAATCTTAAAAGTAAAAAAAGGTCGGTTTTCAAGAGGAGTAAAAAAAAAAAAAAATGTTAGGAAACACTTTTTGTTGAAAATTAGTTGTAAAATCTGTGGGTGAAGTACTTCTACTTCACACCTTATTTGATACACCCTGTATGTTATTCACCTGTTACCTATTTCTAATTGATTTACGTGAACGTACTTAACATGATCTATTTAAAAAGTTTTTAGTACTTATTTATTTAAAAAAAAAGGAGGGGCTCGATGATCGTATCCATCTGGGCCAGGATTTTCTATCGACAGCCCTGCTTAAAAGGAACTAAAAACATGGATATCACATTTTACAAAAAAATTAAAACTCTGTATTATTGGTTTCAGCATACGTTGATTCTGATTTTGCTTCTGATGCTAATGATAGGATAAGTATAACGGGGTTTATTATTAAACTGAATGAGAATGTTGTGCATTGGAGCTCTAAGAAGCAAAATGTGGTAGCTCTGTCATCGAGTGAGAGTATATAGCTTTAGCAGGTTGTATGACTGAATGTTTATTAGGTCAACTTTTGAAAGAAATAACTTCGTTTGGAATTTATCCGATTTTGGTATATGAAGATAACCAATCGTGAATTAAGATGGCTCAAACATGGGAAACTAAACGAAGCAAACACATAGATGTGCATTTTCATTTTATCAGGAATTTAGTCTGTGATAATAAGTTTAAGATTCTCTATGTTCCTGCAGATAGCTGACGTTTTTACCAAAGCATTATCTTTTGTTAAATTTGAGCGCTTCAGAACAGCTATGAATGTTAGTAATGTATAATTATTGTTTAAATTGAGTCTGCTGTGTTTTTTAAAGTTCGCACATGAAATGTTTTTGAAGTGAAAAGTGATAATAGTGTAATTTATGATTCTAGTAATATTTATAAATGTGATAATGTTTGGAAATGCATAGGACTGTTTTTAGTAGTTAGCTATGATGTATGTTTAGAGATGCATGATATGATACGATGAAATGTAGATATGTATGATTGTCTTTAGAATCCAACAGAACCCCACTATAACTTGAGTGTTAGCAGCCTTATTAATAAAAAAGAAAAAGTTTGTTAGGTACTAAATGGTGTTTGCCCAAAACTGGCATGCAGCATCCTTGAATATTCATTGTAGTTGTACTTTTTTTATATACAATTTTACAAGCTATTAACAAACATTTTCATAGACAAGTTATGCTCGAAGGTACCCTATTGATGCTGTACTTACCTGTTGAACTGCTCATCCCCTTTGTGCCAAAAACTCAGCAGGAAGCATGGTGGAATGCCCTCCACAGGGCAACAAGGTAGAGCTTAAGTCGAGGAGTAGTTCATTTGTCAGAGATAGTTCTTCAGGAGTAGTTCAGCTTGTAACAAGGTACCACAACTAGTAAGTTGTCTCTGTACTTTGTAGTAGCTACGGACCTCTAAATCAAGGAGCGCAACACTTATACGTAAGTACTTACTCCATGAAAAAAAGGAAATGTACAAAAGGGGGGGTCTGTAAACCAATGAATAGGTAATACAAATTAGTAAATAAAAATTTATTACATTCACCAAATATTCTAAGTCAGTTTTTCCAACAAAGTATCAAATGAACAATAATTCATCAGAAAAGCATAAATAAAATAATGCTTCCGTGTCAAAAGATAACAATTAGTACATGACTTCATGTGAGCTTCATCACTGAATGTGTTGACAGAATGTGAAGCCAGATGGAAAAATATATTCTTGCAGATTAGAAACCCATATTGCCGTATACATCTCAGAAACTGTTCACCAAAATGTGATTTTATATCTGCCCATTTTTCGTTTATAAATGTGATCAAATGAAAATTAACATCAACATTTTCAATTCGATGGACTCAGTATGCAACGGACGGCATGTTTACTTTTTTCTTTTGGTAAAACAGGACGGGTTTTGAATCAAGTTCAGCAAATTTTACAAACCACTGAGGAACCACACATAAATTCGCTTTAGGAGAAATAAAACTTAAATATTCATACAACAATCAAAGCGCTAGGTATAGCAAGCAGTAACTATATACGAAAATTCTGACCAATGTCTCAAACCTGCAATGACTCAAACATCTGTCTGACCAATTACTCTAACCTGCAATCTCTCAAAATAATACTCTTGAACTAAACAAACGCCTTGTTCTTCTGAAACTGATAGAAATTTATTTGATCAGTACCTACTGATGAACTCCTGTTGGAAGAATTGGGAGAACTGATAGGTATCTGGATACTGAATTACGGTTCTCGGTACCACACATCTTGTGGGATGTTGAGAATTGGGCACCTAATGGGCAACTTTCGTGGGTTCCAAATTCTTTCCAATAATAGAAATTAACAGTGTTATACACCATATAGTGGGGTATTTATATCAGAAACTTTAAAGCCAGAAAACGAGTGTGAAATTTGAATTTCCGAGTTCCCACCAATGAAATGACGTCTTAAGTAAATTGCCAAGAGAAGGGGGATAGTTAATTCAAATCATGATATAGTGCTAGTGCATCTTCTGCGACAGTTCACGTTAAATTTTTTGTTAATGTTAGCTTCTCAAAATTTGAGAATTATGATATTTTATCATTTTATTTCAGTCATTCATCCAGTTGCACAAAGCTTTGCCATTTCTAATGTCGAGTGGTTGGCAGCATTAAAAACCCAATTCCAAGCTTTGCTCTGCCCCTTTGGGAAAAAACCAATCAGCTTTAAATTGTTAATTTTTGATTTTGTTTCTAAATGACTGATCCTCCAGACTCCCCAAGCTAAAAATTAATTAATCATTTAAATAATTAATCAATTTACTTGATGCGTAATTTTTACAGCGTTTTCATTTTTAAACCACTCTCATGTTACAATATCTAGGTATCGCTTATATTTGAAAACGGGCTTCAAAGTAGGTATCACTCTTCCAAGAGTTCTGAATTTTGTTTTGCATGAGAAAAAATTTACGAAAATTCCCCATTATACAGAGTGATTCATGGGAACGGGAAGATTTGAAGAAATTACCTATAACGAATATTTTTGTTTTTATTGGATCAAACTCGATTGTAGATGAGTGGAAATTGAAGGAACGATTCACAGTTACATACTCAAGTATCACAATTTGAAGCTGGAGTCTCATACAAACGTCTGCCACCAGTTTTCATGCCGTGTCAGAGTCTGTTGACAAAGCTGCTCATGACATCTTGCCAAAATTGTACCTAGATGGAATGTTGATGATTTCTGAGTGCATGCGTAATTTTCGTATCAGGAATGGTCCTAGGATGATTGATGAAACCCTAAGGGAAAGTTGTAAGAAGCGCATAAGAAACCCTGTATGGTTCCATTTCATGAAAGCCCCTTGCTTACATTGTAGGTAAGGAAGAGGGACTCAATGGGAGCTACTTATTTGGAATCACCCCTTTAATGTCCATTTATTTACTCTCAAATTACCTTATCATAAAATAAAAACAAAAATATAGATTTTTCAAATCTTTCTAAAAGAACGAGTGCCTCAAGATTCTGATCCCACACATCTGATACCTAAAAATTCTGATCCCACATTCTTCTTGCAGTCACATTAATTTTAGTTTTGATATGAGATTACAAATTCCTCTGATATCAAATGTGGGAGGTGTAAAAACAATAACATGCCTCATTAACGACAAAATCATTGACAGAAAACCAATAGGCGTTATGCACCTCCAGATGGGGTTTGGCTCTAACCACACCAACATCAGAAAACGACATAGGTAGGAGGGTACCGACATGCAGTGAGTTATTCAAATCGCCACAACAAGTGGTAAAAAGTAATGAAGCAGAGAACAAGTATGAGAGAAACACACTAGCAGAGGTGACGGATTTCAATGAGAAACCAAACATTATTACGGGAACTAGGTAAATATTTGAAACAAACCATCATACAAAACATAGGTAGGTAGGTAAACTTCACTCGACTCTCATCCATGTCTACAATGCAGTAATAATTTCGGCTTTGACCTTGAATAGGGATACAGAAAAATGTTATCATGGACGTTTTGAGGAACAAAAGGAAACTTTGTTGGATGCAAACGCAAGTGAGGATATCATTCATGGATAAATAACACTGGATCCTGAAGTTTTATCCAGTGTTTTGGTTGGTTGGCCTGGTACCTTAGGCTAAAACTTTTAGGACTGAGCGATAACATTTTGGGAAGCCTAACCTAACAAGTATAACTACCTACACGAAGCTGTGGGTGGGTTGGCCACCACACATCAACACGACTGAAGAGCCAAAAGTAGAATTTAAATTTTAAAAACAATTTAAAAAAAAACATTACCAATGAAACACCAAAAGGTAAGTTGATATCCTCTTGATTTTAAGGGGGAAGTGCATAATCTTGAGAAATATACCAGCCACTTTGTACCTACTTCCCACTTTTTGAAAATGGCAAACTGGCCAGTGGACAAGGTAGTTTTACAGAGTTTATCGCTCGAAGAAAAATTACTGTGGAGCTAACTAATTTCCTTGTTATTTCACCACGTAGCTACCTACCTTGCCGAATTATGATTTTATTTCAACAAAACTATCCGTAACATAAATAAATTGAGCATAGTATTCAATGCTATTATAACTCATCGCATTGCACCTCAACTTAAGGATAAGAATTGTCTAATCATCAATGCTAAAGAATAATTCCTAGGGCATGTACTCTGAGCATTCAATAAAAGCTGCATGCCACACTGATGCTACACCTTCAAACATGGACAACAACATACACTTGGCCTTCAATTTACTAAAGTACAGATCAACAGACGAAAAAGTGAATCCCTGAGACAATCGAACATGGGCACTCAGTTGTATTGTAGAGTTACTTCTTAAAGTATATCATTATAGAATTGCACTTGATAGTGAAAATTGAAAGTGTAGGTATAAAAACATACGGAAAGTAGTAGAAACAAAAAATAGTTAATGAACAAACGCCCCAAATTGTTAAATGAATATATTAGTTCTGGGCAAGAGCAGTGATCTACCCAGTTCCCAAAGGCTCGTAGGCTAAAAAAAGTTCAACGAAAACAACTAATGATAACAAGTCAATAATTTAGTAGGTACCTAATAATTGAAATACAACTACTATTAATTAGAGTAAAACATACGTGGGTATTTCCTTCTAATTGGTAAAACAGTTATGTAAGTTAGATATTTACAAGTCTAATAACTCACAACCTTCTGATCAAACGATCAGACATTCTGATGGGACCACCTGCAACTAGCAGTACGATATTTGTTGTTGCTAGACAAGTTACAAACATCAAATACTGATCACTACAGTACGTTTCACAAATGGAGAAAGGAAGTGAAGACAAATCGCTTATTTCAAACGAAGTCGTATAAAATTACAGGTTTCAACCGCTAACAGAATCAATAGGTACTATTGAAATATTCGTTGGTCAACAAGCATGCTATCTGGGTAACAAGAAGGGATTATGTCCTAGCTAATTTTTTGAGACCTTATTACGAGTATAAAGCACCAAATGCTTCAAAATGTCACTCAGAAAATTGAGACTTGGCCTTATTATTGATAAAATACTACTTTGTAAAATAATACTTTGGTCCATTCTTGAATATGATGTCCAAAAACTAAAATTTCTGAAAACTAGGTACCTAGGGATACTAGATCTATCGAGGGAACAGAAGATATCGAGGAGTCTTCTGTTACAATTTTGAGTTAAAAAATTATAAAAAGGTTCCTACCTTCTCTATAAAGTCAGTAAGTTATATTGAGTACAAAAGATGGCCATGAGTCTATGATTATATACAAATATAAATATAAATATGTTTATTTACATCATATTTACACATTTTCTTCTTCACAGAAGGGATATCAAACAATAATGAATGACAATTAAAACTTGACACCATTGAAATATTTACAACAACAATGACAGTCGTGATTATTATCCATAAAGAAATACGAACTTCTACAGGTATGAGCTGAGGCGCTGCGGCATAGAAATGTACATACGTCCTATTGGAATTAAAATGGTCCAATAGTTTAAAGAACCATCATCCTGATTTCATGCTTTTATTCCTGGAGTATTTACATCCTAAATTAAATACATCTACTACTCTTGTAGCTATGGATTAATTCGTTCCAGGAGTCAAATTAAAAGGGTGTTGTCAAGATTCATCAAAAAAGAAAACTTAATAGTACCTACCGAAAAATGGTTGAAATATTCATGAATAAGTTTAATTGAAATTAGCATTACCTCATAAAATATGAGTTCATAAAACATGAGGTAGGGGGGAAGAGGGCCAACATGATATGAATTTAATGGGTCGCCAAAACAGCAGACGGATTCATGCAGAGCATGAGTTAATGAGTGAATTTTCGATTTTTGTACCAAAATCTTTTTCAAGTTATTTTATGGGTCATCCTTATAGGAAATTTTGAGCTGATTCCAAATATACCATAATGTTACTATGTTTCAGATGGTAATTATCACCAAAAACCACAAGAAACGCGTTTTTAAAGCAATTTTTGACCCTTAATTTTCAAAACGTAACCCCTCAAAGTACCTATTCCGAAAATTCTGGCCAACAAACTCATCCTTTCTTCTGCTATTATTGATATTTTTATTTTTTCAGCTCGATCCTAGAGTAAGATATTATTCAGAGTGACACACACATATACACATACGTTATGAAACATTTTAAAAATCAGGAATCGTTTTAGATTGGTCTGAAACGGAATTCAATGGGAACAAAATTTCAAAAAATTGGGTAACTAAAATTTTGGAACCATTTGAATAGCTGAATTTTCTTCGAAAACTGGGTAAAAGTAAGAAGCATGGGAATAAGATACGCTCCCTGCGTCGACGAAAGGATGCAACATGATTATTATATGGTAACTAAGACTGAAGAGTTCAAAATTCCAAAAATCCTCTTAGTGAAGGCCCCTTGGAATATCGTGCACAGCAAAAGTGCCAACAAAAGGTTGTAAGGAGCCAACGGTAAGACGTTGAGCAGTGGTTCTCGAACTTTCGTTGGTCATGCCCCCCCTGGCACCATGCACATTTTTTGGGCCTCTCTCTAGCACTCAATTTTGGGAACATGAAAAGACTTGGAAACTCGATTGGAAAAAATGTTAACCTTCGTGATACAGGCTACTACAGGGAAATTCGTTACTGCCATATGCACCATAATATCTGGGGGGGGGGGGGGGGGGGGGGGGGGGGGGGGCAGAGAAAACGGTAAGAAACCGATGAAAACCTGGTTTTTCATAGGTTTCTTCTAGTTTTCTCTGGATGGAATAAACTTAAAACTATGATTCACATCGTAAAGTATGCAATTATTATTGTATAACATTCGTAAATCGATGAATTTTCCAAATCAATAACGTGAAAAATACTAAATCGGATTTTGAGATGCGTTGGGGCATGGTTGGGGCCCTTCTCGAGCCCGTCGTACCGCGCACCCTTAAACATAGGAACATGTGGTATATTCGGAATCAGCCCAAAATTTACTGCAGAATCACCCACCAAAACGGTAAAAATGACTCGCTGAAAATTCGCGCATAAACTCATGCTGCATGACTGGAACTTTTGATGATATTACTTAGTTTAAAAGTTTTCATTTTATTTGTTCAACTTCTGCACGGCATGTACCAACACTATTCTTCTCACCTTTTTGGGAGCATCCAAACGCGCCTCAACCAAGGGTTTTTGGAGTTGCTTGGGACTAGTGAATTAATCGAATCTTGATGATTCAATTCAATTAGTCGGAAAGACCATCTCATTCCAATATCTACCAATAAATATATATAAAAAGTAGGTATGTTAAGTATGCCAGTGTACACCATGATACTGGTACTGCATAGAATGGTATCATTCATTGATTATTCTTGCAACTTACTGAACTGATATTAATTGTTACCACATAGAAGTTTTGTTTCTTTATGAACAAAAAGTTAAAATATACCTACCTAAAAATTTGGCCACGCCATATTCATCCATAATAATAACGGGTGTCTTCTTCAAGCAACTGCTTGGAAGCACAAATAGAAGACATTGATATAAAGTTTAAGTTAAGACTCCTTACAGCGAAATAATTTAATTTTTGAAACTGCATTAATAATGATTGTTGATGTCGTATCATTGAATTAGGCACCCAGTCATGATTAATAAGTAATCCGTTGATAATCATAATAAATCCCGCGATAATAAATAATCCGTTGATACATTTCGACATAAATTGTAAAATATCACAAACAAGCAGAGGAAGTTTAGAGAAAAAGGGGTTTTCATTGCACTCTTTTTGTGATAATGGAATGGAGACGAGAAACCACAGATGCTTCATGAAATGATCCGATAAGGTAATTATTGTTCATCAAACTATGGGATAATTTATAGAACTGACCAGAAACTGAACGAACTGAATTAAAATATTTATGTACCATTCATCAAATGGTCAGGAAAGAACGTGATTTATAAATAGCACATAAAACAGCAAAGGACTTGATGTCACAAACAATAAAAAAGGTAATGTATGGTATGTGTTACCTGCGATTCTGTAATAAATCGACACCATCCCGAAAGTTGATAATTGAAAAAACTCTATGACTAGAGAGGGGAAATCAACCTTTCAAGAAAAGCCCCCACCTCAATACATAAAAACTAGAAACAGAGCCAGAAAAATCAAACAACATTGTATAATAATGTTGGTAATTGATTTTTAGCCAGTGTGTGGAAGGAGACCTAGATGTTTGGTCCTATTAAAACTCGCTACACGATTCCCGCAACACCAATAAAGTAAAACAAAAATATAAATGCATCAGAATGGGCACCTATGCCCAATATTGCATTTGTATTACCATTTAAAACTAGATTCACTGGCCATATTGCATTAGTAACAAGTACAACTAATAATCCATGCTGAACTGTAAAAAACTTAAAACTAAACTGATGAAACTTCAAATCGTCCACGTTATATATTAGAGCAGAATAACTTCATTCTTAGTTAAAAATGAGATCTCGACTGAGAAAACCGGGGTTTCATCCCTCCTCTCGTTGTATTGTTAGATGTTGGTCTCCTAGCATTCCTCATTTCCCGATCCATCTCATAATCCTCAAGTTTTTGATTCAACATCAATTTTTGTTGAACAGCTAACCTCAGCAGCTGATTCAGAGTTTTCTTTTCTTCTTCTGCAGCATTCAGAAGCCTCTGTAGTTCATCAACCTGGGTAACATATTCCTCACACCTAGCAGCAAACATCGCTCTAAGACCTGAAAAAGAAGATTTTTAAAATACAATTTATATCAATACATAGGTACCTCTGACGAAGATGATGAAAACGAAAGTTATTGATAATGTAGGACAATTCACAATCCCAAATCAATATAGATATAAATAACTAGGTAGGTATTATGTAATAAAAATTCATAATCTGAAAAAATTACTTGAAAAGGTGGCTTGTTCTTCTTTGAGATTCCTGAGTTCATTTCTCAGCTTCATCATCGTTTCTGAGACAACGGCCTTCTCATTATCGTATTTGGATTTCAAATTGCTCAATGCAAACTCTGCAGTATTCTTATTGGACTTCAAAACTGTCCTCAGAGTAGCAATTTGTTCACGCTTGGTACTCAACAGTGATTTTAGTTTGATAACTTGTTCTTGCAGTTCACTCACTTCTTCAGGACCCAAACTAGTCATGAACACTGAAAATAGGATAAAGATATCTAATCAATGGTTGACAGCTTAGACAGGTTATCAAAAACCAGAACAATGAATACCAACCAGGAGAAAATTACAAGAAAAATATTTAGTTTTCTGAATAGTTCTGTGTTCTCTATTAGAAAGTGCTACACTCATATTTTAGGTATAATATTACCGACGGTATGGATCACATGAAGTGAATAAACCTGATGGGATTGTCCCCGAAATATTGTGGATAACCACACTCATAATTTTCAACTGCAATAAAAAATGTTGGGGTATAGATTTCGAAATGTAAAAGAAGGCCAATGTTCTTGGGTTAATACCCCTTTTTTGACCGACTTGTGTTCAATAACGAAAATATTAGAGAAGGAAAACGAGTGAAAAATTTGAATTTCTGAGTTCCAGCTAATGAAATTATGT
Source organism: Lygus lineolaris (assembly GCA_030264115.1). NCBI lineage: Eukaryota > Metazoa > Arthropoda > Insecta > Hemiptera > Miridae > Lygus > Lygus lineolaris. The sequence goes on along the minus strand of JAEMON010000001.1, from coordinate 45,785,104 downwards.
CTTAGGTAAATCACCAAGAGAAGGAGAATTGGGAATAGTAGGTCTAAAAATAAGATGATTTTGCAATATTCAAGTTCAAGTAACTGTAAAAAGAACTTATAGTGTGGGAGGAGGTGATAATTGTGTAACAAGGATGCGATTTTCGTTAACCCCAAGCAACATACTTTGAAAAATAACTGGAACACTTAAATATTAATTAGAATCCCCCTATAGCTAGTATAGTCACTGGTTCACGTTAATTGTTAATGTAAAGTACTTCAAATTTCATGTCAGGTTTTTCATTATTGAAGTGTGCGCACGAAAAATAATGCAAGTCATATTTTTGAAATTTTACAGGAGACTTTTTCTGGAATGAGAGCAGTGATCCTTTCGTTGGGTGCTATACAGCGTTATCCATAGGATAAAGCGTTTTTGATTCTAAAACACATCCTGTTGTTCACTCGTTTTTCAAGACCATTTCTGCTTAGAAACCATGCTCCCAGGGTTGTGGTTTTTAGTGATGTGCCTCACAGCGTTGTTCACCAACATTTACCATCATTTTTCTTCTAGTCATTCTAGTATTTTCATTTCTATTCATTTCAGTCTAAATTATAACAGTCAAAGTCAGAGAGTTCCTTGTAGAGTTTCATTGTGATCGGGTAGTTCCAGGGATGCTTTATGCACCATCACTGTCCAGCTGTGTGAGTTATGAAGCTGATTTGATGGTAAAATGAGCGAGCGGACGTTGCTAGTATTCTTTCATTTCTAGTTGGTATCATTGTAAATCCAATTCCAACGCTCAACTCCACCCCCTTTGGTCGATAGCCAATCATATGTCAACTCACTCGTTTTTATTGTTATATCATTATGATTTTACTGCTCATTTTCAAAATGGTATTCCTACAATTTTTCCAAGAGTTCTGAATGATTAGCAAGAGAAAACACGGACGAAATTTCCCATTCCCTAGTATAACTTGAAATCTACCATTTAAAATGCTCTAAAATGCAGCTAATTAAATAAGGGATGTTACGAAAATAAACCTACAGTCAGAGTTGCCAGCTCCAGCCTTAGCTCGTTCAATAGTATGGTTCACAGCTGTTTTGAGGTGCTTGACTTGATCCAAAATAGTTTCAACATTCTGAGTCACAGCAGCAGCATCGGGCAGAGCTTCAGAATTCTTTGCATTCTTTTCAACGGTGACACCTGTTCCTATAATATTACAACATCAATGCATGATTCAATACAGTTCAGAGAAATGATGCGTCACAAAACCATCCATTGAGAATACTGAAGGGTGTATCAATAACACTGGCCTATATTCTGTAGGCAATTAGTAAGTTTATAATAAGTGAGAAATTAATCAAGAAAATTTTAAAGTGTGGAGGATGCACGTGGACGCATAGGGAAACTGCTGATATCGATTGACCTAATTTCTTCTAACGAGCCCAGAAATTTGGCGGAAACCAAATTGTCTTCCACTGGCCATAGCTCACTCAGGGCCTCTCCACATAATGTTAGAGGACTTATCTAGGAGTTCCAAATGGAGCCCAAGGTGTATATCACACCCCAACAACACATTGGGGCACCTTTGATGTTTGCGGCATTCTGCCTTTAATCCTAACTCCGGCGATGTTTCTTTATTATCTTTTGTATGTGGGTATTATGTATTGTTATAATGTATATGAGGGGAGACCCCATTTAATCCCATTTTTCTAAAATCATGTGTGGGTTTGGGTAAGCCTGGAATATAATATATAAACCCATATATAATATAATTATGAGCCTTCCAAATGCAATTTGCATTTTGAGTGGGGGACGAAGAGGTTGGTGGCGAAACAATGTTTTTTTTTTAACAAAATCTTGTGTGCCTCAATTCTTAATCAATCAGAATAGCAGTTTTTTGTATTAACTACTGTTGGGGAAAATGGGGGTTGATTCTGACATATATCCGATATTCAAATTACTGGATCTCCTAAGCTTTGAAATTTTTAGGATACACTCAATGAACCTTGAAATGTTCCAGATCTCAGATTTGTGTGGATAATAAGAGGACACAAAAATATTCCTGGAAACGATATCGTAGACAAAGAAGCCTGTGAAGCAGTCACTCTCTAAGAAGCTCCTACAATCACCTTGTTTCCGTACGTGGACCTCAAACACGAATTGTATCAAGCATAACTCCTAAGTTGGAGAACAATGCACACGGCATATCATGCCGGGGCAAGATACGTCTCAATGTCCCGATCTCCTCCCAAAAAACCGTGGTTCCTTGGAATCAACTCGAACCAATCACAAGGATATTATACATAGGACCACCATCACTTGTCTGAGATCAGGTCACCAGAGAAAGGTTGCACACCTACGGGCTAGTGGCCACAAACCTATGCTCATACTGCTCGTGATTCTCGAATGCCCTCGTAACTCCCTCCCCAGAAACGAACTCCTTAATCGTGTAAGGGACCATATCGATAGTAAAAGTGTAAGACCTCGTAAGTCGGATTTTGGCGATTTTCTGATTTTCAGTGGAATAGGTAGTTTTTTAGGACTTGAATCTTCAGGTGAAGCCGTTTTCCCCGCCTTTGTCCTATCTCTCATCTGTGGCTGGGTGAAGAAATGTGTAAGTCGAAACCTGCCAGGGGTTTAGGGCCTTGCAAGTAGGGATGGGCTAAACTGTTATTTGTTAATAACAGGTTATCCCCCTACTGTTATTTTTCAATAAAAGGTTCCAATAACAGGTTACCATATAACAGCCTGGGGGACAAAAATCGATGAAAGCATAGCATAATTACATTTTGTATGAGAAGGTTTTTCCGTCTCCTGTGAAATTTGAAGTTTTGTACTTACGAGGTCTTACACTTTTACTATCAATATTATGCATCCCCTCAACCTAGACTCTCTCATGGCCTCCAGGAATACTACAATATACAGTGCACTGTACAATTTTCTTATCGACAATGGCATCCAAGTTTAGTAGTTAATTTCAAGTTTACATATTGTGCCTAATTAAATAATATCTACCTATATTAATGTAACTTATTGATAGCTGTATGTATATTTTTTACAAAGCCAAATAATTAAATGTAGAAAAAACCTGAAATGTTTTATTCTACCTTTTTTGGGATGCCTAATTGTATTCCAAATGCTTAATAAGGTTTGCTACGGTTTGGAAGTAAGCACTCATTCCCCAAATAAAGTGACCTCTCCTGAAATGCATGCACTGAACAATACGTTTGGTTACAGTTTGGCTAAGCTAGGTAACCAAAATTTCACCTCTATATCTTACAATATCGTAGGCTGTATTTACCCAAAAACTCCTAACAATTGAAGACACCAAAATCGTACAATTTAAGAACTTTTCTCGTCAGATTCGGACGTGGAATATACTTCATGTTCCGCAATTACTTCGTAATTTCATCAACAAATTGATGAATTTGGGCAACTTTCTTTTAACCTGATCCCAACATGCCTGGCATATATCCAAGATTCCCTGCAATCTCATTACCTGTATTGATATGTTTTTCATGATCCAGAAGCACTCTAGTGGGTATTTCTCCATTTACAGTACAGACATGATGGTATAATTGAGCCAATTCATCTGACACATTAGTTAGATCGTTATGAGCCTGCTCCAGACAGTTGTTAGCAGCAGTTGTTAAGCTAATCCTCTGCTTAATTTCTTCTTGGAGTTCAAGAAGTTTCTGTTCATTAGTAACTAGCTGAAATAAAAATAAAGGAATCCTATTCAAAACATGAACAAAGATTTGTAGGTATCTATTATTAACAGTTAATGTCGTGTTTTCAATATCAAAACGAACTTTATATGTACCTAGGAACAACACGAGGACGAGAAAATAAATGACACTTGCACATTAGTATTGTACATAATACATCAATGACTCTATATTATGTGAATTCCTCCCATACGATATTTCTGCTGAATGGGGAGCAAACGCTATTTCATTCTCTAATAAGCCGACGTATGAATAAAGAAACTGACATCACCTTGTGACCCAGTGTGACAAAATACCCCGAAAATCATGTATCACATGATGTACTCTTAATTAAGCAACTCCACAAAACAATATTTTTCAAGTTTTGCGAGTATTTGTGCACATTTTAATGCGCTCAAAAATTCGAGTGACGGGTTATTTTCTCAAGTAATATCACGTAAAATTCGAATGAGCCATAAAAAATATGTACAAATTACACACAAGTGTTTTCAATTATCACAAGCTATGCATAAATACGTATGAAAAATTGGTTAACTTAAGGAATCGATTCAGAATGGTTAAAAACTAATTTCCATTGAATAAAGTTTCAAAAATTGTATGCCTGTAATTGTAATAGCTTCATTTTCTTTGAACATTGGCTGAAATCGAAGGATTTATTAAGGGGCCAAGGGAGTAACCGAAAAATGTCATATAAAAGTCCTAAATCTTGGCTCCAAAAGAATACCGAAAACTACATCAAAATTGGCTAAAAATTGGCTGAGAAAAATGAGAAAAACTGAAGTACATCAATCCCTTGGAGTAGTCCATAACAAAGATAATGGTGGCCTACCTTATTCTTATATGAAGTCAGCTCCTGTCTCAGCTGGGCAGTTATATCTGATCCATTAAGATTTTTGTCAATCTGTTCCACTTCTTGATGACACAGATCAATCATATCAACTGCTTGTTTATACCAGTTTTGGAATTGGTTCAAAGTCCCGTTATCCTAATAAGTTGGTACACAAAATTTACAAAAATTGCTTGATAAAACATCTGCAAGAAAATTCAGTGGGGGTTCTATATTTCCCACCCATGTATGTTTTTTAACTTACTAACAAATAAGTGCATGGGATAAGCACACTTACCATGGATGGATTCAAATTATGAGCCATGTAGTGGAGTGAATCCATATTGGACATTAGTTTGATTATGCGACCCTTCATGACTTGCAAATCAGATTGATATCTCTCAGCTGAAGTCTGAGCTTCTCTTAATGTTTGGGCCAATCCAACTTTTTCACTCTCCACCTATAATGTAAGCAACATGTCAATAAAATGAATGTAGCTGAAACTGCACAAAGTAGACTGTTTCGTTTTGAATTGAGTACAAAAAGAGCTCCCTGTAAGGACTAAAGGGTTGAACGAAAAAAAGTGCAGAAACACTAGTGTGAATGGCAAATCCTTCGAGTAGGCAGATTTTGCATTCAAAGATCAACTGATCAAATGCAACTTTTTTCCGATTTCACCGACGCGGTGAAATTCGACGCGACTTTCTTCTTTACTTTTATAAGCTTCCTTAGTTACTCAATAACGTTATGAAAGACCTACTACAACTCTCAGATAATAATAATTACAGGTATGTAGATACTCATTGTACCTACTCGACAAATTGTGAACCTCACGATTAACCTACGGTAGGTTATTACAATAAATAAATAGGATCTTTACAGATGGGTGATCTATATAGAAAATAATGAACCGTTGTGCAGCGTTTTTCTGTTACTGATGAAGGCCTAACGGAAAAATTGTCTAACAACTTTTATCAAGATAAACAAAATTTCATCAACTTCAGTCGATGAACAAGAGCAGTTCTCAAAAACAGATACCGATGAAACAACCTAGAATGTACAGTTTATGGAAGCATGATGTGATGACGAGAGGGACAGCATGACACTCAAATGTTGAGTTTTGGACTTGAGAGCCAGAGGGTTTGGGTACACTGTACAAGCACAACAATGGTATTTCTATAGTGCGCCGCCTGTAGGTAATTGAACAGAGTACGCTATCATTATTCTTGGAATGATATGGAGTGAGAACTAATGAGGATAAACTGACCACTAAAAGAAAAATATAATCCGATGAATCAGTTTTTTCCCCAAAGATTTGTCTATAATACTATGAGTGTCAAGTTATTGGGATTAACCTTTTGCGGGTCGTACGGCATGTGTGACATGCCAGCCAGTCATTGTTAGCCTGGACGTCATCCATTGATGAGGTTAAATGGCTAGGGACGTATGGCATGTGTGACATGCACTTGTTGCCAGCTCAATTTAGACAAATCGCATGTGAGACATGCCTTCGCTTTTAGCCTCAAATATTTATTCCTACGAACTTTTAAGTTATTTCTAGGCAGTATTTACCCATCTGCGATACCCAGGCAACCAAATGCTTCAATAATTTGGGCGGCAAAACCTTTTTTCGCTCCCTCCATATGAATTACCAGATGGAAAACTGTTTCGTTTGGTTTCTAAGCGTCACCGAATAAGGATTGGTGGACCATTAAAACATAATGATGTAATTAGACTAAATGGCCGTTTCCATTCCATTTACTCCAGGAAATCCAACATCAGCTGCAAGGTTTGTAGTACGCCGATTGCCAGGAAAACGACTGTGTTTTTCTGTAAAACTTGTCCAATGGAACCAACAATACACCCTGGAGACTGTTTTGATAAATATCATACTATGTTGAAGTTCAAGTAATTTATCAATTATTCTATTTTCTTTCAAACAGACCAGTTTTGGGCAATTTTTTAATTTCAGCTGCTCCTAATAAAACTGAAAGTTCCTATTAATTATTTTTTATGCTCTTGAAGTTATTTGTGATAGTAATAACGGTTTGACGGATAAATACACCAAAGTGCTCTTGTCAGACCAAATGGAAAATGGGAATCTTGGCCTTGGTGTACTCCTCGTGTTCCAAATGATGTTCTGCCCAAGCCATTGAGCAGAGGTAGTTGAAATTATTACCACGAGCATCTAAGGTAAGTAGGAAGATTTGATCAAAATATGAAAGTATTCCGTCGATCAGAACCCATGAAAATGGTTCATTGGAAAACTAGTATGAGCGAGTCCCAAATCTTATCTAATTTATTTGAGTGAAATGGTAATAATTTTAGAACAGTTATGAACAAATTAACTTGATGGAAGGGTCCAGTCATTCATCAAGATTAAAAACCAGTCGGGAAAATTTGTTAAGTTTGACTAAATTTGGAACACAAACAAAACTTTTGAGAGTCTTCGAAAATTCCAGTATTGCTGTGAACGAACTAAATCACTCGCAACGAAATTGTGGAAACCCATTTCTAGTCCAGTCATTAGGTAGTTTGAAATGGAAAAAATACCTGAAGAATTTTTCTCGACGGATCTATACGTTTTTTGGGGTGCTGAATCCGAAAAATTGGTTATCTACTAGATTCGGATATGGCTTCACCATGAAAATGGCGAAAAACCTTAAAATTTCGGCACTTTTTTTAGTTTGTTGCTTATAACTTGGAAACTAAGCATCCTACAATAAACACACCCGTACAAAAGTCAAAGTTGATTGAATTTCCTAAAAAAGGAGACCTTTCTAGCTTCGTCCGTTTGGCCGCTAGAGCGCGCTG
>JAEMON010000001.1:45731506-45745232 GCA_030264115.1 Lygus lineolaris | reverse complement strand
GTGGGGTCGAGAAATATGTTTGATCAATGAAATTTGAAGGAAATTTAGTTCTCTACAACTTTGTCATAGAACATTTTTCATGAAAACGCTTGGTTGTTGAGATATAAGCGAAAAACTGAAAAAAGTGCGAAAAAATCGTGGTTTTTCGGCCCCCAAAAAGTTAGCACAGGGTCCTCGAGGTCGAAAACTCAGATTCTACATCCATTTCCACTCCAAAACAATTGGTGAAAATTTCACTAAGTTCGGAATACTTTCCAGGCAAAATGTACAAACCGACTGGACTACATTGGGGGGCAGCATGGTGAAGCAGTCCGACCTGCGAGGACGTGCGAGTGTGTCAATATGCACCTCTCCGTTCCAGTGCAGGTGCTACAAAAACTGTGCTATTGCTGCGCTGCGCTGCCCTGCGTCGCTCGGGTCTCAATGTGCGGCTAGCCTAACCCAGGATTCAATCAAGATGCAATTGAAAACTTATAGGGTATCATATTTATAAAGTCTAATGCACACAAATCCTGAAAACGTTTTTGAAATCGAATAGAAAATACCTCCGTAGGTAAAAAAAATAGATACGTCCGAATATATTGAAGATCAGGAAGGAGTAAATTAAAAATTGAAAAAATAGTTTAAAAATCAGGTTTTTTCATTTGAGAAGGAGTTTTTTTTTTTTTTTTCATTGCGGCAATAAACCTAGGTACCTACTGCAGAATACTGGAAGATAGAAACCAAGCCCTATGTCACCTATAGAAATAACTTGGCATATGAACTGTTATCAAATAAACGGTTTTTTATTGTTCATTACTAATATGGTTACATGCAAACATTTATATACAAAGGCCAAAAGCCAATGGCCTCATCATGTACAATTGCAATAATTAGATTTGCACTAAGAAACAAATTATTTTGAGAATACATGGATACAATGTACAAGATTGAATAATCAATTACTGATTAGCATTACAAAAATATGGTTTTCTTATACAAGAGAATAGAAAGTGATCCCAATAACACCCATAACTAGTTCAGTACGATTCGTTGAATAGCTAAGCATGAGGAATTCATCCTATAAATGTATGATGTATATTAAATCATAATGGATATCAACATTCTACGGTAGTAGGTATCTATTTTATTCAAACCGGAAGAAATAAAAGTAAATAATTAATACAGAGAGAAAATTAAACTTGAATGTGTTTGAGATATTTCTATAGACACTGCTATTTCTACTGATATGCATGATTTTAATAAATATAAATGGTAAAATAATGGAGCACAAGAAAACACATAATCACTTTAATATTGGGAGCAAGAATATTCCTTCTAGCACTTGCAGCGGCCGATGGTAAAAGCTCAACTAGGTATACTAGGCTGAATGAACTGTCCTGTTTTTTCGACTTCCATCCCACCAAATAATGTGTCCTGATTTTTGAGATAAAGTACTATTGCATACACGGTACCTGAATACCTAGCTTACATTTCTAAACATTTCAAAATGTCAATAATATCAAAAGGAACCTTGAGTTCATTGGCTAGAATTTCCGGAGCACTCTTAGGATTCGAATTTAGAAAATTTAAGGTAAAAAAACGTGTATGTTGAGGCTTTTTGGAGTAAATTGCACTCTTAAACAAAGAAACATACAGTATATTCGGAATGTAAGAACAACCCACCAAATATTAATGAAAAATTTCGTAGGCAGTTGAAATCGGTTAGAATGATTCATTGAAAATTCGCTCATTAACTCATGCTGTATGTCTGGAACTTTTCCAATTGCTGTGATAATAAAATACCTACCTATTCTGAGTTGTATGGTATGAACTCGTTAGATTCTTTGTTTTATGTTGTAGGTGATTACTGTTCTTCAAGAAAGTATTTGCATTTATTTTGTTCTGTAAGTCTTGGTACCTATGGTATTTTTATGCAGCGTATTTTGTAGAATCACTCAAATTAGTGGGGGGTTGTCTAGCTTTTCGAATAGGTATCAGGAGTTGGTTACCTTACCATAGTAGCATGAAAAAAACAAAAAAAAAAACAACAGGAACCTGGTTAGGTCGGAAGTCTTAGATCAGGTTACACGAAGACTTAGTTTTTTTTTAAAATCAAGTAGCCTCTTACCTACATATTTCATTATTATACATGGGTAGGTATAATAATGTTTAATTTTGTAATGTTTACAGTAAATCACACCGATATCAACATTTTCTAGTTGTAACACTCCTCTCTCTTATGAAGAGGCTTACTTACTCTCCCATAGAATTCATAAACGTCTAATATTGGTAAAATAAATCAGACAAATTTAAGAAACCCACAAACACTGAGATAAATTATGAATACAAGCGATAACTACTATCAGTCACAGATAGCTATGTTGATTCTTGGTTCATTGGTCAGCCTAGTATATCTAGAAGAGCTTTCTTCGTTGGCCACCAGGAGCGCTACAGGATTCCCTCGGCGCCAATAGCTCGAGTAGCATTCAAACCAATCCAGAGAGAATTTGACGTTATGTACCATCAATAGCTGAATGACCAAGAACCCATTTGACCTATGCAGCGTCCTGAAACCAACAATTCAACATAATAAAACAAACAGAGTAAAATCTTGAAGCAAACAAATAATTTATGCTGATTGCCACAAAAGAACAAGAACTAAATGCGGTTTTTTGATTTTACGGGGTGATTCATTAATTAGGTATGAAACACTCAGTTTTCTCCCCTTTGTGGTGAGTGAATTAAGAATGAAGAGTGAATTCAAAAATCGTATGCTTATGTACTTCATAGTTTAACTCGTCCACAAAACACTTTTTTCGTTTTCAATAATGCACTCAGGTTTTTAAACGACGAATAGTTTAGAATTATTAGTTCAGTAATAGAAAATCAGTAGAAAATCTTCTTATAGTTATGGCTCAGTAAATGGTTAAGCTTTTAGGGAGGTATTTGAAGCTCTTTAGGAGCTCCTATTTGAGGCATACTAGATTAGAATATGTTTCTTTCAAAGTGGCTCCTTGACGAAGAGTAATCCTATAGAGAAACCATTCAGATGAATCTAAAGTCCTCTGATTATTTCGTGGGTGTCAGGAGCAGAATCACAACAAGAAGGCTCAGGCACAAGAAGGAAGCACCCTCGAAAACCCCTGTATCCCAATTTTCAGCTCCGAAATCTGTTTACTTTGGTGGGAATGAGCAAAAGGAAAAACGCGATCAGACTAATACCCCCCTCAGGGAGCGAGAGGGAGATATTGAACTGATGACGTCACACGCTTTTTTCTTCCCACTTTTCACCAACTTTCGTACATTTTCGACACCACATATTGCACCCTTTTGGAAAGCTCTCTCGTAAACCTAAAATGTGAAAGAATACAAAAATATGCACGTCTATTCCCCATTGCATTTACCAATCAAAATAGGTGAACCAATCAAGTAACCAATCAAATAGGTGAACCAGTCAAGTAGGAAACCAATAAAATAGGTGAACTCATTATATTTCTGCGCCTGATCCCCAAAAAAATCGTGCACATGAGATAGGCTGAATTCAGAATTTGTTCCAAGGTAAGCTGATTCAGAGATGAGACAAATTAACCTACCCACAATTAAAATAATTCGCGTATTTTAGAGTTGAATAAAGTGTTTCGAAAGGTACTTTAGAAGAGACCTTCTCTCAGATGTCACTTAGAAAAACTTTCCTTCCTAGTTTAGGAATTTGGGGAGACCACAACGAAATGGCCCTACCTGATCACAACTGGTTCGATTTACGTGTTTCCGCTGAGTTTGAGAGATAAACTTTTTATAAATCCCATTTCAGTTTCTCATTCATTGGATTCGCATGGAACCACACCCACACCACCCCAAAAAACTTCGGAACCCTACTGCAATGGGTCTTGATTATCGGTAGGTAGGCTAACTTGAAAATTCCCCTGAAGATATGCATTTTAGAGTATTCTGAATCGAACCCTGAGGTTATTGACGAGACCTGACCTTAACGATCTCCAAAATTCCACCAACATCAAGAAAAGGCATCAGTTTAAAGACTAGTATTTTGGTGGATTAACAAGGGCCGAAGAAGACTTTTACATCCTAAAATTAAAGAATCTGCTGTTTTCATGTTTTTTTTTTTCACAGGAATATGTGGTATATAATTACCTACCTCCCAGTTCCAACTTGGCTAACATTTGGGATGAAATTGGCAAATCATAGCTAGCATAGAAAGATTTGAACTTTCCAATAGTCGTGCTTGTCTTATCGTTGTTTTACAACCACTAATAGGCAAGGCCTAACTTAGGCGAATTAATTTTCAGAAAGCTGGAAACTATTTTCATTTGGATAAAGTATCGAAGTAGTAGTATTGAACATTATTTTTTTTTTTAAAAGAGGGGAAACTCATTACGAGCGAAGAGTATTGAATATTATCAGAAAGACGAAATGTCCAATAATAAAATTGGTTCTTTCACAACATAATAAAATAGGTATGGGGATTTTGGAAGAAAAAAAACGAGCAAAGAGAAGGCATAGTAGACAGCCACAAATAGTCAGAAAGAATCAGCAGGACTATGTCAGCAATAAAATTAATAGAGTAACGGTACCCACCTACATCTAAAGGAACAAAGTAGGTAACACCTATTACTGACTACTTCGAAGGGACAGAAAATTGTTGTCCCCCCGTGTTTACATACATACGGGATGGTAAAAGATTTGGTACTAAATGATTTTAAAAAAAATGTCATAAATAAATAAAAAAAATATGTCATTTATTTCATATTATTTTACATTGCGAAAATAAAAATCCAAAACACGATTATTTTGAAATAGGGAAAATTGCCTTTCTTTGAACTTTGACTTAATTTGATCTGCTAGTTACAGTCGAATCGATCATTAGATCGCGGCACGCCACCTCATGGAAGCAAAGCTTCTCTGGCTGACCTATGGTAGTTATCTATTTGTTGAGTTGTTGGGATATCTTCCCGGCTGGAGTGTTGTAATCATTCTGGGATTATTTTGTTTTTAAATTAAAAAACCACCTTGTACAGCCAAGTTATTTATTATGGTAACGTTTCAACCCCTCATGATGTGGGTCCTAATCACACCTTCTAAGTGGTGAACGAAGTTGAGACAAATGGCAATTTGTATAATTGCAATTTGTAAATTGGAATAGGTGCAATGGTCCCAGTATGGTAGTTATTGCATTCCAACTACATTTTCACAAATAGTAGTGGTTGTAGTTGCAGTGTGCAAACTACAACAACATAGTTGGACTTTGTAGATGTAACTACTTTTACAACTTTAACGACGGATTTCACTTGTTTTCATCGTACGATAATTTTCCAATGTGAAATTTGTCAATAAATTATTGAATAGTAGTTGCCCATCTCTGCTACATAGATACATTATTTGACTAGCATGCAAAGGGAACTCTAAGGAATGCTACATTCAAGTAAGTAGTAAAGAATTTATGTAGATATACCTTCTTCATCGAATGTAGCAAGAGTTAACTTCCTCAATTTGTTGATGAGATTGTTATGAGCCGAATCTTTCCTACTAGATGGGCCAAGTGTTAGCATACATTCTAAAAATATGAATAAATGTTAGTAAATATATATATTTTTTTAAATAGAATGATTTGAGTGAATTCCACAGCATCAATGTGGTACTACTATCTAATTTAAGGAATACATACCATTAGTGTCTCCATTGTTTTCAAATATCTGAGTAGAATTGTCGACTCCAGTTGACGCAAGTTTCTGTTTTAAATCCTCAACAAATCCAGTAATGAGTGCATCCATCATAACAGCCTGGAATCAATGAAACAACGACTACATGAGGAATTGGAAGTAAAACGATAAGATCTTGTAAATTATGAAGTACCTACCAACCTTACTACCTACATACCACAGCTTAGGCTTTTTAGTATGAGTTTCAATAAGCTAAAAAAGCTATTCAAACATTTGGTCTAAAGTAGTCCTTGGATTGCTACATGGCTAGGCGTACGTCACGTTTGCGCATGCACAACCCCTAATCCTGATCCGGACGCTATGAAATTCATATGGGACCAAGAAGGACATTATCCCGAACTACCATAATAATTGCAGACTTTTTGGATCAATGGTTGGTGTAATAATGGCGGTTCGCAGAAATGCGTACCCACATCATTATGTACCTATGCCATATATACACACATGTACTCAAGTACCTGAAAAAGTTAGAATTTCGATTTTCTTTCGACTGATTCGTGTTCAGGGTGGCGAAAATGTGGAAATCGATCGTTTTGACATAAACAGTGAAGTTTGTACAAGTGAAAAATCAAAAACATAAGATCTTGGCCAACTCTATGACGAGCCTAAAAATTGGGTAAAAAATAGTGTGGGTCAATAATAGCAGAGGTTGCCGCAATTTTTCATTCAAAACTCTAAGTAGGGTGTTTTACATGGCTCCCCTCCCTAACCGATTATCGCGTTGTAAAGACTGTTGTACTTTATGGATAGGTCCAACATTTAGGTACATCAAATCATGGCCTTTGCAGAGTATAATTTCAGATATCTTTCAAATAGCTAAATTTGCTGTGAATTATGATTTTTTTAAGGTATTTAGGAGGTCAATAATACGCTACCCCCATTCTTGCACGTGGTGTATGTGTGGCATGGGGTCTTTTATTGGTATATTCCAACTAGCAGCGGTTTATGACCAACTAAAATTATGTTAGCTGCGCAGAACCTCCTGCGCACAATTTTGTCGACAATTATTCAATAAGAAAGGTCTTGAGTCTTACTGAAGTGCTAGTTCTAGAAACTTACGCCACACTGAACTTGATTTCTGTATTACCATCACGATACGAAAAAATCCTAAAACTATCGATATCACTAATGTGTGTGAGAGTTGCCGTTTAAATGAAAGAACTGTGAGGTAGTAGGTACTAATTCAAAGAACAGAATTTATTCTGTAACACAAGAAAGGATGATGAACCTAATCATGACTTCTAGCGTTGAACTAAAAATTATAATTTTCGTTGGATTAATTTTACCTGTTTCGAAAATATTTGAAGTATTTTGGATACATGAGTTCCATTTTCCACTACACGAAATTGTAAGAATAGGCACGGCAAACAGTCAGGATTGTCCTCTTGAGATGGTTTGGCGAAGTCCCATGAAAGCTCTTCATATCTCAACCCGACTAGTAATGTCTATAATGGCATAACACAAACATAAGAATTAAAACATCTGGTGCGAGGCACCACTACACTCCACTACACACACAGTAGTGCACACTGCACTACTTTCCTCGCCCGCAAAAACCTGAAAAATTGCTATTTTTGCAAATTTTAACGCTGATTTCGGCCCTCAATCTATTTTTGTGGAGATGAGGGGTATTGGAACTTGTTTCTGCTTGTTGGAAGAGTAAATTCTGTGAATTTCATCAAAATCGTTAGAGCAGTTTGGGAGAAAAGCTAAAAAAATGGGCTAAAAACGACGTTTTTTCACCTATTCGGAATATTTTCTCCCCCTTATAATTGACCTAGAGGGCTGAAATTCTTAGGGTTTCATCCTCAGACATGTAGAAACCAATCCTCAAAATCGGAATTTTTTCATCATTTTCGTAGGGGCCGCAATGGTGTTCATACACATACATACATACAGACTCACATACACTTTTCCAAAACGTGGAGAAAATTGATCAGATGTCGATTAGGACCAGTTAAAGGTGGTGTTTCAGAAATTGGGTTTTCTGCTGATCGCAATACTTTCTATTCACCTTCACGTGGGCTGAGGAAAGGAAATGCATCCGACTAATATTTAATATCAAAGTTACCGGAAGGGTAGGTAGGTACCTACTACTAACAAAACGAAATATACAGGGTGGTACTTAATAAATGGACCAACCTTTCTAGCTTCATTAATAGAAGGGTGAGACAAAAACTTGACCCCCCCCCTCAACATTTCTGCCCGCTATGGTGCGTTTGGCGAATTTACTTGGTTTTTTTTCTAATGGGAACCCCTATTTTTTTAAATTACAGATTCGGATTCTAAGCAAAATGTAATAAGAAAATGACCGGTAATTGACATTTTTAGCGCACAACAACGAAATGTGCAACAGACGTAAAAAATCGAGTTTTGTAGATATAGTAAACTACCAAGCATGATAACTGATTTAAAATGTATTTTTTCACGCTGAATAACGTAGTGATATTCATTTTTTGATTCATGCCTCAAAATTACCACTTTTTCAAAATGTTCATTAAATTTCTGGAATTTTCAATTTATTTTGATAGGATGATTGCAAATAAAAATAATCAACATCACTCTCGCATTCAGCCAGAAAAACTTAATAAAATCGTGTATCATGCTTGGTAGTTTACCACTACTACAAAACTCGATTTCGGTTTATTATTTTCAATAATGAACCTTTGAAATCGAGCATGAAAAACAAATTTTGCCCACCCTTTGTAGACTTGCCACCCCTGGCTTTAGCTTCAGTTTTGTCGTTCGTTTGTACGAATAAAATCTTTGAACTACGTATTTTGTCCATGATTTTTGGTTCAATTATATTTATAAAATGTTCAAAATCATAGTTGTACATAAGAAATGTTGTGTACAACAAACAAAGGGGAACTACATCACATCTATATTCCATAAATGAGTTCGTCAACTTCATCAAGCAACAAGTCGTTCATGAAACCACAGAGAAAATCATTCATGATTCTCTTTGGATACTGGGATGTTGATAGATATCCAATACCTCCATTTAATACTGACCGCAGCTAATATAGCATATTCTTCTTCGATCATTTTGGATTTACTGGCTGACAGGTACTCCTTCAGCTGCCTAAAACCCAGTCCAACCCACTCTCGGCGTCCGCATCTATTTTACAGTGTGGAGGTGCGAGCCTGAACACCATGCCAGGCGGTTTTCCCAGGCAGCAACAGCTGCCACGAAAGCAGCAGCTGCCACGAAAGCAGCAGCTGCCACGAAAGCAGCAGCTGCGTGCTGGCAGTGTACGAAGCTTTACGTTTCAAGATACGTAAATCCAAAAATCGAATTTAAAAAAAAAATCTGTCTGTCCACCGGCCGCAAATAATAAACCGTTGTGTAATAATTCACAGGGGTTTTGGCGTTTGGTGCACATTTCGAGCATTTATTAGCGCACTTTACTGTGCGCTAATAATTTCGAGTGACGGGTCATTTTCTCATAAAATTTTGCGTAGAGTCCTTATCTGTAACAACAAAAAGATTAAGGGGGGTTACCGCTTGGAGTTTTTGTCTAACCCTTCAAATAACAGAAATAGAATAAGGAACACCCTGCACATTATTTTTGGTACCTTAGGTACTCTTCCTTGAAGCTTACTTACAAACTGGTACCTATTACACCTGTGACAATTCCAAGTTTTTTTTTTGCCATAAAGCATGACATACAAATTCAAGCACTAGTTCATATCATGAGTATGAATGATAGAATGTAATGAGGCAGAGAAAAGACATTGTCCGTGGCCTCTGGAATGGAACTATCAGATAAATGAAGAACCAAACAGAAGAAGCTATGATAGAGCCACAGTAAATTATTGAAATATTTTATCGATTATTATTAGCTGATATTACGATCAAGTTGGTGTCAGGAATATTAAACGCCTCTGTTTTAGAATGACGAGACTATTACTAATACCTATCCAATTTAATGAGCCATTAGACATAATTAAAACATTACTTGAAAGTGAATAAATGATTGTTCGAGGACGCAGATAACAGAGCAGATTATGGAACAGGCACATTTTCACATTGACAAATAAGATCAAGGTAATACGTACACAGAGAACATTGTTAATCACATAAACTCCCTGAGCATTTATTCCCACTAGAACAGGAATATCTTGATGAGTGATAAGAGAAGTAAGGCCTCTAACTGGTTGTTCGATTTGTCCTTGGAAGAAAGCAGATCTGAAATTTGCCAAAACACACATTTATTTATCTACATTAATATATGAGGATAGGGCTTAATGTGAACATGGGTATGTAATTTAATGCTATGGGTAAGTGTATGGATGGATGGTGGTGGGTTGTATTAATCAGCAATAGCCTTGTGCTTTGAGCAATCATCTTTGGGGCTCATTTGCATTTCATTTCAGTATCGAGTTATTTTAAAAGAACAGGGGCCATAACTCAATTCTTGTGGAATAAACAATGTGTTTCACAGATTCTGACAACAAGCCATTCTTTCGACGGATATTGTTCAGAGAGACAGCTATGGAATGTATCAGTTACCAAAACAATTATCACCAGCTATTTTGTAGGTAGTAATGAAAAGTAGTTAGGTATCGACTTCATTCTTTAACACCAACCCATAAAAAGGAAGAGTCCAACAGAATTCGAGGTATTTTTTATGGAGTTTTCTATCAGGCAGCCTGCGGTAATGTTCAAGTAGTCGAACTTCTGGGGCATCTTTCCCACTCAATCTCAACCACGAATTCCAGCCACCATTTCTCATATGAGCAGGAAGAAATCTCCCGTGCTGTTCTCTGTAAGAAAAAGTTGTAATATTGTATTCAACTTTCTAGAAAAAAACAGTTTGCTGTAGAATAGGGAATTTTAATTTTTAAGTTAAAATAGTTCACAAATATCTTATAAAGACCAAGTAGGTAGGTAGGTACTTAGTTGTTGTCAATAGGTGTGAGTACACACCTGAAGAAATGTAGAGTGTGAAACTGAGGATTGTAGGGGCCCAGTTCTATTCTAGCTTGAATGCTCCCAAGCATGATGTACTGTGAAACTTCGCATGGATATCTTCCTTCCAGGATATTATACTTTGCTTCAGCATACAGCAATTCCAAAACTCTTTCATCTCTGAAAAGTTAAGCAGGGAAATAAGTTAGAACCTATAACTGTCAAACGTAGGTAGGTAGGTAGGTGCATAGTTTGAAAGTTTTGTTCCGATTTCAAAAGGATGCTTCATAATATTAAAGATCCCATACTTGATTCTTTCTTCTTGGGTTAAAGGGAAAAATACGTTCCTTTGAAATGACAGAATTGGCTCATCTCTACGCTGCCGGGATTCTGTTGCATGTGCGTATTTCTTCAAGAGAATAGGCCACTTGGCACGAATACCTAGAGGTTTATGGTGAGGTTTCAACTGCAGTTCTGAAATTTAGAAACCCATTTAAATGAAATTACAAGACTATCTAACAAATCAACTCACACTAATTAAAAAATAAATACAAATTCCACGTGACGCTCAAACTCAAAATTCAAACCCTGAACGAGATCAGGGGATTTAAATAAAATTCTGGGTAGGTATGGCCATTTCTTTAAGGTAGGTAAGGAAAACCAGATAATATAAATCGACCAAGATGATTAAGCAGGTAATGAATAACTTGAAAATTAACATTCAACACAATTACCAAGGAGACCTGACGTCATCCACAGAGTAAAAATAGTACCAGCGACCCTTGGAATTCTGAGTTGTTCTTCACCAACAATAGCTTGCACAAGCTCGTGAACTGTGGAATTGGTTCCATCTTCTACATCCATCCTCAATGCAACTTCATTCATCATGTAGACACACACTTTCAACGCTAAAAATTTAAATCGTTACAGTGAGTTTCATGTTAGACGAATTTATGTTACTCGGTGTTAGAGAAATGTAATCTCCCAGTTAACCAGTTAGTCGACTCAGGAGGGGCAGAGGACCCACAGCCTGGCACCCAAAGCATAAGTCGATGGTAGCGTGATCTTGCCTCACTGGGCAGGAGAGCAACGAGTTTAATGAATTTCCCCACAATAAGTATGTAACTGTCATATCATAATCATAAGATCGGAGGCGACCAAGACGAGTAGGTAGATACGTATAATACTCTAAAACCTCGAGTATAAATTCAGTTACTAATAATATACATACATATATTTACATTCATAAAAATGTATATTAATAAAAATGTAGTCAGTAGAAGCAGTAACACTCACACTGGGAAGAAGTACTGTAGGCTGATTCTTTAGTACCATTGTTTTTTTCCCATTCATTTGTAACATTCGACTCATAGTTTGAACATTGCTTATAAACTTTGGAAAGAATGCCAATTTCTTCAATATTAGAATACTTTCCACATGGTGCACAATCCAATGGCTCATGCTCTGTATCACGACCTTTGAAGTCACTGAAATGAAAAAGATCAAAAAGGTAATCACAAGTATAAAACCAAAGTGGTCGTAGATACAGTAGAATATAAGAAAGTGAGAATTTTTTACTTACAGCCAATCTCCGTCGATGTTATTCCTTGGTATAAGAAGTGTGGTGCGAAACAACCAACTAAGTATGCAAATACCAACATAAAAGTAAAAATAAGCAAACTGTCTATCAGTGTTCGAGAAACATTCATTAAATCCATTCGCTGGGTCTTTGTAAAGCAACTTTTGTTTTTTTTTATTAAATTAAATACATTAAGTAAATCCATTGGACATTACGAAATGTCTGTTGACTCCAACTATTTACAGGTCAGCTCGGCTTAACAAAGTTCATTACAAGTAAACTCATATTCTTTTTTTTAGTTGTAAGAGACGAGTAATGTGAGCAATGAGTTATTTATCCCTCATAACGCTTCATTTTGATAGATTTGAAAAGGGGTAACGGTTTGCGATAGTAACATAAATTACTTATGGTATCGATTGGCTGAACAAATACTTAGGTATTCAACTTTCCTACAACAAAACAGCAGGCATGGGTATACTTCAGAATAACATGGAATACGTCTAGCTCAAGCGCAGGGAAGGATTCAATAACCAATGTTGACAAAATAAAGGTGAATAAATAAATAACAACGAATAGATGCAAAATATTTTATTGAATGAGCAGGCAGAAATGAAAGCAGACATGAATAAAACTAAAACAGTAGGTATAGCATTACAACTTTAAAAAATATTGTAAGGAATAAAACAGATATTCATGCTCCACAAGGTGCCAAGCAAATATTTAGTAGGTAGGTACCAACCACTAGAAAGATGATAAAAATGAAGTTTCCTTATTCCCCTGATTTATCCAAAATGGCTCGAGGGATTTTGATGCAATTCCATTGAATTATTATTATTATTATTATTTTTTTTTATAGACACAAGTGATAGGTGCACTTTGAAGCACGTAATTCAGAAAAACACTCAAACCTTGCCATGTTGGGTTCATGGGTAGTAAGGAAAATAGTGTCAAACCAGATGTTTTTCAGCAGAGTAGGGACCCACCTACATACTGAAAACGCAAAAACATAGGAAGTGGATTGTAGGTGCCCAGCGAATTCAATAATTAACAATAATAAAACTACATCAGACAAAAAAACATAAAACAGAGTAAAAGATAAATTGAAGTACCTTAATAAACTACAATTATAATTGGTAGGTAGCTAAAACACGAGTTCATTTATAACTGAGGAATTATAATAGATTAATTATATGTACCAGATTGAGAACCTAGTCTGATTTTAAAACAAAAAATATTATATACTTGAGAATCAGTTACCACCTAAGACACCCTGTCAACGGGTTAAACCTCAGGTTGAAATAAGTACCTATCTATTCAAAGATCAGAGCGGCCTCGATCATTACCTACACTTGATTGATGAAAACTTCCACATGGTCTACAACTCAGTGGTGACACAAAAATATCGTGGATCACATTATAAGCAAATTTCACAAAAAAGACCTATAGTGCCTAAGTACTTATCCCTCCTTTTGGTTTCTTATTATTAGCGAATTTTCGAAGAAAATGAAGCTATTG
>JAEMON010000001.1:45713805-45731330 GCA_030264115.1 Lygus lineolaris | reverse complement strand
CAATAGCTTCATTTTCTTCGAAAATTCGCTAAAAGGTAAATAAAGAAAAAAATTTAAAAAAAGAGCAGTAGAGAGATGTTTCTCAATATTCAAAAAAAATCCTGGAAGAAGATCGTCGACGCCTTACTTACCTACTCCCGAGAATCTGGAGATGGTCGTTGTCACCTTTTTTTTCATTCAGTGACCAAAGCCGGGAGTGGAAGAGTCGTCGATTGACATTGATTAAAACGATTAGTGAAGTTTTTTGTAAAGCGTCTAGTGAATTGACAGCAGTTCAGACATTTTTGTGCCGATTTTTTGTTTTTTAGTAATTCGTTCGTGATTTTGAGGTTCCTTTAAGTAACTACCGTCGTTTTCGTATTCATGGAGAAATCGTGTGGATGCACGTCCACTAAAAACTTTGGTATTGTTTGTTACACAACTATTTTGCTGTTAAAAATAAAAAAATGTATTATTTGTACTAGTAGGTAGCAACCTATAAAATGCATAAAACTGCATAAAGCTAGCGCTATACTCAAACTCTACACAGACATTGCACTGAGTACGTAGGTACATTAAATAACATTTTTCCTATTCTCATGCCACATGAAAGATGCAAAGGAACGTATGTTTAACATGAACTCTACAGCTACCTACTGTATATAAGTAGGTACCTACTAAGGATGGAATGATCGATAGCTTCATCTTTTCAAACAAACTAGAATTTGGAAATGCTTAATACTTGAAGGAAAACAAAACTCAAAACAGCATGCGATTGGGATCATTGGAATAAAAAAAGATGAAGATGTAGGTACTTGGTCGAGTCCCACCTATATTGATCAGGGGGCTGAAGAAATCCCCGGTGTCTCGTGAAATCGACAGGAATCACATTAACGAATCCGTGAGAGCTATCATTGGTTTGATGCTCACTATTTTCCGACGAAGGAAGAGACATTGTCAAAAACACCAGAAATCACATCTAGCCTGTCAGACTGACATATCAACGGAGAAAGAACAAACAACCTTGTTAGATGCGAGCGCGGCAACACTCATTACTTCCTACTCCCAACGCCCGAGGGGACGTTTCTGAATATGATAGGAAAATTCTACAGTTCACAAACGTAATTCTACGTTCAGTCATATTTGCTTCAACACTCATTGAAAACTCCTGATAACACAAAACACAACTAGACAAAAATAGGCTGATTATCAAACGTCAGACTTGAATAACCTGATCGTATTACCTTCTTCCTTATCAGTGTTGTTATCAAAAACCAAGCAGTCGACACCAGACAACTCTCCTTATCCTAGTCATGGAGGAATCATGTCGTCGTCAAGAGGAGGATACTACTAAGCCCGCACGACTCATCCATTAAAGTACTTAGTCATCTATAGTTAGGGTAGGTATTACTTACCTATAGGTTTGTTCCAACTGGAAATGTGCAAGTTGCATAATGTACGTTTATGTTCAAATAGATAAGGGCAGTTTCAAGGTCAAAGTGTGCGGATAGAACAGAATATCGCACAGAAACGAACATTCTGTTCAAATTGCTCATTTCAAAAATGGAACGAGAAAAAATGTGCGAACATTTTTTCGGAGGGTGAAAATCTAGAGCCAGTGGCGTAGCGGAAGTGGGGAGGGGGGTCTACATTTTGTTTTTGCTTTTATTTACAAATGCACATTTTCAAAATGTGTTTATTGAGCCGTGGTGATCACGGTAAAATCCTGGTTTTCGCGGTAGTTGAAGTACGTTGGTAAATGGGTGGTGTGCGGTTAAGCGGGCTATGTAATTCACCGGGATGTTAGATAGGATCTATCTAATACACCAAATCAATCCACAATGGTGGATGTGACAACCTAGCCTAATTTACCTAATTCTAAAGGAAATACTATTTACAATAGAATAGGAGAGAATATAAGGAATATACGGGTTGGATTCCTTATAATATTTAATACAATATAATTCACAATTACTTCACAAGTAATTCACGAATTACTTTGCTTGAGAAGTTACAGAAAAGGAACTTAATTTGGATATAAATTTATTCAACGCAAAAGAACGACCTCAATGGGGTCCAGGAGGATAAAAAGTAACTATAAGATCACCAAAATTAGTATTTTCGTATTACAATTTAAAAATGTCTGGGTATGTTACAAAAAAAGGGGCGTGTGAAATCAAATCCACCCCGGGCCTCCTGAGGTGTGACTACGTCACTGCACCTGGGGTCCCGCTTTTTGCGGGATTCTACTGTAGTTTAAACTTTTTAATGCATCAACATGCTAAGCGAAATAATTAATTGTCTTTTGAAAATTAAGGGCGGGATTCATCGATGGTCCTTGAGTTTCAAGAAAACCTTGAGATGGTCTTCGAGGGTTCATTAAGCCGAATCCTACTAACAACTGGAAATGAAGAAAAAGGAAGAAAGTACAAAATTTCATTTTAATGAGTTACCTAAGTATCTATACGCTTTATGTCAATTTGGAAAGAAACTCTGAACCCTCACGTAGTCACCATGATAAAATCTATTTTACCTAACAAAAGTTTGTGTTTAGGTGGACGATAATGAAATTGTGAAATAGAATGTAGTGAAGTACCTTGGTACTCGGGAGTATTTCTGTAATCATAACAGGACAATTTCCTACCTACGAAATTCCCCGGAATCCACTGAGGGTTCGGGAAAGATGAGAACGACGACATATCTGAACATACATAACATTTTATTGTATCCATTTCCGTTAAGACAGCGAATACATACAAATGAAATGAAAAATGACTATTATTTACCTCATTCTTTCTTAAAAGAAACGTTTCAACATAAAATAAATTGAATTAAAAAGCGAACGATTTTACAAGAGCGAGATTCAAATTTGACTGGAAAGACTCAAATATGAAATGGGACTTGCGCGTTCGATGGTGACGTGTTCGTTGCCTGGAGTCGTGTTCTTCGCTGATTGGCTGCTGGGCTGGAACCACTGTGTATGTAATATGAATTTCTGGATTTTTATTAAGCAAATCCCACGTCAGGGACCTCTCCCTAATTATTCTAAGCGTGAATTAATTTGAAGAGAATTTCCAGCAAAGGGATGGAAAACCTCTTTGACTTATTGGAAAGAAAAGTAGAAAAACTGAAGGAAACTGCTTAAGCTCGGTAAGGATTCCCGCCCCGAGCACCTCACTTTCAAACTGAAAGATTTTAAGAGGATTTGAGGATTGAGCGCTCCCTTTCGTTCAGTGGCGAATCTGAGAACCTTTATCAAGAATTTAAATTTTGGGGTACTACAGTAGAAATCCCTGAAAACCAAAAACGTCCGTCAAATGGATGTGCTAGATAGGCCCCTACTTACCTACT
Organism: Lygus lineolaris; assembly: GCA_030264115.1. Taxonomy (NCBI): domain Eukaryota; kingdom Metazoa; phylum Arthropoda; class Insecta; order Hemiptera; family Miridae; genus Lygus; species Lygus lineolaris. The sequence goes on along the minus strand of JAEMON010000001.1, from coordinate 45,728,000 downwards.
TAAAGCTTTCCTCTATCTATAACACTATTGTATAGATCAATAAAATATGTTTGGTTCAATTGGGGATATTGATAACTATTGATCAAATTACAGTGGAATCCATAAGGAACCATCTCGGGCTATCCACGTAATCCCTGGAAATGTTATCAAAATCTCAAAATTTTGGAGGGTAAAGATTCGCGAACACAGAGAGACCAGACAGACCGACCAACACACATAGACGAAACCAAACTTGTGGCAAAAAAGACGAAGGTCTAAAATGCAAGAGGAAATGATTGGGCAGAAAAATAGTCAACTCCCAAAAGTGAACACCGCTGCCTTGGTAGACTGGGCAAAAAGTTGTTATCAAGGTGAAACAGGTGAAATATTTGTCATAAACCTATTCCCTGATTAAAATGGTTCATTTTGTTGGAAGAATTAATAAATGGAAAAAAGAGGCTGCGGAATTAGCGGGATTGTGCGGGATCCAAACTGTCAATCCCGTATCTCAATCCCGAGACCGCGATCTTTGGGGGCCCACATTGCTGGATTGCGATCCCTAATTGGTCATCCAAGGGATGACTTTGTGATCATACGAAAAAGTTTCTGTATTCCGCAACACAACTGCTCACTAAATTGGTAGGTACATGTATCGAAAAAAGTAGTTAGGAATAATCTAACCTATCTAACCTATAATAATCTAAAGTAATATATTCTTCATCTATTGACCTATGTATATCCTTGAACGATCGATTGTTTGACGAACGGATCATCTGTCAATACAGGTGCGGATATACCTAGTTCAGTGGTAACAACAGCGCTCATGGAAGAAGCTATAGACGCCGGAGAGGTCAGTGTAAGCTAAACCGTTGTCATAAATCGCACTAACGCGTACCTATTTCAGTTTTTCAGGCAAAGCTAGAGGATCGTGCCTTGTCATCTTGTGAGAGGAATAACCTCGCAATAGTCTCCTTGGTCAGCCATGAGTGATACAATAAATGATTCGTATCTAGAACAGTCAAACCAGGGACGTCCTCATATAGACGCACCCTACTTGTTGTGCCCTAAGTTGGTGCTGTGTTTTGGATAATTTGTATACCTATGATAAAATTATGCGCATAGTTACTTGAGTGATTTGCCAATTGACATGCAGAAATTCAAGTAAGTACCAACTTATAGGTACCAATCGCTGTACTCCTGGAACTCTCAAGAAACTGATAAAATCATAGGAAAACTATATTTTTAAACAATTACCTATTAGAAAATAATAACTCACTCAGAGTATTAAAGGTTTTGAAATACACCTCTCAGGAATCATGTGAAGCGTTTTTAAACCAACATCGTAAAACAAACCATTGGTGCCTGCTATTCGAATGAAACCTTCTTGCATTAGGTAGGTACATGTACCTAAGTATATTTATCCATTCACATGGCTCGGTCATGGTTTCGAATGAAAACTTCAACTTGGGACATATCGTGAAAACGCTGCAAATTATTGCACAAAGGTTTAATATTTTTTAAATTGACCGAACTTCGGGACATAGGTAACTAGACTCCAAGTGGGGCCTGTATAGTATAGGTACATAATTTCATTAATTTTGGCCCATGTTACTACCTAAGGAAAGTGACGCGAACGGCGGACGGACGGAATTTTTTAAATTCGATTTTTTGATTCTACTTATCGTGAATCGTAAATCGTCAAATTATGATGGGGGGGTTAAATCATCAAATAATGTTTTCTAATAAACCAAAATTACCAAATTCGGAATGATTTGTTTGCCATGTTAGAGAATGTTTAAGAAAATTAAGCTATCGCAATGACCTCAAGATGTTTGAGGCCCTTTTTATGCAAATTTTTGAAAATTTTCTCCAAGAAGGTGCCCAGAGCTAATAATGTTCTAGCAGGTGCGAGTACCACTTCCTGAAAATTTCAGCCTCAACGGATAACCCCTTGAGGTTTCGCAAATGCGATTTTAGAAAAATGAATATTGGACTTTCAATATTTTGATTTCAAATTTTCTTTTCTTATACTTCAAAAGTCGAAACTCATTTTCTGGCCGATATTTCGAGAAAGGAATGATTTTATGACACAGGACTGAGCTTGTTTTGTTCAGAACAAGTCAGACAACAAACTCGGGGACAGAAAACACACTGAAAATAATTTTTTCTCTGATAAAACTAGTTCGAAACGGCTAAAAATATACTTTTTTTGCGTGCTTACGAGACAATTTCTCGAATACCAAGAGAAATATAGCTCCTACGGCTGAGATATTGGTAGCATCGTGTTTTCAGGAAGCGGTTCTCGCACCTGATGGAACATTATTAGCTCTCAGAATTCGAACTTTTTTTTCGTTGTCAGTCTATTATACCACTCCAGACGATATATGTATATATATATACTTATAAAAAAATTAAAAATGTCAATATTATGAGAAAAAGGATGAGTGCATTGGCCAGAATTTTTGGAGTAGGTACTCTAGGGGTCAAATTTTGAAAATAGTAAATATAGGAACATTATGGTATGTTCGGAATCAGAGCAAAATTTTCCCATAAGAATCACCCACCAAATCGGTCAAAATGATTCTTTGAAAATTCGCTCATCAACTCATACTGCATGACTGGCACTTTTTTTATTCTCCCCAAATAATTAATTATTAACATAATTTTAAATTTGACCTGCTACCTAATTATTCAAAATTAGTGGGCATTCTGAGTGTAGAAAACAACTAACATAATTTAAGATCAAATCAGCCCAAAAGGGGCCTAAAACTCACCAATTTGCACTTGGATAGCCAACATTATTCCAGAGGAGTAGGTACCAATAATTATGGCATTGATCTCCTTTTCCAGTTTATCCAGACTCCAGATCGAAGAAAAGAGGCCGTGATGCCATCATGGAAAGTGAAATCGGATGATGCGGAAAGAGGTTAGTGAGAAAGTAGGGGTGCATACCTAAGTATATTATACGATAAAATTATGCAATGGTATGATTAAGAGTACGAACAGAACGGATTTGTAAATGATAGTAGGTACCTATTATCATATCAATAATTAATTACACGTAGGTATTCAAAATCGACTTTTGGAGTATCATGGGGATTGTGAATACGGAATCAACATAATTGGACTACAAAAACGAAGACACGTTATTTTAACTGGCCTGATAAGCTAGAAATATAAAAATGTTATTCTTCTGCAGATTACAAGATAACTGCTTGCACTAGGGAAAGGATTCGAATGCGAGACATGAACATCGCTTACGAGACGCTCAGAAAAATTCTTCCAAATGCCAATCCTGAGGGGAAGAAGATGTCTAAAATAGAATCTTTGCGGTAAGCTAGCTATATAGAAATAGGTTTTTGATCTGGTTATTTTTATTTTACCTCGAAAGGCAATAACATTGTAAAATGATGAATCTCTTTGCCCCATCTAACCCATCTAACCCCTCAAAAGAATCCTAAAAACTTGGTATCTACCTTATCCCCGATGATCAAACTATTCCCCCCTGACTGATCCGTGTAAACAATCTATACGACATTCTTAGTTTGCGAAAATGTCAACAAATCAAATGTAGAAAATAAATCAGGCTTCAGTGAGGCGGCATCGCAAGCTCATTCCTCTCTTGATCCCTGCCTGTGTGAATAGGATTATCCACTATCTATGCCTTCTAAATTTCATTGAATTCCGACAATGTGTCTGTGACAAATCGTTGAGTTATATCATGTGTTTGGGCAAACACATGAACAGCAAAATGCTTTTTCTGCATTGCTATTAATTTGTTAATGAGTATGAGACTGAAATTTGGATTGGATACCCTCCAAGTTCAGGTCCAATCGTATATACTATCGTACGATCATGATAGAACAAAATGGCCGCCCAATTCCCTCGCATCTCATTTTTCCTAAAATTTAAATTGCTCTTCACGTGGTTTGTACGAGCGTTGTTGAGCCGGTCTTGTCAGTGCCCTCGCCGCGGGCTTTTTAGCCTTGCCTTCGTAGTGCGGGATATTCGTACGAATTTCTTCTTTTAATTTGTGCAGACACTTTGTGATAAATTTTCCATGTTGATTTTTATTTTTTCTTGAGTTCTTCCGTAATGTTTGGTTGTTCGATTTTATCTTTTTGTATAAAATCATGTGTGGTCCTGTTTAGTAACGCTTGTGCTTATTTGATGAAAATTATGAATTTCCTGTATCTTCATTTCTCCCGTTCTTATTCTTTTCTCTCGTTCCTTGTTGTTATAGAACTTGTAGTAAAAATACGTGGCTTCGCTCGGTGTCTTTTCCGCGGTGTAATCAAATTAATGGTTTTTCGAGGTTCTTGCGGGGGGACCTCAAAAATGAAACTTACATGCCGAATTTCGTTTATTCGGCATGTAGGTAGTCTTGGTGAAATCCTAAGGACTGCAGACTGATTTTTTAATTCAATTTACGGATTCTACACCTTTTGAAAGGCAAAACATCCAATTTTGAGGGTGTTAAAACATTTTCTTTTTCATGCTTGATTTCATAGGTTCATTATTCGAAATAATAAACTGAAAGTACCCACCTTGGGTTTGGCCCTGGGCACGCTTAGGCTCTGAGCTGCCAAGATCACTTTCTCATCCAGTAAATATGCTCTGACTATATACGATACACTACAGGTATATACAGGTATGCTGACTATATATTGATTATTTATATTGTAACAGATTGTATCTATGAATAGCGAAAGTAGATATTCGGACCATGGATATCTACTATGTATATTCCGAGGTACCTATTTATATTCTGGGATATTTTTGAGAAGCGAGAGCTTTCAGTCAATGCAAAGTTAAGCAAGGATTTAGCGCATGTTACTTGACATAATATCGTTAATATCAATCATCAATCATGAATGCTCCTAAGTATTCATTAACCACATTTGAATTTCTTAAAGACAGGATCCATTCAAAACAAGATACATCACGGGTACCTAGGTAGGTACCTAACACAACAAAAATTAGAAGAACTACGTTGACTACATTTAAAGAGAACAAATTTTGAATGTTAAGAGTCAAAAATCGACCAGTTCCGCAATTTTTGGTTTGGTCACATGTGGCGTGTTTGGGATCAACAAAATCCAATCCAGTAAGCCTCTCACGTTTAAAAGCTCTTAAATGTCTTGGACCTGGTTTAAATGTGCAAAACTGTTAAAAGTGAATAGTTCTCTAAAAATTCGCTCATTAAGCCATTCTAAATTATATAGATGACTGGAACTTCCATTTTAAATGCTGTACCGCTGTCATTTCCATAGATAAAGAAGTCACTAATACATTTTATTTAATCAACGAGTATTCTATTTACACTGTACCGACGCTGAGATCTAGATCATAACCTGGAAACTCAAAACAACTTCGTGAAGTTTGTTTTTCACAACAATAAATTTCAGCTTAATCATACCAACAAACCTACGACATCTATCGAAAACGTGAAATTGGTCAGTGGAGTCGTAAAAAAACGGGGGCCTGTCATTGGCTGACAAAAATTTGAATGTACTGACCTATAATAATATTGATTTGGAAAAAGGAAAATCACTCCCTCGATAACGAAAAATCGCCGTCAAATTACAGAGAAAAAAAAATCGAAAATTGTTTGGCCCTTCAAATGGACGTATAGATACACACTTTTTGTCTCCAAAATGTTTGTTTCAGGCTTCCAACGGGAGCTATTGAACAGAGTTGTGAGCTGTGAGAGCATTTTAATCCACGATTTTTTTTGTGGGTTTAATATAATAAAATGAAATGTGGCTAATGAATTTGTACTTGAGCGATTATGATTGATTACCATTGGTAATTGACGATGATATTTTAAGTAGGTAATACATGCGTCCTTCCTTGTTAATAAATAATAATGCAGACCCCAGAAGAAGGGCACTTTTAGTATAGGTATCGCCCGTAGCGCTCGCTTCACAACGGGTGTTGAGTTGAGGAGTGAGTGCGGCGAGAAGGGGAGGAGATTGCTGCGGTGCGCGTCGCACGTAGTCAAATAAGTACAAGTTGGCTGCTTGGCTGAAACAGGATAGCAGGACCGGAGGAGAGCTCAAGAGTTGTCCCGCCCACTATTATCTTAGGATCTCTAAATTAATACGCTCAACTTTATGAGTACACTGCGGTGCTACTCGCAGCGATTTCGCGAATCGCGAGCGACCTCGGGGTCACTTTACGAGCATTTTATGAAGGTTCGGCAGCGTTGTGGTATCCGGATATCAGGGATAGTTTGGAGCTCCAGACGACGCGAGCTTCTACCGGGTTGCCAATAGACAGCAGGGACAACCTGTTTTGCGATGGAGCGACAATTCGCATTCATAGAGTCACTGCCTGAGTCGTGAGGGGACTCAGCGTACGGCTGACGGCGGAGCTCAACAGAATGCGTTGGCTGCAGCTCTCAACGAAGCAGGAGCGGACGGGAGATTGCGATTGATAGATTGAGACCTACGATATGGTATGCGTATTCGAACGGTCGAAAACAGTGAATGTGTGAGTATTAGTCCTAATGGAAGTTTCACTGTTACTTGGGTAGGCATATAGAAATAGATGAAACAACAATGACTTTTATGAACGATGAACGCAATATTTTTTTATACCTGGTATTAATATTATTAAATTTTTATAATTTCCACTAATAAAATGAGTTATACTCGAAAAATGAAAGTTTCACTGAAACATATTTTGAAAACTACAATCCCTAATATTTGTATAAAAGCCAAAGTGGGTGTGGCACATAGCTTGGACGTATCAGAGGCTGCTACCATCCGTCAAGGCTAAAATGTATAGGCTAATGATAATATATAGGCTAATTAGATATATATAAAGGCTAATTAGATGATAGATATAGGCTAATTTTATTCTGCTTTAAAACCGACTTTTTTTATTTCTGGGATTTTTTCGTGTTTTTGACCTTGAGTTACTAGAATAGCCATAGATAACTAACGTTCTTAATTTAGTAATTGAGGGTATATAAAATTTGAGGATACCGTTGGTAAGAGCGTAAATTTCCTATCTTATTGCAATTGCATTATAAAAAATTTTTCAGGAAATTTCAGAATTTTGGGAGAAATTCAAATTTGAATGCGAACAAACGGCGGTTATTTCGAGGAAATCGAGTGTTGGAGTGTTTACACATTTTTACCATGGCTAGAAGAGTTTGGTATCGTTTTCGACGTAATTTTTCACACTGAATCGAACACACACACCAGATTCATGCTGACTATTGAAAAATTGATTTTTCAAAAAAAAAAAGAAACAGTGCATTTTAGGACATAGCAGCACATATAACCCATTGTTTGCTGATTGATTAGCAAAATACGGGTTGGACTGCTCAGTTGAACACCGTGTGCAGTATAGGGGGTTGATGGAAGGTCATTTTGAGGTATGTTGACGCTTAGATGATTGGCCCCCCTTATTCACGCATTCATTTTTTAAAATTATTTATTATTATTATCTTTAAAAATTATTTAACTTTAGTTTTATTACTATCCTTTTTCCTTCCTCAAATCCGGAGACAAAGACCTTTTTTCCTTCCTCAAATCCCCCTCTCAAAGGCCGGGCCCGGGGGAAACGTCCTCAGTTCCCCCTTTCTGTCGACAGGGCTGGTGGCAGTTAACGATTTAACAATACTTATGTAGCAGATAGGTACCTACCGCATGTCAAAAATTGAACGTACGAGTTATAAGTATTAAAAAAAAGATATATGGGGTCTAGTTTAGCACCGAAACTCGAGGTACTGTAAGTCAAGGACCACTGTCAGGAGTGAAGAACTGGGGATGCAATTTTCAAAATACCCTAGCACGGAAACATTCAATAGAATGGTATGAAAACGGAATGGTGAGTTGTCTCCGTCACTAGTACTGATTTTTCAAAGTTTTATTTTTTCAGACGTGAACATGAAAAAGTCGAACAACTAGAGGGTACCTACGTTTCGTCCCTAAAATGACCATTTTTGGCATCGCTGTGCGCCGTCCGCCGCTCGCTGTACTTTGCTCAGTTAACATCGACCAAAATAAATGAAACTTGGTATACCGACTCCATTTGGAGTCTAGTTGTGTCCCGAAGCTTGGCGTTATCGTCAGTCTTCTCTAAGGGGTAGAAACTAAGGGGTTTGAAATGTACGCCCTAGCTCGAAAACATACTAAAGTGAGGGACAAAAAAGGTTTGAAACAAAAGTTACAAAAGTTAGGAATCTATACTGTCCACCCAACTTGGCACTTTTTTTTTACTCCTTAGACGAATAAATAGCTTCCTAGCTTTGGTAGTCAGGAAACAAAACTTGATTATTTTCAAGTAGGTAGGTAGGTACCTACAATAGTTTTATGTAATGTCAAAATAACCTCATTATGTAGGTACGAGTATGCAGGCATAAATATTATGCTTAGTACGAGTTTTATGTAGGCAGGTACAGTTGTTATGGATATGTACGTCTTCTTAGTAGTTCAACAAATTTTCCAGTTAGGTAGATGTCGGGTTAGTAATGCACACATACAGTGAAGAAAGTAGAACATCAAAACTCAGCCGATCTAATTCTCATTCCAGATTGGCGATCGAGTATATTAACCAGCTCCTAGCATTACTGAAAGAGACGGACGAAGCTCCCACCAAGGAAGAAACTTCAACGATGACCCAGTCCAGGACCTACAGTGGGGACCCTTACTTCGTCGAAAACAATCAGCAACAATTCGGCGAGCATAGTTTTTAGAGAGAAAGTATACTTCCAAGTCACAACTAAAGTGGGCAGCATTTGCACCTTCTCCTCTACAAGGGAAAAAAGATACTCGACAATATACCTAGTTTCTAGCAGTTTTTTGTCCTTTTCTCCAAAATGAACGGAGGTATTTTGATGTAACTCATGAGTTACTCTTTTCGTAGATACAAGTGATATCATATTCTCTTCATCCCCAGGAAAATACTGTGGAGCACGTATTTAGTAAAAAACGTCTGCTAAGTTGGGTGGCAGTATAGCTTCCTCACTTTTGTAACATGGACGGATAGAATCAGTTAGTGAACATTCCAGCAAAATTGGTAGAATAGTTCCGGAGTTATCCCTATGACAACAAATTTAAATTTAACGCTTGCGCAGTGGCTGTTACTGATCCAACCGTGTAGGTTCATAGGTCTTGAGTCAGCCTCCAACTACCCTCCGAGTTTGAGTGAATTCGATCTATTAGGAACTGAGATATCGTAGTTTCAGGAAATTTTTAATGCGCTACTTGAGGTCCGATATGAAATTAATAGGGGACAATGGGTTATTATTTTCTGATAAGAATTAGTGTGTCTTTTTGGTTTATCATTTTCAATAATGAACCTTTGGAATCGAGCACGAAAAAAAAAAAATTAACCCCCCTCAAAATTTGAGGTTTTACGTTTCAAGATACGTAGAATCCAAAAATCGAATTAAAAAACAGAAAAAGAAAATCCGTCCGTCCGCCGTAGGCCGTCCGCCGTACGCGGCACTTTCCTTAGTTACCCCGTACAATCTCTGAGAATTTCACCGAAATCAGTCGAGTCGTTCCGGAGTTATGGCTATGAAACACAATTCAAAATTGCGCATGCGTAGTAGGTATTGCTGATACAATCGTGTCAAAATTCGAAGGTATTGATTGTTAACCTCCAACTACTCTCCGAATTTGAGCATTATAGGTCAATTAGGAACTGAGAAATCGTAGTTTCCGGAAATTCACTTCAGCTACTAGTGGTCCGATGGCGATGATATTCACAAGGGACCCTCTAAGGTCTAAATTTTTCGAGTAGTTACTGGATTTGTTAAGACTATTGCGAGAAAGTTAGTTAAATGAGATCACAATCAGAACCATCCAAAAGCCGAGTATGTACTACTATAGTTACTAAATGGAATCAATTTTCGGTCGATTGCAATACCAACATTCGTCCTTTCTTCATTCATCGTCCGGAGAATTCATCGTTCGGGGAGTTATTGGATTGATTCTCTACTAATGGACACATCTTCATACCTACTACTTTTCAAACCTGCTGAAAAGAACGGTAACGACATGAGAAGTAGTCGGTTGTGTGAGCAGCTCGTTTCACGAGCGATAGCGAGAAACAAAACAACGAAAAATGGGAAACATTTTCTTTAAATAGTAAGCTGTCGTTTTTCACTTTCCTCAGCCCACCTGAAAGTGGAAAGGAAAGTATTGCGATCAGCTGAAAACCCAATTTCTGAAACATCGGCTTAAAATGGTCCTAATAAGGAATGGACATGGGTCGGAATTTGCTATTTTTGACCTCAGAATTGGATTCATCACCCTTAAAAACCCCTGTATCATAATATTCAGCCTCGAAATTCGAGTAGTTTGGTTGAAATAAGCAAAAAAAAAAAAACCAAATGACGTCACACGCTTTTTCTTTTCCCGTTTTCGACCTCTTCCGTTTCTTTCCGACCCATCATATTGCACCTTTCTGGAAAGCTCTCAGTTAGACCTACAATTTTAAATAATAAAAAAATACGACGTCCATTCCTCATTTAGATCTGATCAATTTTTCTCCACATTTTGGAAAAGTGGATGAAGTCTGTACGTATGTACTTATGTACGTATGTACTTGTGTTTAAATTTTAAAATGTCAATAATATCAAAAGAAAGGATGAGTTCGTTGCCCAGAATTTTCGGAGTACTCCAAGGGGTCAAATTTTGGAAATTTAGTTTCAAAAATCGCTAAAAACGTGTTTTTTGAGGTTTTTGGTGTGAAATGCCATCCTAATCATAGGAACATATGGTATATTCGGAATCAGCGTGAAATTTCCTATAAGAATCCCCCTCAAAATCGGTTAAAATTATTCTTTGAAAATTCGCACACCAACTCATGCTGCATGAATGGAACTTTTAGGTTTCAACGTTTAGGTTTCGACGGTTTTAGGTTTCGACGGGTGAAGCCTCGCACCAGATGTTTTGGATTTTTAATGGATCTGCTCTGAAAGGGTATGACTTTTCAGTTAGGTACTTAAGTACCTTGTAGTAGTAGACTTTTCAGGTGGTACTTAAGTACCACCTACCTAACTGAAAAGTCATACCCCTACCTAAGTCATCAACATTACGCTTGTACCTAATACGGGGGTGGGGGTGAAGGGCACTGCTGTTTTTATCACAAACATGTCACTCATGCTTTCTTCATCTTTTTTTACCCTGATACTTCAAATTTGAGTTACCAATTTTGATCAAGTGAGCTTTGATTTCAACTGGCACTTTCAGTGAAACATAAAATTTACGTTGGCTGTACCTTCATTAGGTGGACGCTGGACGACCTATATTATACCCACTTGGCAGACGTTTTTCAACTGCTGATGTAGAGGATTCACTTAAATGCCGGTTACACGACGTTTCGTTGTGGTTTAAGCAATTACTTTGATCTACCAAGTTGGTTTAATAGGTACCTGTCAAGTGCATGAAAATGTAGTCATGGCCATTTTGGTCGACAACGTGGAGAAACTCTTAACGTTCGAATTACACCAGAATACGGGAGGTTTCGAAAAATTTCTAAGAAAATTGTGTTCCAAAGTAGTGGTGAAATTGATACCTACCTTGAAGTTGAATAGATTAAATTTAAACCTAACGTTTGATTTCGGGGACACTCAACTCTGAATTTTTGTTTTTTTTATTACGTCTACATGCAATCATGATTTGAATGAGAAACTTTAAATGTGAATGAGAAGATATTAATTTGAATGGGAAATGATTAATTTGAATGTAGAAGGTGAAAATTGATTAGGAAAAGTATTACATAAGTAATTTGACTGGGAAATGCTACTCTAGACCAGCAGAATTTTCCCTTGCTTGCTTGTTCACAATTGAACAGTTTCAGTGGGAATGTACAAACGCTGCAAATGATGACACAGCAGTTATTATTTTCTGCATAGATCGCTGTATACAAAGATCCTATTGGTATGTAGTAAATACCCACGTGCCTTAATTATATGGTGAGGTTCACAATAATTTCTTGGGGACAATGAGTATATAGGTACCTACTTTTAATTATTATTATCCGGGAGTTGCGTCATTCATTCATAACGAAATTCAGTACCTAATCAAGGAAGCTTCTCAAAGTAAACAAGAAAGTTGGTTCGGTGAAATCGCAAAAAAGTTGCATTTGATCAACTGATCTTTGAATGGAGATTTGGCCTACTCGGGAAGACTTGCTATTCACACTCGTGATTCTGCTCTTTTTTTCGTTGAACCCTCAAGTCAGGGAACTAACAGTTGGTCCTAGAATGCTCCGCTGGGTCTCATTCGATGCTAAAATTGTCTTCTATTCGAAATCGATGGAAAAAACGTCTGCCAAGTTGGATGGGCAGTATAGCTTCCTAACTTTTGTAAAGAATCAGTTTGTTAGTGAACATTTCAGCGAAATTGGTAGGATAGTTCCGGAGTTATCCCTATGACAACAATGTTGGAGTTCCCTATAGAGCCGGCTCTCATTTCTGCGGCCGGGCAGTAGAGACGCAGAGAAAAACCTTCTTGTAACCTTGCCTCTTCTCCATGTCTGCGTTCGTTCTGTCTTTTTGTGCCTGACACAGGTTGGTCATTATTCCAGGCATCATTCATATTGAGAGATAAGACCTAGTAAATCAAGATTTTCACAAAAACGAATTACCTTTGTATTGTGATGAGTCCCGATCACAAGTCAAGGTGTTTTCCAAAGGGCGAGGTGACCATTTTTGAAAAATGATACGGAATGATACGGTGATTTTTTATATGGTTGGAATACTTCCAACTATCTTGATAAAAATGCAAAAGGTATGTCTACCTACCTCCTAAAACGCAATTTGAAAATAGGCAGGAAGGTACTATTGACTGAGTAGGTACCTACCTTCTGTGGAACTTGAGTAGTTTGGTAGATATCAAGTGAGCACCTACCTACCATAAAAATAATCAATATTTATTTTCCAATTATTTAGACAATTTTCGTTAGGTACCTATCACTTACTGACTTAGGTAAGCACTTTCAATGGTTTATATATTACCAATTTTAATTTAATTTATATTACCCTCAAACTTTGTTGAATATTAATATCTTGGCACAAATTTGGATTTCCTGAATAATGTCCTAGAGGTGAAGTAGTAATAATCTAGAATGTTCTATCAAAATTGTATAAGTGGTAGGTAGGTACCAACCTACCAGTATAGGTACCTAACAGGTGGGTGGGTAGGTACCTACTTTAGTAAGGTATTTTTTCAAAAATCAATGAGTTTTGTTTAATTAATAAGAACTCTGATAACCACTTTTTTTGCGTTTACGATTTTGAGACAGGTAGGTGATCGTAATTTGAATCTGAGTCATTTGATTAAGTTAGGACCTAGGTACTTAAAATATTGCTTCAGATTTCATGATCTGTTTAGGCTTAACGAAAATTCGAGAAAAATTTCGAAAAAAATTCGAGGAATTTTTAATTTTAAAATTATGGACCCATTGTGATACCTTAAATTGTAGTGTTTTCTGCGAGTCATAGACTATAAGTAATTATATTGTATCAAAACCACGCTGTGCAAATGAAAAGAAAAAGTGATACGAGTTTTAATTACATGTCCTTAAATGGTTAATAAGCTTGCAGATACATCGGCAATTTTGTTCACACTTGAGATACCTACTATTTTTCATTCTTTGGGTGAAAAAATAATGATAATTTTTCGTCAAACTGAGGTTTTAGTATCAGTTCAGGGCTGAAAATGACCTTCTAATTACGACCCGATTGTATCATTCATACCTACTGCGCATGCGCAATTTTGAAATGTGTTTCATGGCCATACCTCCGGAATTTTTCGACTAATTCCTTCGTAAACATATTCAGATTTGAATGTGGTGTTCAAGGACAGACTTTTTGCGCATCTTGACATGCATATAGCATTGTTGTATTATTACCATGAATGGGACAGATGAAATTTGCATCCAGTAGGTAAGCTACGGGAGCATTTCGGCTAAATAATCATTAAATTGCGAGGGCAAAGTGAACATTGACGTGGTCAGACTTTCACCCCTCGGACCCGACGGGAACATGAAGGCCCCATCAGGTTATTGCCGTGTATTTCATTCGTGGCCGCTCCAAGCGCTGGCGCATGGCGTCGCGTCTCCACGTCCGAATTTTGGGACGCCTACGTCCCTACGTCATGGGACCGGTATACATGACTTCATTAAGCTTGGTCCATAGAACTGACTAGTGTAAGGGTGGCTACGCACTTGCGGTTTTCACCCGCGCG
>JAEMON010000001.1:45694742-45709252 GCA_030264115.1 Lygus lineolaris | reverse complement strand
ATTGCAATAGCTACATTTTCTTCGAAAATTCGCTAAAAGAATCGCTTGTATTTTCAAAGGATGGAATTTGAGTGCAAAAATAAAAAAACAAGAATAGTATGATACTTATGTATAAAATTAAAATGAACACTGGCTACAAAAATGTGACAACCCTAACATGACAATAATTGTTTTTATTATTACCCAAATGTTGGGAAACGCGAATATCAGGTAAGCAGATGGGTAGGTGAAGGAAATGAGATGAACCTAAATGTCACGAAGAGGCACCTGATAACCAACGGTAAGCGGATTATCCTTCACTTCCATGAGTTGTGATGTGGTAAAAAAAAACGTTGCCGTTGGGGTGTCTAGCCGCCAGTGGTTTATGTTCATGAAGGTACATTTATTGTAAAATGAAATCTGGGAGACCCCCGGATTGTTAATGTTAGGATCAAGGATCAAACCAATGAAACACAGAATGTGTATTTCGGGGATTCCCCGGAGGGCTGGTGGCATTCTGGTAAGTTCGACCGAAGTTCATTCCGCGTTCTTGGAATCCAGCGCCTTGGATTGTAGACCTACGTGACGTAGACCCTTCCCGGGGATATTAACGTTTTATGAGGTGGCAACCCTGTGACCAATTGTGGTGTGAACTTATGAGTTCCAAAGACGAATAGAAGCATGGAGGCTCAGGTAAGTCGTTAAACAATCCAACTATCGTTTGTTTACTAATTTTCAATAACATGGGAGCAGTAAGTTAAAAAAGTCGTTAAGCATGTTAGGCATGGACCTATCCATGGAAATAGGTAAATCATATACGATACTGCCCCTCCACTTGGCAGGTAGCTAATAAATCAAATACTATACTGTCCCTCCACTTGGCAGGTAACTAATAAAATACCTACCTATAATATACTGCCCACCACAAAGGCATTGAGTAGGCATTATACAGCCCACCCCCTGGGAAAGTGTTAGGTAAATCAGCTACTATACTGTCCCTCCACTTGGCAGGTAACTGATAAAATACCTACCTATAATACACTGCCCACCATCCTGGCAGCCATCACCTTGAATTGACGTTATACAGCCCGCCCCCCTGGCAAAGTGTTTGGTAAATCAAATAAATACTATGGGAATGAAGGAAGGCGAAGGATGGTGGACGCGCGGTGGGGGTAGCAGCTCGTACGTGAGAGGGATGGGGTTCGGGGGGATCTCACGGGACGGACACTTTCAAACCAGCTAACCCTCCTTAAAAACAGATTCTGTGTTAAAAACCTATAACTACCTAAGAGTATAATTGTTTGCTTGCCGAGATTACTTTCACATTGGCTCTCTCGTATCTTGTGGTAAGATCAATTCTAAACCGAAGTATTTTGGTAGATTTTGTTTGTTAGTCATTTCTTGGAAGATACCTTTCATAAACCTGTAATTGGTCAAGTGTTGCAAATAAAATATACCTAGATGTCATGGACCAATGTCTGTCTGGTTTGAGAGATGTAAATGTATCCACATATGAAAGAAAAGTGATCTCGGCATGCGCCCACGTGAATTGAATGTTAGGTACGTCTATGTTGATGCCATGTGAGGAAAGTATACTTCCCACCCAACTTGGCAAACCTTTTTTCTCTCAACATAAAAATACACTCCATCCCCTTCTTTTATTGTTTTCAGGATCTAGATTATGGTACCTAGGTAGGTACCTATTTCTTAACCCTGTCGAACGTCCCGAACGAAAATCTCTAATTTCATAGAATGTTTTATGGGTGAGTGGAAGAACGTAAAGAGCTGAAACCTCGGGAATCTGCCTTACTTCTTGTTTAAAACTGGACTGTTGGACAAATTATTTGATTCAAAATTTTTTTTTTTCAATTTTCATTTTCAAATTTGAAAAACTATATCATTAAATTTTTCATCGGAATTTCAACGGAAAGTTTCGATTTGGGATCTAATTCTGCGTCCAACTGTTTTCTTATTTCATCACTATTTGTCCGAGATAGCCCCAGTAAATTGGAAAACTAGGAGAAAGGCGCTTGTGATCAGCCCGCTTGTGGGGCCAAGGAGCCATGTAATTCAGTTTTTCACATTTTTCTCAGCCAATTTTCGTCCGATTTTGGTGCGGTTTGCGGCATTCTTCTTGTCATTCAATTCTCTACGGAGAGCATCTATGTTTAATTTTAAGTTCGTAATTTTGAATTTTTCACGTCCTTTTTTAATAGTCAAATTGGCATAGAGGCACATAGACTCCGTAGAAAATAAAAAAAATAGGAAGAATGCCGCCAACCGCATCAAAATCCGTGGGAAATTGGTCGTGAAAAATGTAAAAAACTGTGCAACGCTAAAATGGTTAGTGGTGGGGTGGGGGGAGGTTATCCGTATTTTAAACTTATTGGTCCTAAGTAGTAATAATGTTATAGTAAGAGTTCTCATAAACCCTTCGGTAGCAGAGATATGAATGTTTGAGGACATTCTGTGCTCCGTCCCTTGCCCCCTTAAGGTTGCACACACATGCGGTATTCGGCGAGCACCTAGCCGAGTCTATGTGTTTTCGTTGTAGTGTGTGGGAGTCTCAAGCTCTGGTGTTCGCCAAATAGCGAAAATTCGGGTGCTCCGCTTCTTGTCGGTTTTTTGTCCGCTTCACAGGAGACGAATATTCGCCTATAGGCGAGCACCGGCCCAGGCACACATTCGCCCAAGTGCTCGGGCCGTCGGGAGTGTTGCGGGCCTCATTTAGTCTATGCCGCCTGAAGACTAATTAATTCATTTCTCACTAATAAATGACTCAATCAATGGGGAGGGATTTCCATGTAAATAAAAAAGTTCCAGTCATGCAGCATGAGTTGATTAGCGAATTTTAAAGATCCATTTTACCAATTTTTAGTATTTTTTGAATTGCGTTTTTTTCCAATTTCTTATCAGATTATTATAGGAAATTCATACTTCAACTTCCTATGTTTTTAAGACGATAAATTTACACCAAAAACATCAAAAACACGATTTTTGACCATTAATTTTCAAAAAATAACGCTATACCTACGCCAAATACTCTATTCTCAATTGATAGAAAATTATGCAATTTTTGAACTGCGAATTTGCTTCTAAATTTGGTATCAGATTATTGTAGGTATATTTTTTCTAATTTTAGTATCAGATTATTATTTTAGGAAATTTTGCGCTGATTCCGAATTTACACCATAAGTTTGTATGTGAGGTAGTCTACGCCAAAAAACCTCCGAATGCGGTTTTCGACCTTTAATTTTTTAAAAATAACATGTACCTTCCAAAAACTAAGCTCTGCTCCTAATTTATAGAAAATTATGCGTTGATTCCGAATATATCCGATGTTCTAGAAAAAGCACGTTAACGTGATTGCAAATTTGCAACCATTGGAACCGGACAAATTTGTTGTTATATAAAACAATAGTTGACGAACTGAGAATTCTGTGTTGAACGAGACCAAAGCCAGCTCACCATCAAAGTAGCCACAATTTTGGGAAAAAAAAGAACGAAAACTTGGGAAAAAACACTAAAAATCATGGCGACTGTTTAGGCGTTCGTCCTCCATTATTGAGACAACCTGCAGTTGTGCACCATACTATCCGCAGGACACGGATATTTGCCCGAATATTTGCCTGTATCCGAGACGAGCACCGTGCTCGGCAAATCACCCATGTGTGTGTCAAGCTGCTCGGTGTAGCTAGGTACTAGGTGAATACCGCATGTGTGTGCCCACTTTCATAATAAAGTTCGCGAACAGTTCGCAAACTTTTATGGAAAGTTCGGGTTCGAGTTAGACTATTTTGGATCAAGCAGTTCGAGTTCGGTTCGAAAGTTCGTGTGTTCGAGAGTTCGAATGCACCCCTAGGTGTATATACGTATGGGTGGGTGGGTGTATGTGTGTACATATGTGGATGGCGACGATTGCGGCCCCCACAAGAATGATTAAAAAAATCCGATTTCGAGGATTGGACATGGAGGAAGACATGTATGAGGATGATGCACACAAATTTCAGCTCTCCAGGTCAATCTTCAAGGGAAGAAAATATTCAAAACAGGTGAAAAAACGTCGTTTTTAGAACAGTTTTTAGCTTTTCTCGCAAACTGCTCCAACAATTTTGATGAAATTCACAGGACTTACTCTTCTTTCGAGTGAAAACAACCTCTAATACCCCTCATCTCCACAAAAATATCCTGAGGGCCGAAATCAGCGTTAAAATCCACAAAAACGGCTATTTATTTTTTCTGCTCCCAGGATATGTTGTGGAGATGAGGGGTATCAGAGCTTGGTTTTACTAGACAGAAGAGTAAGTCCTGTGAATTCCATCCAAGTCGTCAGAGAATTTTGCGAAAAAAGCTAGAAATTGTGCTAAAAATGACGTTTTCAGGTTTCTACGGGTGAGGACAGTAGTGTGAAGCCGGGCACCTGATTTTTTTTTTAATTCAATTTTTGGATTCTACGTGTCTTGAAACGTGAAACAATTTGGAGGAGGGGGGTAAACAAAAATTGTCGTGCTCGATTCCAAAGGTTCATTATTGAAAATAATAAACCAAAAATCCAAGACTTTCAAGCACTCATTTGGGGTGAAAGGGGAATAGTATTGGAGAGGTGGCGGGAGGCGGGGCGGAGGGGTGTGTCTATATAGAGAGAAGCTCCACCCCCGTGGCGAACACTTCCCGCCCCCGGAGGCAGTCCGTAATCCCGGAGTTCGTGCCCCTCGGAGGCCACAAGACGGATCTCGACCGCCGATCATGAGCATCTGCGGAGCCGATACCCTCATCCCCGATCACAACCTCCCGGTGAGTCCGTTTCAGTCAGCGTCCGCTGGTGATTTATTTGCTTTGTACCTCCAATTCCTAATAACACACACTATACACCACTGGTTTAGGCACTTCATTCGAGTAATCGCAAGGGGCCCAAAGGCAAAATCACGAAGGGTTAGCTTGTTCCCCCAAACATGCTGATCAAATGAATAGGAGGTCACATATGACGTTAGTCCAAAATTTTCTATTGGAAAATTTCCCAAATTGACATTTTTCCCAATTTTTCATTTGGACATTTTTAATTTTTCCAGATTTTCCCAAATTTTTCATTTTTCCAGATTTTTCCAAATTTTTCATTTTTCAAAATTTTTCAATTGGACATTTTTTTCATTTTTCCAGATTTTTTATTCGTCGTTAATCCAAATGTTTCATTTGCTGATTTTTCTTTGTGCAGCGTTCTTTGAAAATTCTAGAAAAGTCCTTTTTATTTTACTCTCACCTAAAACTGCCACCCTGTTAACCAGTATCGTTCAACATGAAACGTCGCTTCAGCCAGCTATTGAAATTATCTTATCAGCCACTAAGTATGTTGAAAATAAGAAAAAACAAACAAATAAACAACCCTAAACAAAACAATCTGGTCATACATTTCCTACCTGACTCAATAAACAACTGAACGTACAAAGACGTCCCATAATAATTTATTTTAGCGTAGGTAACGTTGAGTTTTCAAATATCATCAACTTGTGATGTATTTGCAAATAATTCTTTCATAATTTATCTAATAATTATTTTCTAATCATTTCTTTGTGTAATTAATTTATTGTACAAAGCTAACTCATTCCTCAGAAGGGCCTGTGGAAGTTTGTTGTAATTATTATTACATTGTTTTGCAACTAATAAACATAAAGCATTTAAAAAAGATATGATTGCTATCCGATAGTCATGTCAGATTCTTGCTATTTCGTTCGTTCTCATTTGGTCCATTCAATCTGTATTCCACTTAGTTACATTTTCAAAGTCTCAACTCATTGAACATTAAACTTAACCTGCGTGAATAATAGTGTTTCATGTCCTCCTCCATGTTTCATCTCTTGTTGCAAATTGCTCAACAGCGAAGTTAACTACGACAATATTTATATTTATGTCACTTAACATACCTCCTCATCAATTTAAAGCTTGTAATCATAGTTTGTTTGTACATATTGCAAATAGTAATGCAGTGCAATAGTACCTCTTCTTCTTCACTATACCTGTAAGGAATGACTCGGATCTACTCACTATACTATTTTCATATTATCATCTAGCGGAAATAATGGTGTAATTTCATTATTCAGCTCTTCACATCTTACCCATCAGACCTGTTTATTATTATGCCTGTATGTATTTCCATACTTGGTATATTCAATAACCTGATTAGGCTGAAAATCTTTCATGTGACAGCCTTCAAGTACAACGGGAAAATATGAGCGATCCGTTTGGTAAAATGTTACCCTAACATGGCGTTCAGGTTGCCACTCAAGGTAGCTTCCAAATCACTTCGAAATTTTAAGCTTCTAATTGGTTAATGAAAACTAGACTCTGAATACCATGAATGAGTTGGTAATTCCATTCTAAAACCGCATCTGAGATAATGTTGATAATAATAATAATGATCGTGATGTCTTCGGAGTCGGGCGTACTGGATTTACTGGTTACCGTTCGAAAGCGAATCTGCCGGGGCTCTTCGAAGGATATGAAGAAACAAACGTTTGTTTCTTCATGTCCTTCGAAGAGCCCCGGTGGAGTCGTTTTCAACCGGTTACCAATAAATAATAATTATCATTAGTGATTCATGGAACAATGCCCTAAATTGCTAATATTACTTTGGAGATAAAATATCTAAATAAAGATAAAATCTAAAATAAAAGATCTAATAAAGATAAAGATTAGATATATTCGAAATAAGGAGATTAACTTTTGGTTTATTATTTTCAATAATGAACCTTTGGAATCGAGCACGAAAAACAAAATTTTAACCTACTCCGACCCCCCCCCCCCCCCCCCCCCCCCCCCCCCCCGCCCCCTCCCTAAAAATTTGATATTTGGTATACCGGGGTTTAGTTGTGCCACGAAGCTTGGCGTTTCCGTCAGTATTCTCTAAGGGGTAGAAAATAAGGGATGACATTTTCAAAATGCCCTAGCTCGACTTCTTCAAGGGAAGGTATATTTTTTTTCCATCGATTTCGAATAGAACACAATTTCTAGCGTCGAATGAGACCTCGCGGAGCATTTTAGGACCAACCGTTCGCTCCCTGTAAGGACTTAAGGGTTGTACGAGAAAAAGAGCAGAAACACGAGTGTGAATTGCAAGTCTTGCCGAGTAGGCCAAATCCCCGTTCACAGATCAGCTGATCACATGCAACATTCTTTCGATTTAACCCAACCAAGTTTCTTGTTTACTTTGAGCAGCTCCCTTAGTTACTGAATTTCGTTATGAATGAATGACACAACTCTCAGATAATAATGGTTAAAAGTAGGTACCTACATAGTCATTATCCCCAAGAAATGATTGTGAACCTCAAGATATATTTAAGGTAGGTAGGTATTTACTACATACCAATAGGATCTTTGCATACAGCTATTAATTTATTTAAAAAAATATACACCGTTGTGTAATAATTTGTAGCGTTTTTGATTAACATTTAAATCCTAGTTTTTGACGGTTTTTTAACCAGGATGAGAACAAAGTCGCGGATCTCCACCAAAAATTGATTCTTTATGCATGTAAGTGAGTACTATCGTGATCCTGACTACGATTTCTCACTAGTTTCAATTTTATTGCATCTATAGGCCTGGTAATATAACCTGCTGTTTTGACCGGACGAGAAGTGAGCTCTTTATCTTTATCGGTAAGTCAGTGTATCATGGAAACGATAAAAACTACATTTATTAAAGTTTACGAGTTATAACCCAATTCTATCTCTCAGAAGAAGGAAAAAATGAACTAAATTCTCTAAAGAAGGATTTCTATCTGAAAAAAAAAAAAAATAAATAAATAAAAATAAAATAAATAAATAAAAAACAATTTGGTGCGCGGAAACGTGTTGGTTGAATTCCTCGTGAAAATGTATCAAGAGTACCGTTTTTCCCGTTTTTTATCTCGCATAGCAGAGGGAGAAAACTTGGTGGAGCATACCTTGTGAGGCACCCTGTATGTACAAAAATTCTAGGACGTGGGGGTATATCTTGTCATTCTTTTTCTCCCTCATCTATCTTGATCCTCTCCCAGAAAACATGCAGGAAACTCCGCCCGATTGGGTGTTGGAAGACAGTACGAATGACAATGAGGAAGTTGCGGTTATTTTTGATTCTATAATCCTGTCCAAAAAGGTGCTATATGAGGGGTATCCGACGATTGAAAAATACCGAAAATGGGCCTTTTAATTTTAACCCAACTGACGTCACTCCGCCTGCCTGGGTGGGTCCCTCAGCTCCTCTCTTTTGTGGAACCCAAATGACGTCACACCCTTTCAACCCGTTTTCTGGTCAAACCAGTCGTAATTTCAAGCTGAAAGTCGGTACCAAGGATTTTTCAAGGGCACTGCATCAAATTTTGAGGTTGAAAATGCGAAATTCCTACCCGTGCAAGTTCCCCATTGACTGTAATCGCTTCCATTGTTTTGATACGTGTTTAATTCCCACTGCTCTACTACAGGTAGGTACTGAAGGGTTATGGTCGGGGATAATAACTAATAACTGAGAAATAACAACTAACTGAACTGGCTAGTTCAGTTTTCATAGTATGCAAAAAGATTTAATTTTTTCAGTAAATAAACATATGCTGTTATGCAAAAACCAGGTAACATTGGTACCAATTGGTATTAACCATGGGCTTCAAGGGGTTACATTTCATACTGCGTATGCCAATATCCAAGTTCTCCTAGTCTCATGTGTAATATCATATTGTAGTCTCATATTGTATGTACAAGAATAAATATAATGCGACAGTAACTAAAGGTAATAATAAAAAAAGCCAATAGAATTGCCCGACGATTTCTATTTGGTTTTTTCATTGGTTTAGAATGACAAATAATTGTATTAGGAGATGATTTGGATTAGCGCTAAGCGGCTCCCACCCCAAGAAGTCACTCAGGATGTGGCGGGAAATGCAAGTCGTTCCACGGCGGAACTTGAAGCATCGGTGATTTGAATATCAAACGGAAATAGCAATATTACAGGCCCCCTTCCCCACCCAATATTTTAAAAGTGGTGCCTTCTTTTCAATTATTCTTTCATCTTCCCAGCTACATTTCTTATATTCTTTGGGGGTAAAATGAGTTTCCAAGTCGTCCCCGTCATTTCAGCGGTCTTTTGCCCTCTCAGGTAATTTTTCCTGATTATTTTTCTTAGTTGATTGTTTTCAACATCAGCCTGCCAGGTTTCCAATACAGTCGATCGTCGAAAATCCGAACCAATTGGGACCATAGGTAGTTCGGAGTACCGATTCGTTCGGATTTGCGAACATAACCTAGAAATGCTGCTTAGACCCATAATTAAAAATATAGTTCTGGAATTCAGAACAGGAAATGAAAACAATCGTTATGTATGTATGTATATTATGTAAATTACTGTAGTTGGTTTCTTGAAGAAATATATAGAGTACATACATAAGACACATGTATGACACATAAGACATATGTATGTATGTATACTACAATGAAAACGCCCAAGGTTCACCGGTCACAGCGCGGTTACTCATCCCCCCCCCCCCCCCCCCCCCCCCCCCCCCCCCCGACCACAGTTTGCCCCGCGCAAAATTATATATTCCGCTCTAATTAAATGCTATTCGAAAAAATCCTCAGGTGTTCGGATTTTTGACGTTTCGGATTTTCGACGCTCTACTGTAGCTCAGAAAACTCTTCATATCATGACCTCGATCAACAGAATAAACGTACACCAGAGCATCTTTTTCAACGATCAACGTTCCTTCAGTTGAATCCCGCCAGTCGGTGCAGGGATGAAAAACTCTCGAATAACCCATTTCCAACACTCATGATTTTAGTTCTGTACCACTGGAATAATAATAAAGCCCCTGTTGATAGGAGCTGCAGATATGGTTTATACGTATAGCATTGATGGTTGCGTAGTTCTGGGATCGTAAATTCTGGTAGGAAGTTATTATAGTAGATTCTGCGTATTTTGAGAACATAGTTGTGTAAGAACCTTGAATATTCGTATTTAGTTTTTTCGGTCAGGAACCAAAATTTAATTGTCGAATTAGTGGGGGAAATAGTAGGGTGGAGAAACGGCGCCAATCGGTTAGGTGGTTCGACATGCGTCTCCGTCCTACCTTTTGTCTTTGCGCGAAGTAAGTACCTTGCTCGATTATTCTTCTTTTTTGGAGGCAGAGGAATGGAGCACCATCTTCGAGCATGATTGCTGCAGGTATCCAGACATCTCTCTCTCTGATATACCAAGCTCTTTATTACATTATTGTAGTTGTCTGCGGCCTTGTGAGCGCATGGACACCGCAAGCATGGTTCCAAACTGGATCCTTACTCCTAACCATCCTACCACCTGTGAACACGACGGTTGGCAGTGGTTGAATTGTTTGTGGGGAACGCCATCACACGACAAACATTGATACCCATCCCTAGTTCTTTACCACTTATGAATGTTTCCAATTCTTTTTATTAATGTAGAATTGTTATTAAATTGAATAGAGGTGGAATTCGTATTTCTTATTAAGTGAATTGACCGGATGAAGTACAATTTCATATTTTCTGTCTTATCGAAACCGATGATTGAAAGGTAGGAAGGACCACCTAAGTGATGATAATTACTAACTGAAAAGAATGAGCCCAGTATTCACAAATTAAATAATTTTTTAATAACAACACTTTGACTACCTTCAGGAGAAATTACATGGACAAATCACAGTGAAAACGTCTTGTTATCATCTGAGACATGAGGAAACCTAAATTTCGGAATTCAAGTTGTTTAGAAATTCAAATTGGATGAAATTCAACTGTAGTGTCCCTATAAAGGAAAACCTTTCTATGTATAATATGAATATGGATAATATACGTAAGTATGAGTGTGCGTGTAGCTTCGAATACCCTCTCGGCCCTTCCTAATAACACCCTTTAGTACAGATACACTGCCTGTGCTGAGGGTCAGTGTCACTAGACCACACACCCCATCCCATCTAATCTACCCTCTCAATTGCCCATTCCATTTCATCTTACTGTGTACATCGGATCAACCGCTTACCGGCTAATTCGGTTATGGATGGGGGTATTGCAAAGAGTTAACCGAGGCTAAACGAGTTTTGCTACCGGGATGGCGAATCAACGTGTGATTTTGTTTCATGTTTGTCAATCAAACGGGAAAAACGATGCATATATCAGGCTACATTCGACAAACAACCGAGCAGAAACTTTCTCCTTATTTTGGGTGTGTCAAAATTACATGATTATCGTCGGCAATCATAATGGGGAATGAAGGGGAGGCCATTAAATTGTTTGAAACCCAGTGATGATACAAACTAACGCTTCCAGGGGCAGAAGTATGTGGTCAGGTTTTTTCATCCTTATTAAAGCGATTTTACAGTGAAATTACAAAATTCCTTATTTTATCTTTTCTGTAAACTTTCCTAATGATGTTATATGCATAATCCTACTACAGTTTGTAGCTCAGGTATCCAAGATTATTAGGTACAAATTTCAACGATGTAGCTCAAGCAGGGCCGAAGTTATTTCAACATAAGCATGAAAAAACGTGTGAGAAGCTCATTTGTGGGAATCCGCCTTCAAAGTGTTGCTGTCTGCCGAAGCCGTCAGCTGATCCATCGAAAAGGGGAGCATAATACAAACGTCTCCGGGGGGAAATTAGTATGTACGAAGGTCCCCGCACTGGACTACCTACTATGTACGGACGTCCCCAACTAGAAGCATGTGAAAGTACGTATGTATGCTCCCGCACTTTAAATTCATTAAATCGATTAATAGAAGAAGATTTATTTTAAATTATATTATTCTTGTACCGTTATCTAACTTAGATTGATGTTGAATCTCATTGTCAGATAAACAATATAGGAAGAAAGCAAAAATAAGGCATGGCCTCAGCCAGCTGAGGAGAGCTGTTCCAAGAATACATCGGGAGAATTTTTATAGAATTCATATGAATTTCAACTCAAAAGACCCATTTCGGGGATCTTTAGCATGGAAGACACACAGACCACATACACATCCTAGCGCTTTTCGGGGTGGTCACCATGAACGTCCCCAGAGGAGGAGAAAGTGTTTTTTGATTTTCGGGTGCTGTATTATTTTTGGTGGAGGCAAGTACCATTTTATCCTCTGACATTGTAGAATCGACGAATAATGGATGATATTCGATCTATGTTCCTGATAGATCGTAACAAATCGTTGTTTTTTACCCTCTCATGGATTCGATATTGACTCATTCATTTTTACCAGAACGGTGGAGGCCAGCCGTTGTACTTATTTATGATTTTATTTAAAAGTTTTAAAATTCATTGAAATAGGGTTAAAATACGAAATCGGTAACTTTTTAAACTGGCAATAAAGTTGCGGGAATTATATGAATGGTTTCAAGAGCAAAGTTGATGGAGAAGTGTTCGGTTTCATGATTCTTCTTCGACGGATACGGAAGGGCCTGGAGCTGAGTTTGGCGGGTAAGTTGGTACATGGTACTCCGGGACGTTCGTAAATTTTGGGATGGGTTACCAACCCGAAAGGCGCTAGGATGTGGATGGTCTGTATGTCTTCCAAGCTGAAGACCCTCGGAATGGGTCTTTTAAGTTGACATTTCTAGGGTAGACTCTAATGGGACTTCAGATTCACTATGCAGTTTTTAGTCTGCCATGGAGCCAGCGTGAGTGGTAACACATTTGTGTCAGTGGCGTCACACTGGCGTCATGGTGCCGTCTGTCTGAAAATACGTGTTTGGTATAGTTCTTTGTGGATTTTGAAATGCTGTTTCAATTTTAGTTCGTGTAACAATATTTGGTGCCATACTGGAGACAGTGGTGCCACATTGGCGCCAGTATGCAAAAAAAATACGTGTATGGTATCATTTTTCTTTGATTATAGAATGCTGTGCAAACATGTGAACCATGAATTGAAATGAATAACCATGATTCATGATTCATGAACCATGAATAACCTCATTAGAATATGTTATCAGTCATCTAGTCATCACTAAATACACATATTATGTAATTATTCAAAGCAGCATCTTTCAATTCTAACCTTGTAATACTTACCATCAAGAATCCAAGATCAACTGTTTCCAACGCGAAATTCCGTGTTAAGCCCTTCTTCTAATCCGTAGGTACTGGCTCAAGACTCCTGGCGTTATTTGACTCCATTATGGTATCACCTGGCTCTGTTTTGACGTCTTGACTGATTTTGGCAGGTAGGTACGTGCAAAGATGCCCACCTACAGCATAAATGGATCTCCCTGCAATTCCGTCAGTCCTATAATTTGTGATTCACGATCGTGTTTTCGTTTTTTCTTTCCAAGCCCTTGGGGGAGTGATCGGTCGGTCGTACAGTGCTCCGGGTTGTCTCACTCGATTGGCAAAATGGTAAACAATTTTGCAATCGTAATCACACCTTTCTACTTACCTAGGAGATTTTAAAATTTCTTCCCTATCATTTCCACCCCTTGTATATGACTGGCAGGAACGCCAAGCTTCGAGGACCAACTATAGAACCTAATGAGTAAACAACATTTCATTTATGTTATGGTAACTAAACAAAGTGCGACGGTAGGCGTGGTACGACTGACGGCAGGCGCTCAATGATTGAATGAGCGATCTGGTGGAACTAAATGATATAATGACGGATCCTACAGCGTTTGAGTGAAACTTCGCAACTTCGCGTCCTAAATTATAACGGAGATATAGAATCGTCACAATTTAGGGACATTTGGGGAGTTTTGCTTTGGGCGGGGTTCAGCTAAAGGGTGAGGGGTGGGGACTCTTGAGGAGGTACTCAAGGGGGTGTCAAGGAAAACCTTTTGATCTAATTTTTTCGGTAAAATCGCCCTTTCAAGTCATTGGTTTACTGGACATTATAGAGCGCAGAGATAATTATTAAACCCATTATCATCTCATCCCACTGCTAATTTAATAAACAATGAATTAACATTTTTGTAGACTGTGCGAACTGGAAATTACATTTCGCATATAAATAAATAATAACTACAAGGCGACTAGTAAAAGGGGAAGAACTTCTGGACATACCGCTGAGGTGTAGCATCATATTACAGAGGAGTTCTTCCCCTTTTACTAGTCGCCTTGTAGTTATTACTTATTTATGTGCGAAATGGAATTTCCAGTTCGCACATAGACGTAACCCTTTCGCCCAGATCATCATTCTTTGATTAGTCGATTTCGACTTGAGTGAAATCGGTCAGAGGTTCACAAACAAGCTAAACTACCACTCAAACACAGACAGACGGACCGGCACGGAACCAAAATTGAACAGCAGTAACGTTTGCAACGTAAAATGCGAGTGGACATTTTTATTTTGGAAGAAAACAATTGATTGATTAAGTACAAGAAGAAATTTCCCAACTACTATTTCTAGTTCAAATCCTGCCGAATCTTTCGTTAGGGTTGGGTGCTTATAAAATAATTGTAACAGTGAATAACACATTAACAGGCAATAAACATTTTGTTTGGTAATGCATGCATTACAGGGAACGTCCCGTTTGTTGGGAAAAACTCGGCGCTGCGCGCCTCGCCAGGGGGCAAGCCC
>JAEMON010000001.1:45589547-45626183 GCA_030264115.1 Lygus lineolaris | reverse complement strand
AAACTAAAAAAAGTGCCGAAATTTTAAGGTTTTTCGCCATTTGTCATGGTGAAGACATTTCCGAATCTAGTAGAAAACCAATTTTTCGGATTCATCACCCCAAAAAACGTATAGATCCGTCGAGAAAAATTCTTCAGGTATTTTTTCCATTCCAAACTACTTAATGACTGGACTACCATTGCTTCATTAACTGTGAGTTCGACGTTTGTGGGACTACCTGAATACCACCAAAAGAGTTGCTCAGAACTATCAGATTACTCTCCTCTGCATTCCTGCCAATGAAGGTTATGAGGGTAATGAAGCTTCTGACTGTCTGGCTAAAGAGGGGTCAGAGTTCCTCTCCATATGACTAGAACCAATTCTTGGAACCACCTAAAGTTGTTTACAGGACATGATTAGCAATTGGGAGAGTAATTATCTAGTGCAATACTGCCAAAAACCCCCAGGCCTGAGACAGTCAAAGCTATTTGGGATGTTTCCAAGAAAAAAGACCACTTAACTATGTACCACGTCCTGAACATCAGTAGGTACCCACAAAGTCTTCCTACCATTAAAAACACAAAACGGGTGCTTATTCTAGGCTCTAGTACCAGACAGTTGATTGGAAAAGTTTCTATTCATGAAGAGGATCTACATACTACCAAAAGAAAACTTACTCCGTTGTGAAGATGGGTAGAATAATTATTCTCCGTTGTACTATATGACTTTGCATGTTGGTATCCATTAGAATTTGTGGTGTAACCGTAAGTCTGATGAGGCGGTCTGTAGTTCTTCGGTTTAGGAGGTGGAATCGGTTTATAGGAGTGTTGAGAATTGGCTTGGTTGGACAGGGGCTTTGCAGGCGGAACAGGCTTGGTAGGACTGTAGTCACTCATTACTGGAGGGCTGCACAGAACAAGTTTTATGGATGAGTTCTAGTCAACATGTACCTTACATGAAATATAATGATATTGATGGGAATATTAAAATACTCAGAGGGTTCAGGGGGAGAATGTAGTTTTAGTACACTTTTGTTAAAATTGAGACTGCAGGGCCATCCTATGAGGAACTAGATGAAGGTTACAATCAAATAGGATATATTTTCCAGGTAAAAGGATCTTCACAGTAGATAATGGAGTAGAAAGTATCACGTTCGGTAGGTAACTACCTACTTTTGGGCGAAAAAATGCCCTATGTGTTGTTTCCAAAGGTACCTATCTTGCAATTTTTCTTATTAAAACGTTTGTAAACTGCCACAAACGTAGGAACTGAAATATTAACGGACAGTGACGACGATTTTGATGAAAATGAATAATTGAATAAATTCAACGATTTTTATGGTTTTGCATTTACAATTTTAGCGAATTTTCGGAAAAATTCAGCTAATGCAATGGCTTCAAAATTTTAATTATGCAAATTTTTAAAATTTTCTCCATGGAAGTCCGTTTCAGACCATTCTAAAACAATTCCTAAAGTTCAACATTTTTCATAATAAGCATTTATACCTATTTCACTACAGACAGTATCTCAACTAAAGTATGCTCAAAGTCCCCCAAAAAATCAAAATGTTAATGATATAAAAATAAATGATGAGTTTGTTGGCCAGAATGTTTGGAGCACCTACTCAAACGGGAAGTTAAGGGTAAAAAACGTGTTTTTTGAAGTTTTTGGTGTAGACCATCTTAAACATAGGAACATAATATGGTCTATTTGGAATCATTGCCAAATTTCCTAAAAGATTCACCCATTGAATCCGTTAAATGATTCTTTGACAATTCGCTCATCAACTCATGCTGCCTGACTGGAACTTTTCAAACCATTTCTTTTACTTCGATAATATGTTAGTGTGTAGTAAGTAGAGAAACATTAAACATCAGTTTTCTCCGTTTCAATATTGTGTGACTACAATGATTTTCTCCTGGACACCTCCCTTATTTTCTCAATGAATAGTAATGTTGAACATTTTCGAAACATAATGTAATATAATATTACTTCAATAATAAGGATCCAATGAACACTACTTACCGAAATTTGGGGTAATCGGGTGACTTCATTTTAGATGGGGAATCTAGAGCTTTAATTGGCTGCTGAGTTGAGCGGGTGAATCTGTACGGATCATGCGTCACTTGCCTTTGAGGGCTACCAGGCCCACCATTGCATGATTTCAAGTCATCGTGGGCATTTGGTCCCAAACTAAGTCTTTGGTTGTAGCTATCATATGACGACACACTGTCATAACTACTGCTCTGTAATAACAAAAATATAAAATAGTTAATACATAAAAAATGCTTCCAAAGATCACGCCTTGCATTAGAGGGTAGGTACAAGTTCAATTCAGTGAACCCAGAGAATTTATGATTAGCTACCTACTACAAAGAAGCGTCTCTTCAAACTGATCAATCACCAACTTCCGAATAAACAGATGGAGAAGAAAGTCGAAACCGATATCTTTAAACTTTTGAATAAGTCTCCCACAATGACGTGTGTTCTTAATGTGTAGAATCTACTGTGCCGTAGGAGGGAGCTACTCCACAGGAAAGCTGAGGTTTTTAATAATAACAGTTAAGGGAAATACAAATAAATGACTATATCCATATCCATCAGAGGAGTGTTGCCCAGGTTATTAACAATAAAAAAAAGGAATTGGTGGAGCACCAGCTGATTTGCCAAATTATCTA
This sequence comes from Lygus lineolaris, assembly GCA_030264115.1. Taxonomy (NCBI): domain Eukaryota; kingdom Metazoa; phylum Arthropoda; class Insecta; order Hemiptera; family Miridae; genus Lygus; species Lygus lineolaris. The sequence goes on along the minus strand of JAEMON010000001.1, from coordinate 45,623,526 downwards.
GCAAATTTATGCGCTTTGTAGAGCATGAAAAAGCAAATAAGGAAAAAGGTCTGAAATAAATAAATGAACTAATTACTTTCCTGGTAAAACGATTAACGAGGTCTTTATCACTCTCCCATAGGGAATTTTATATATTGAGTAAAGGGGGCTTTAAAAGACTTACTGACAAACTGAATTACTGTCACATTAAATAACAATAATAATTTGGTTTTTGAATAATTTAATGTTAGGTGTTTTTGTAACAAGAGATTCATGCAACCAAGTTCCCACTGTATTATTCCACTGGCAATTTTCCAACATTGAGACAAATACTTCAGACCTCACGACTCACTGTGTATTCCAACACCACCCAAACTTACATTTTCCCAACACCAATCAAGTTCAGTATTCACCTAAGTGCTCAATACCAGTGCAAACCATACAGCACGCTTATCAGCAATATTTGCTGAAAAATAAACCATATTTAATATGGTTTTGGGATCAGCCATTAGATTGATGGATCTGTGTAACAGTACTTGTGGGGTGCCAGGTGTCCCCACGGTTCTATTGAAAGCCAAAATAAAAGCTAGATGAATTTAAAGATTATTGTTGAGGGGGTGCGGACCCACAGGCTCTTGAAGTGACCCAACGCAGCACGCAATTAGATTTTCGTTTTCCTTTCGTGATTTTGAAAATTTCTCGACGTACACATGTTCTACAATCATAAATAGATATTTTAGAATGGAAACATAATTTATAAGTTTATCACAACCATAGAAAACAGAAAAAAACCCAATTAAAACACGGGTTGAGTGACAAATAGGTAGGTTTGGGGTATTTTCACTGCTCTTTGTCATAGATGAATGAATTGCTATGAATGATAGCTCCCTCTTTGGGGATAATTCGAATAGTTTTTTAGAGGATGTCCGTGAATGTCACGCTCCATTTTTTCGACTTATTTGAAAAAAATTCATAAAATTTGTGACTAAAAATGTTCTCAAACATGAAAATGAAATACATGAATGTGTCTAGAGATATTTTTAAATTCTGCTTTCTTCTATGTGAAGCACCTAACATGCGAAATCCACCGTAACTCTGATTTTCCAAATGGAAACCCTCATTTCTAATTTCAGATTCATGGAGTAAATCCCCTGTCACTCGACTTTTGGAGTGTGCAAAAACGTACCTATGCAAATATGCACAAAATGAGCGCAAACGTAAGAAACCATGTTTTGTGGAAGTATTCGATTACCTACTATAAATGTGATACACGATTTTGGGATGTTTCAATTCGCGATCACGCTAGGTGTAAAGATAAACGGCTCATAAAAATAGTTGAAAGTTACCATTTCAAAGCACAGATCTACGACGTGATTCAGCGCAAAAAGTACCCCAAAATCAAACGTACCTACCTATCTCATATGTTTGTGGTCCAAAACACGTTTAATTTCTTTTTTTCACATAAGCACATTTTGTGCGTATTTTCACATTGCTACTCAACAAAGCTATTTTCTAGTGTTTCGAGAAAATTTGAAAATGAGCCAAGAAAAGGGGGTTGAGAGTTCAATAATGGATACCCAGTATAAGTAACTAATGATATCCCTCCAGGCTGAAGGTAAACCGGTCATTATGGCCTGGGTAATAAATTATATTATACTTAATATTGTAATTATGTTTGAAACCAAAGCCCGGCGCAATACAGTGGAGATGGCTTCATAATGAGCAAATTGGTTCAGAAATATAATTAGGTAGATATTTTAAAGGAATTTTAAATACTATTGGGTTGCTGTTTAGTTCTAAGTACCTAACGAAGTTTGATGATTGCTCCACAACCACGAAATAATTTTGAAAACCAAAATTAATTTGCCGAGGCTGTTTGATTTTTCATATGTAGATATAGGAACCGAATAATTAATACCAAGGAAAGTTGAGTTAGAGCATAGAAACATTAAAATTAATATAGTTAGGTAGATACCTTTAATATGCAGGTAGGTACTATTGCTAGTCATTGAGGGAGAAGAACAAATTCTGACCTAGATAATGGTCAATATTATTGTAATTCGAGATAATGGTCAGCATTTAGAGTACCTATCTCTATGATTGATACTTTCTGTGTTTAGGTTAATCAAAATGGAAAATAATATTAAGGAAAAAAATATTAGCGAACCTGGTTGCAGAAATATTTCTAGTCAGTTGTTGGAAAGAAAACTTGGGACTTACAGCTTTGTTGTTGTAGTGCCTATCAAGAGACGACTGATTAGTTTGAGGTGCAGCATTTATGTAATTCGGGGGTTCCGATCCAAACAAACGTTCTTGTGCTGACCTTTGTCCACCATTAGAAATTCTTGGAGGTTTAACGGCTCTATCTATTCTTGGAGGTAACTCAGGAGGTACGGCTCCGTACTTTTCAATCGAACGTTTAGGTTTAGTATGACCTTCATAACTTGTCTAAAATCAAGAGACAAACATTATGGAAGAAAACCAACAACGAAATAGGTTAGTGGCGTTTTGAGACAATTACAATACTCAAGTACCTATTTGATACCTACCCCCATCGATCATAAAACTGTACTCTACAAAAAATGAATATTAGTAGTGGAAAATTCATTTATGAGTGAAGTTCCAAGATATTCAATGTTCAGTAGGTAGCGAACAACATGTGATTTAAAAAAATTTGCCTACCATTTCTCTTAAAAAAAAAAGAAGAAGAAGGTGAAAACAGATGCCTACATGTGTATTCATTTCAAGTTAATTGAAATTTCAGGTTATCATGATTTTTCTATAATGTAGGTACGTAACTCATTTATCTGGCCCGAGTTCTAACCAAATCACTGATTATAATGCACAATGAAATCCATTCTCAGGGGCAAGCCGTACTTAGTCGGTACAGCAGTTGTTTTAATCCCAAGTTGATGATAATTTTTCAATTACGTACTGTTACCTACTTCAATGCTTGAATTAGTTGGATTACGATACTTGAAGATGATTTTTCGTTAAATTATTGTAAAAAGAGCACCATCACATAAACACGGGCGTTCCTACATGTGAAAACATTTCAATATTTAAAACCAACAACCCTGGTTAGAGCCATGCCTGAGCAAAGAAAGTGTAGGTATCTCTAGGGTTCATTAGCGAATTTACCACCCAGTTCTCAATTAATCCTTAGACTGCTTTTAAATTCTTATTCATGCAGTCACCCAGGCAAATCATTCACATACACATTCAATTCCATAAATTTAATTCGACCAAACTTGGAAAGCCAAACACCACCAATTATGTCAATAGTGTCAACGCTAACATAGGTAAGTAAGTGACTAAACCATGCAGTAACGGCCCTGCTGGCGATGATATCACAATGAGGTAAAACGCACAGTACCTAACCATACTATTTTAAATTTATAGAAAGACTATAAGAAAATATAGAAATTATTTAAAAAATAAAAAATGGAGCCTCATTATGATTATAATATTTGTATGAGTAATCATAAATTAGAGTAGTGGATCGACTGGTATAATATCTAGCTGCTGATATGGTAAGTTTTCATGAATAACTGCCCACACTTTTTATATAAGAAATACCTACAAATTCTTTCAATAGAACTTGAACAAGATGGCGTTGACTAGATATTAATGCGTTCACACAGTATTGTTCTTCGATTAAGGACTATTTTTCTGATAGATATTTTAGGAACTTGGAATTTTCGCGAAGGCATGTCAATAAGTACATTTATTCTGAATCTGAGATGTAATGCTTAGTCAATGCCTAGTTTATCATACATAATCAAAATTATCATAATCACAATATAGGCTTAATGAATTGGAATGAGTGTCAGTTACCTGCATAGCATGATTATGAGGAGGTGAATATGGTGGTGGATGCTGGAGCTTAGGCGAACCATCAGCTTGAGTGGCAATACTAGGGTCACTTGAACATTTAACCAATCGAGGACTGCCGGCTGTGTTTCCTAAACCTCCAGGAGTTGCTTCTAGATCGGATTCGGGAGATGAAGCATAAGAAAGCCTGAGTGATCCCATTGGGAAAAGGAAGTCATCAGCTAAGGCCTCCTCAGGCTGAGGGACATAGGGACACAACAAACAGTAATTAGCAGGGTTAGTGCAAAAAAATCAACAAATCACAAAAACAGCGCTGTAGTGCTCAAACAAATGTGCAAACTACGAATGAAAAATGATCCCAATGTGAACACTAAAGCTGGTAAATTTACGATCATTGACGAGAATAACGTCCATAAATGATTATTTTTCTAATAGAAATAACTGTCGTAAAACAATTGTCACTCTTTATAAGGAGATGAAGCTTTCAACATTATTTCAGAAGCCATTAATAAATAGTCGTAGTTTCGGGATTCATGCGGAAAAGAAACTTGGAAACATTAGGTATAATGGTATAATGAAACCTGGACTGAAGAATAAGATGATGGAATGAAGTTTCGGGAATGTGAGTCATTGCTCAAGCTTTGCAATTCTGATGAAAAAAGTATTAAAAAAAAAAAAAAAAAAAAACGAGAGAAATAGAGCAAAATGAATAATTATATAATTTTTAATTCAAGGAGTTCAGAGGTTGTATTTTGATTGTCACTAATCTTACACTCATCAATAATAATTTACCTGATGAATGATACAGGTTTAGTGTTGAAAATGTGTTGATTCAGGAAAAAGATTCGACACAAAATTTGTAGGTTCACAGGAAAAATTATTCGAATTAGCCCTGATAGGAACATCAGAAAGAGCATAAGATGTGCATTAGGTTCATAAGGTTCCGCAGTCTGATCATCCATGTATAATGGTCAGCTGATTTTCAAAGGATTAGGCGAATAAAAAAAATTAAAAGGATAAACCAAGACACATGAACACAAGCTAGATAGTAATTAATTAATTTGATTAGATAGGTAATTCTAAGAATGATGCTGATAATAATAAAATGCCAAACATGAATTGGGTAGCAAACATTAGAAAGAAAGCTGCTAATAGCAAATCAACAGCAAAAGCATTCCTTAAATCACACAAATCCGAAGTACTGCTTAGTGACATTATTATTATATCTAATGGTTTCACTAGGTAATGTGTAAATGGGATAGTAAAGCGGTTGAGGGGAGGGTGGGAAGTATAACTCGGATGTGAACTCCAGCCACTGAAAGAAAATACCAAGCAGAAAGTAAGAATCCCATCACCAAAGCAGGAACGAGTTTACATCACATTAAAAGATTGATAACCTGTAATTATCATAATGAAATGTGTAATATCAGTAGGTGAAACATAATGGGCTAAGACGAAGGAAAATTATTATACGATTATTATTCAATGAATCAATAACAAAGTAGGCAATGGCATGATTTATAGAAAGAAGAAGCTAGTAGTTAGTAATATTGGATTGTGTATCCTGATTTGCTCTGTGACCATGCTTTGCACAACCTATTCTATAAAGCATCGACAAAATACATTTACCAACCCAACTGTTCAGAAAACTTCCAATGAGGGTGAATAGGTAACCTAGGTACTACCATGAGCAATAGCTCACAGTAGTATGAAGGAGAAGTTTAGTTGCATAGCTACCATGGGCGAGGCGTAACTTTTTTTCCGAGTCATCGGAAGTAGATGCATGTGAAAATTTTCCAGTCGTCCATTGCGAAGTTTTTTCTTCGAATTTTTAGGATCGAATTTATGACCCCCGTGTGGCCGTGCTTACGATTAATATAATAGAACGAATTGAATACCCAATTTTCCCTGAAAATCTAAAATGCGCCAATGATTTCTTCTCCATAATAAAATTCTTCTTCCATTCACGATTTATACGGATCACAAAAAACTCACCGACGACTTCCCTTTGTAGGATGTACCTACTCGAGTAGGTACATGGATATGTCTCATTGGTGAAAAAACTGGATTTTAGGAGGTAAGAATTCTATGCACACGGTCAAATAGGGATGGAAGATCGAATCGTTCGTCGAATCGAAAGTTCGTGTTACAATATTGCTTACAAATTTTATTTTCTAAGCAATTCTTGATGCCAAAATATCTTTTATTTTGTTTCAAAAGGTAATGTATTAATATTTTATTTCAAGCTGTGATTGAAGAGCACATATTATTTGTGTCTGCCGATATGTAACTTTAACAATTTGTGTAGCAATATTACGATCGAGAACTAATTACATTTTAATGGAATAAATACCTTCCTACTTCCTATTTGTTTGTAATTTATTACTCAGAAAAACAACTCATCCAACCACATTCTTGACCAAAATGAGTAAAGAGAGGAGTTACAGCAGTCATTTAAAAGCTTGAGCAAAATAGGAGAATTGGAACACCGATTCACAAATATTGATTCTTTTTAGCCGATTTAACGATATTTTCGATACAAAACTTTCGATACATCGATCCCAAAAAAAGATTCTTTGCATTTCGATCTCCATCCCTACGGTGGAAATAGCGCATCTGTGATGCGGTCGGTGATAGGGCGGGAGGGGGAGGAGGCATGCCGAGCGGAACAGACTGTAACCTAGATGCGCCGAACGTTGCTCATCCCAGAGGAGCTACTGTGGTATAGCCAACCCCCTCCCTCTCCCTTCTCCTCACGCTGTCAAAAGTGATCTCTCCCAGATGCGCCACCTCCCCTTCCATAGTCAAAGGGTTGTGGTGCTGAGGGGTTGGGTGGGCAACTAGATCGGCGTCTCTCCCGCGCGCGTTCAACATTTTGGACTCTCTTGCCTCACATCTCGACCCCCACCGCCTCCAAATAACCCCCAAAAATAATATTTAATTTATAATAAATAATGTTTTTAATTTTTGTCACTATTTTCTCTAGTCATCGCCGCATCTAGCGATGACTGGAGCCCCTCGCCACTGATAGCTACATAGTTCATAACCATAGAAAATTTATAGTATTATTTGTAAATATGTAAGTAGCATGTTTGATATAACTTCAGATGATTATAGACATACAGTGGCCACTAAGATATAACCTAATGGGGAATCACCATTACATTTTTTTTCCTGAAAGATAATGGTTCAAAAGAAACAATAATGAAATCATAAGGCAAAAATAGTGTATCTGTAGTTTTAAAACATTTTTTGAAATGTTAATTATTGTCCTCTGGTGGGAAAGTGAGGTCGAAAAGGGTGTCGTCTGTCATTGGCCAAACCTGTCCAAGATGTCAAACAAACAAAACGCAACACAAATCCCAACTCCTGATTAGTGAGAATATAATTTACCTAATTAAAAAATTGATCGAATTAATTAATTATTAAAATGATTCCTATTTTCACTGCTCGATGCTATCTCAGCTCATTCTTTTTCGGTTCAGTTCTTTTAGTGTGACGTATGAAAGGGTTTCTCATGAGCCTTCGGAATGCCGCCTGTTATTCAAACAACTGAGATTTTATTCCAAGTTTTCTCCACACCAGAACGATAAACTATTTTCTTCTTTGTGTTAACAGTGTTATTTTATTAAGAAAAAATGTGATTTTCTCATACACGATAATACCCCATTTCGATGTTTGATAATGGTCAATCTTTCAGATTTGCTCCCCTTCAGGGTAGGTCTGATTTGGTTATTAAAAATCATTAAAAAGTCATTAAAAATTTTGTAAACCCATTTGTTCCTACCTCAGCTATTTTGAATTGAATAAGTGAACTATCCAATGACCAAGGAACTTATCTACCTATGCCTACTGTATCATGATGAACAACAAGAAAAATTTGAACATTTCCAGCAACGAAAACAGAGCAGAAAGATAAAACGTCTGCCAAGTTGGGTGGACAGTATAACTTCCTCACTTTTGGAACATGGACGTATAAGAATCAATTAGTGTACATTTCAGCGAAATTTGTAGAATAGTTCCATAGTTATGCCTATGACATTAAATTTAAATTTGGTTTGAACGCAGTAGCCATCACTCATGAGATTGTGGCAAAATTGTAGGTGATTTTCTTGGATTCAGCCTTCAACTACACGAGCGAAATCTGTCCATTAGGAACTACTGAGAAATCTACTAATGGTCCGTCGGTGATGAAATTGATACGGTACTGTCAGAGGGCTACCCTGTACAACCTCTAAAAATTTCACCGGAATTAGTCAAGTAGCTCCGGAGTTATGGCTATGAAACACATTGGAAAATTGCGCATGTGCAGCAGGTATTAATGATATATTCCGAATTTGAGCGAAATAGGCCAAATAATAACTGAGAATTGTGGTTTAAGGAAACACGTTTGCGCATACGCACTCGCTACTAGTGGTCCGATGGCAATGAAATTCACAGTGTACCCTCTGGGGTTTAACCAGCGTAATCCCTGAAATTTTTACCAAAATTGGTGGAGTAGTTCGGAAGTTACGCCCATGACAAAAAATTTCAAGTTCGCGCTTGCGTAGTACCTATTACTGATCCAATCGTGATGAAATTCATAGATGATTCTGTTAGCGTCAGCCCCCAACTACCCTCCAAATTTGAGCGGACAGTCAATTAGGAACTGAGATACTGGGGTTTCAGGAAATTCACGTTTGCGCATGCGCTCACGCTACTAGTGGTCCAATGACGATGAAATTGATAGGGGACTGTCACGGAGCTAACCCGCATAATTCCTGAAAATTTCATCAAATTCGGACCATGACTTACTATAGTTTTGCCTGGGACAAGGAATTGACCACAGACCTACAGACAGACACGGAACCAAAATTGTTCAGAAAGCTGTGAAACGTCAGAAGCAAGTGGAAATTTTGATTTTGGAGGACAAACGTTTTTTTAATTTCTTTCACGAATACATAGCTTCCTACCTTCGGTGGTGAGGAAGCAAAAATGCTTTCGTGGGAAAAGTAGTGATTTATTTCAAGTGTTTACCTTTGCTTCACTCATCCAGACTGGTGCTGTTTGATTTTTGTCAATGAGCTCTCGAACTTTTCGGTACCAAGATTCGGGACTAGATAAAGGCACGGTGGCCGAAAAAACATGACCCCATGTTTTCTCAACCTTTTGGCTTTGCTCAAACAACTTCTTGCTGCTTTTGTGCATGGCCCTAAAATGTACCAAAACGAACACCATTGAAACATACCTACTGCTAGTAAACATATAAGGCACACGTACCTACTGTGTAAGTAACCAATAAAATAATATGATCACATAGATAGCAATCATGCTAGTCTCAAAGACTGATTTATTAACCAAAGTCGGATGAGAATATATGGGAAACGAGATAATATGAATAGAAAAAACATTGTTCAACATTTGGTTACCTAATGTACTTCCACCTTCTGTGAAGGAATGCATGAAAAAGACATTTATACATTAGAATGATTATTTCGGTAATTAAAGTAGGTAGGCACCTTAAGAGCCATATAGTAATTGGATTGGGAACAACTGTTCTTCTGACTGGGCGGAGCATGCAGGGAGCCAAACTGATGAATAGTGAACTCAGTTTATCTCATTACACTTCATTAACCCAGCTTTCTATCCAAATTCAATCGTGAGTTTTGACGAGCAGTAAGGAAAATAGGGAGTAACCCCTTGCATGGTCCTTGCGAAGACCCAGTAACCTCTCTTTACTGGCCATTATAGAGCCGCATTTTTGAAACTGAAAATAGTACCATGTGACATTTGAAACTAATGACAAACTCATATCAAACTTACTTTGACATCCCCGCTCTCAATTCTTTCACGATATGTTTTGAATCTGCTCGCAAGAAAACAACGACGGGGTAAAATTGGGCGTAGTTTAATCGATCGACAGCATTAGGGGTAATATCAAGTAGAGCATGTTTCCCTCGGTCCATTATCTCACGGATTGCACTCAAACGGATGATACCGCTCGTCTTTGCAGACTTCGCTACTTCCTCAATGTTACTATCTAAATCTGGAACATGAAAAAAATCGTTGGCTAGTTACTTACTTATAATAGAAATTTATCAAACTTCAACTCGCTACCTAGGTAGGTACCATTTAGCAACGTTCGCGTGAAAATAGATTTCAGGATACCAACAACTTAAAATTCTTCCTGTTTCGACCCAAAGAGTTCTACAGACTTTGATAACAAAGTGCTTGTGGGTCTAGAGACCCCCCCCCCCCTCCTTGTGGGCCTTTTGTTACGGGGTAGATAGATGAGATGTGCTTGTGGGCGGGGTGAGTGGATTGATGGGTGTTGGGATTTTACCTTCTCGTAGTTTTTAGTACCGACTGTCACCAAACACTCCCACAACAATCAGTCCCAGAAACTATACAGACAAATCTGGGGGTTTAGAGGAGAGAAACCCTCGAAACTTCAAATACAAAGGCCCAAAATCGCGGCCTGTATCATGGGATTGTCAAACAAAACAAACGTTCAAATGCAGCTTGAGACCAAGTATCCCACTTATATTTGTTACACGAGGTAGATTAGTCGGCTGCTTAGTGATTCATGGATGAATATCGGGGTTCAGCCACAAGAACTAGGTAAAGATTCACATAACTTTATTCTTATGACATTTCAGCTCCAAGAAGACCCATCCTCAGTAAGTATGTGTAAGCAGAAATGCGGTCCCAGGCAGAAATGCTTGTGTGTTATGTGAATCTTTTACTTCTTGTGGCCCAACCAAGACTATATTCATTAATGGATCACTCAAGTTTGGCAATCACGAAGAGAAGTATTCCACATTACATACCTCATTCGAATTTTAGCTCAACTTCTTAGCTTCTACCTTAGTTCAACTTATTTTCAGTCTTACTTTAAAATGATTGGATAATGTAGATAGCTACTATGAAAAGTGATGTCGGTATACTTCCAAGTTGAGAGTAATAATATTGAAACACTTACGTGGGGATGAAAACTTGTCTGGAAAATCCTTCAGAAGTTTTTCTCGGGCCAAATCTGCTACTGGACCAAATAAGACAACAGGTCTCATGAAACCAGGGTGACGTAGTACAACTCTTTCGTATGCCGGAAATTTACTGACACTATCACCAAAAACAACGTCATCCCAATGATCCTGAAAGAAGAATAGTACAATATTGTAATTACAACAATGTATAGCATTATGAGGGAATAACAGGTGGTAGGAGTTGTGACGAGCATCCCATACCCCCTGGTATAATTTGAATGAAATTTCGTTGGGTAACAATTTTCATTAGTATAACCACACAATTTAAATAGGTAAGTACGTCACATCACAAGCACCTTCTGTGGTTTATTATTTATTAACAATAATGGATCTAAATAGGGGTAGTTTAGTTGTTGGGGGACTCTAAATTATGCCATCATGAAATAAGTACAAGCATCTCTTGAGTCGTTAATTATTCGAATATTCTCAAGGTCGTTTCCCAAGGTGAACAACGAGTGTGATCTTTGGCTTGAAGATTTTCGAACATCTTTGAACTGTGCTTTTAGTTGGAAGAAACCTGAGGGATAGCAGAAGGTTTCCCTGTATGCAGCTCACCCCTCCTCCTTAACAGGGGTGAGAATATTCAAGTTGAGTGCAACTAGGCAGTTGGAACAGGATTCTGGTTGTTTTCAGTTAGGTAAGTTGCACACGAACTGGATGGATCAGACAAAATATTCAAATACTAGAGTGTGCGCCGAAGATTCTAACCAGATGAACTATCTCGTACATCTACGTCAGGGGTTCCCAAACCGGGGGGGTTTATGACGAGTCAGGGGAGCCCGATACTAGATGAACATTTAAGAAAATCTCACTTAGTAAAAATGTGAGTAAACAATTTACTAAAACTACATTAACGTTGTAGAATTTTTAATTCAACAGTGCATTTACTATTGCCCGCTATGTATGAACCATTTGGAAAACAGTGGGGCTATGTAGGTATGTGCCCTGTACAAGTTGGTAAGTACCGTTCCCTTGGACGATGGCTGATTAGAGGAAAATTCGTTCATTGCCTACATAAATAATTATTACTTTGTGTATTTTGGTTTATCATTCCGACGACGCATGTGATTATTGTTTAAAAACCCCTTTATTCAACAATTGTTTGGCTCTTGATTTAGGTACCTACAATGTATTTTTAAACTGTAGGTACCTATACCTACCTACCCAATTTTGAAAAATAAAATTTGTTTAGTCATGCAGTAAGGATGCCTTATTCAAGCTAATTTTATTATTATTTATCTATTTCATAATGTTGTATGAACAAATGAATGATTTTCAGCTTTTTATTTATTCGCAATTTAAATCGATGTTTTAGATATTAAATATGATCAAAGTGACCTAAAAGTTGGGCATTTTGAGGTGATATAGAATATTCGAGAATATACTCGTACCATATGTTTCTGTATTTAACAGAATGCTGTCTTTTTTACTTTTAAACTTCATTTTTCATTTAGCAATGGGAAATGCGCCAATCCTTTAAAATAAATATTTTTTTTCAACGAGTAGCAGGTAACTACTTTCAAGTGAATACAAAGAATTTATTTCAAAGACAAGGCGCATTCCCCATTTACTATCAGCAGGATGATTACTCAATATGTATGATGTTTTATCACCTTGCTGAGAGACTTCGATCTTCTGTGGCTGCTTCTTCGTCTGCGGAAGAAACTCCCTCGACTTTCAGAATTGGATGCTTCTTTTTTATTAGCGTTGAACTGAGCAGTGGCAAGTTCTTCAGCTCGTGCTTTATTAGGGATTATACCTTTCTGCACTTCTTGATTGTTTCGACCTGAACAAATTGTTATTGATAGTGATAAATGTACGAAATAATTATGCCCATGATTCGTTGGTACTCGAATCACGAACATTTGAAAGCTGGTGTTTGAAATGCTTCAACCACCATCGACATTATACAGTGAACAGGCACAATAATCAAAAGATTTCTATTTAGGCTGACAAGGCTTGATGAAGAGTTACCTATTCGGAAGACCTGCCACGAACCAACGACTCCATTATGTAGAGTATCGACAACATGGAAAATGTCTCCTTTGCGAAAACTCATTTCTCCTTTATTTGGCTGTTCATAATTGAAATGTGCTCTGAAATTGAAATGTTTATATTTATCTACACGATTAAAAACCAAATAAGCACGAAGTGTCTAACAAAATGGATTGACCACAGCACATTGTCAGGTAAATATTAACAACATACTTGATGTGAAACGAGTCGCCACGTTGGTTTCCTACTACATGTTCGTATTCTTCTCTACGATGCTGAACAATTAGTTGAATTTGGTCCTGGAGACTTAATAAAAGCAGGACTGCCTCTTCTCTGGTAACTCCTTTGAGATCCATGTCATTAACCTACAATTCGAATGGACCAAATAATACGATTACGAAAACAACATACAAACATTAGGTATTCAAGAAAATAATTGAGACCTAATAGGTGATTGTCATGTTCTCCATTTTTCTACATTGGATTTTGGCGATAACAGCTGCACTGGGGAGCAACATCGGAAAGATATACAATACCTACCTTCTCTCATCATTACTTATAAATTCTCTTGGATGGTTTAAAGTTGTAACGAGCAAATCACTTGACTATTCAATTGATTATGATGAGACTTTCACAGTTTTTCAGCAAAAATATACCTTCAAAATTTTATCTCCAGGTTGCAGTCCTTCCAGTGCAGCAGGACTTCCTGGCTGTACAGCTGTAACAAAAATGCCGACTTCGTTGCCTCCAGTCAGTCGAATTCCAACGGATCCCTCTTTTAAAAAACTGATCAATCGAGGTTCTGGCCTACAAGAAAAAATAAGATAGTTGTAGAAATCACACGAATAAAATTATTTAAATTACAGATAGGATGCCTCAATATAAACGTCTAATTCTCTATAAGTATAATAGGTATTATGTTAACAGAAAAGCAGAGGTCTTAAGGGTGCGCGGGACGCCTGGCTTGGGAAGAGCCTCAACGATGCCCCAACGCAGCACTAAATCCTTTTTATCATTTTTCACGTTGGTGATTTTGAAAATTCATCGATTTACATATGTCGTACAATAATAATTACATACGATGTGAACCATAATTTTAAGTTCATCCCATCCAGAGAAAACTGGAAGAAACCGATGGAAACCTGGTTTTTTATAGGTTTCTTCCAGTTTTGTCTGGATGGAATAGACTGAAAACTATGATTCACATCGTAAAGTATGCAATTACTATTGTATAACATACGTAAATCGATGAATTTACAAAATCACTACCTAACGTGAAAAGTAATAAATAGGATTTTGAGCTGAGTTAGGGCATGGTTAGGACACTTCTCGAGCCTATCGTCCCGTGCACCCTTAAGATTCACATTTACAGCACTTTACTAGCATTACTATATCCAACACTTACATTTGTTTCCTCTCGTTAAGATCGTCTTCATACAGCCGCCTACCAGTGCTGTAATAATCTGCAAAAACCAAATGAATTAGAATATGAGTCTGGGATTGATGGGTAGGTACTCAAGGGGACTGTTACAAGAAATTGAAAAAATATAATGAAATATATTTATAATTTGTATTTGAATTAGATACGATCTACATTGTTATTAGGTTCATTGTAAATATTTAAACAATAAACAGATGAGACGTTGCAAATATTGCTTTGTGTACCTATCTCTTCGTAGTGACAGAAAGTCTGAAGTGCCTCACCAAGGTACTTAGGTACCTAGGTATGGACGTATGGCATGGATATCAGATCTTAAATATCTCATGGAAGAAGAGTAGAACAACAGGATTGATAAAGCACACTTTGGCCTCAAATGGAACGTGAAATAGCAGGTCAATAATTGTAAATTAAAGTTTCTAACTGGGTAGATATTCGTGAGGTTAGCGGTATAAATACCCAAGTCCAAAGCAAAATAATGAAAAAATCATATCCCAATCTCGAACGCCCAAAAATCCGCACTCCAAAACCCAAACAATCAATTCCAAGTCTAAACATTCACTTTAAATTAATTAAATAATCAAATAAATCAATTATTCCAAGTTCAAAAATGGACGAGGGTACTTTTACCCTCAACCGCACGCTAAGTAGATGATTCTTTTATCTGATTTTTGCAAACATTCGTTTGGGTAGACAGGTACGTAACGTATTTCGTTGGGAAGACAGAAAGTCTAATCCCAGGTATCAGATGATCGTGTAAATCAGATGAAACATTAGAATCGATTATAATAGGTGGTTGATGTCTAATTAGACATACCGTACGTCATATGATTGTATACACTTACCTTGAGAACGGGGAGGAGGAGGTCTTGGTGGATCAGGGCCATCCTCAACTCCACTTCTACTTCTACTATGAGAGTGACTAGCAGGTGATGAAGAGCGTTCGAGAGACCCAGGCTCCATCATGGGACCCCTCGTTCTGCCTCTGGGAGCTAAATTGCTCTTGTCATCCAGTTGCAACCTCGTGGGGGGTTGTACATACACGTTTTGGGAGGTATAATTATTCACCCCATCCATATAATTGCCATCTGCAAATACAGTGTTGAATGGAATGTGATATATATGAAGCAGCAAAGCAACATTGAAAATCTGACATAACTCCTTCTCTGGAAGTCTGTCCACTAGGACTAGTACTGCCAGTCCTTACATCGAAGTAAGTCACCAATGGAGCTACCAAAAGCTGGGCACAGATGTTAGTTGTGCAACTGCAGCACAGTGATCTAAAATTGTTTTTTTCCTGCTTTATTTTCTGAACGATTGTAATACCACTTGTTCTTATACCTAAAATAGTTATTTAGCTACCTAAACCTCAAAGAAACTTGGAAAAAGTACGTTTTTGACTATTGGAACCGCCCGAAATTGTTTTTGTAAAAGAAAACTTGGAGACCAGAGAATTCTGCGGCGTCGAATGAGACAAACGCCAGCTCATTAACACAGTAGCCCTGATTTTCAGTAGCCCTCATTTTTTCTTGATTTTTCAAAGTTTTCCGTTTCCTCAACTTTTTCAGTCATGAACACGAAAAAAGCCGAGAAAAAGGAAAACTCAATCATTAAGGTTTTTTAAATTTAAAATCAGGTACCTAGGAAACTTTGAGGTTATTTCATGAAAACCTTAAATTTGATTTGTAAATCCTTCATTTGAAATGGAAAACCTTGAATTTGTTTTGAGTAGCAACATGAATATTGATTTGGATATGCTATTCGGTTCACAATTCTACCAAAATGATGAAAATTGAACTATTTACTAACCCTTATTTTGCATTGCAGTGGATTCCACCGCATACGAGCTTCTAGGGATTTCTCGTCTGACCAACAGGTTCAATTTTTCCTTGCTGCTTTCTATCATTTTCCGAGCTTCCTTGAGGCTCATTCCATCAGTCGAATGGTTATTTATTTTCAGTAATACGTCTCCTTCTTGCAACGAATTTCCATCCAACTTTGTTCCAATATCTTTCACATAGATTTTGGAGCCAAGTACGATGCCATAATCTGAAACATACCATAAGTGACTGTCAACTTAAACATCCACTAGGGAGATGGAGGAGGAGGTAGGAAGAAATGTTTTCCATTTCAAATAGATAACATAATAGAAAATGGTATCTACCCTTTTCCAATGGTAGAGTTAGTTAAAAGCAACACTTTGGGCACAAGGGGAGCCAAGGATATGTATATAATTGAAAACCATCACAACCCTTTTACGTTGGGCTCAGGCATCCTAGTGGTCCAGAACTAAGCCCATGCCACCAAATGGCTCAATTTGGCACACAGCCCCTCTATAACACTACTACGCCAGGGGCGATACTGTGGATCTGAGGTGAGGAAGCTGAGTATGAGACTGGAGAAACTACTAGAAAGAGTTATGAGGTGGGTTAAAATACTATGTGAGCAAAAATAAAGCTGTTCTTAGCAACCATTTTCTAATTTTCAAATACAATGAGTAGGTTCCTAACTCATGTTGTAGGTACTGATCTGAAGCGCTTAGTAAAGACCTTATATTGATTCATGATAGGAAAAGCCAGTACCTACCAAACATAAATACAGAAACGAAGAACTCGGCTGTTTACAAATGGAACGATTACTGTTGACAGGCCATGGGGCAGGCCATAGAAAAAACCATGAGAAGTTTCATTTTACTATCCACAAAGGTTTCAGTTGGCATATGCAAAATCTGTTAACAGTAATCGTTCCAGCACTAAACAGCCGAGTACTTTGGTTTTACATTGGTAGGTACTGTCTTTTCCTATCATGAATCAAAATTCCTATCAAGGTCTTCACTAAGCGCTTCAGATCAATAAAACATGAGTTAGGTTTGAAAATTGGAAAATGGTTGCTAAGAACAGATTTATTTTGGCTCACATAGTTTGTTTTCATTTGATTTGGAAAGGATTCGATTAGAAAAAGGATTCATTTGACTTGGAATTTGGTATGTATGAACCTCAGAAAATTTACCCTAAAAGGCGGTTTGAATTGCCTCTGGCTGGCAACCGTGTTGCTTTTAATTCAACCCTTGTGGCTTCTTGCTAGGTTAAGGCAAGAAAGTTACAATAAATTAGGTTACAAATAAATTATCAACATTACTACAGGATACTCAAATTTATTGATATCTCACCGTCTTTTTTCCTACTTTTGGAGATTTGCACTCGAATAGTTTGAGGTTCAGGTGATGACGGCAGAACTACTCGTCTTCTAACCACAAGTTGGACGGTGTTACCACTGTCCCGAAGGACCTGGACAGCAGTTGCATACTCCACTCCGTCGAGGGACACTCCATTAGCGCTCATAATCCTGTCGTTGACACTGAGGGAACAATAAGAGAGATCAATCAGTCGAGCGAAGATCAACATAGGTAGGGGGGTACTGTTGTTCACCTATGGTTTCCATTGTGTTTTAAATTGCGAACTTTTATAATGGTTCGGGATGGTCGACCCTTTTTATGCGCAAACTTCAGGGATCCATTCTCAACAATCATAATTTCCAACCAAAAGTTCTCCTAGAAAATTTTCGGAAACCCCTTGTTTTGAGGAAAATTGAGACTCAGCCGGTTTCTCTCGTGAGTCACAATTTGTCTCAGAAAATAGCCCATAGCATCACTAGGAACATAACTACTATGCAGGACATAAATACAAAAGGAAACAACATTAAATCAATAAGGAGTATTTTGAACCGTAAGTAGTATTTTCTATAGTAATTTCTATAAAACCACTATTTCCGCGAAGGAAAAAACATCAAAATTTCATTAGTATCAAACGGTATGGCCAAATTTAATTTCACGGTGGTGATTGGGGGATAAAATGATTTCTGTGAACCAAAAGTCATAGATATTTCAAGGAAACGAGTCTTTTAGTGTATGTGTTGGTTGTTGTCTATTTGATCTTCCCAGAGGAATAGTTCGACTGCATGGGAGGGACGAATGTAGAAATAATTTCTGGGAGGGGGACTAAACCGCGAACTACATAGGAATTAGTGCAGCGTGAATCTGAAACTTCTAAAATTCCCTGTCTTTTTTCTGAATGTATCAGAATTTCCCAAACCGAGTGACCTGCTCCAAGAAAAAAATAATAATAAAAAATAAATTAATAAATAGGTAAATAAAAGGAAAAAACCCGAAAACCCGAAAAATTGAAATTATTTGCTTGCAGA
Source organism: Lygus lineolaris (assembly GCA_030264115.1). NCBI lineage: Eukaryota > Metazoa > Arthropoda > Insecta > Hemiptera > Miridae > Lygus > Lygus lineolaris. Next base: position 45,605,055 of record JAEMON010000001.1, on the reverse strand, counting down.
TGAGCACAAACGTACAATTCCTCAAATGTCCGAAGAATGGACATGGAATTTGGTACTTTTCGCCATCAGAATCAGATTCAGGACTCTCGAAAACCCCAGTATCCCAATTTTCAGCCCCGGAATTCGAGTAGTTTGGCTGGAATAAGCTAAAGGAAAAACGCGTGGCTGGTAGTATGTATTCCCTTCTCACGTTTTTTCCTTTCCCTTTTTCGCCCTCTTCCGTTCATTTCCGACCCAACATTATGCGCTTTTTTGGAGAGCTCTTCGTTAGACCTACAATTTTAAACAATGAAAAAAGGACGTCTCACTGTGAAGTAGTAGGTAACTAAAATTGCCACTGTGTCTCGAACAGAGTATATCATCCGGGGGGGTCGGAATACAAAAGAACGTTATGTACCTATTAGTTTGATCACGATCGGATCAGTGCCATAGCCACTGCGGATGTGCGAAACCTGAAATCATTGTCTCACGCAAAACGTCCAAAATTTTAATCCGATTTCGATGACATTTTCGGGAACTGTGCAGGCCAAGATGATCCTGTATTAATTTCATGGTTGTTGATTATTGTAGCCACAATGAAGGCGCAAAGGTGAAATTCCTCCAATCTCACAGTCCAACGAACCGATTTTTTTGCTCAAAATTGTTTTGAATCGTTTTTTTGTCCACCAAAACGCTATGTGTCGTGGCGCAGCCATTTTTGTTTGTTTGTTGTGAAGATGGCGAACACGCTCGCAACAAATTGACAATAACAACAAAAACTCGGGCAAAAGTTACCATAACATGATCGTGAATCACTTATGGAGATTCGCTATCGTGTTGCTGACCAGTTTCCAGAGGGCAAAAAAGTGACCATAACATGACTGTGAATCACTCTTGGAAATTCACGAGACCGTGAATCCGTGAGATCGTTCTCATGGAGACCAGTTTCTGGTTTATGGTCAGCAACAGGATAGCGAATCTTCATAAGTGATTCACGATCATGTTATGGTCCAGTTTTTGCCCGCGTTTTCGATTTTTTTATTATGATCAATTTGTTGCGAGTGCGCCGACCACGACATATAGCGTAGCGCTCTCCGTTTTTCATCACCGAGTTCTCCATTTTCAAAGATGTGGTGTTCTTTTTGAATCACCATGTGAAAAGGAAAATATGTAATCGACTGGAAATGTATCCAATCAAAATCGTCCAAAACATATATAGAGCTCGAAACTAATTGACAATATAAGGTTCCAGGAACTACAGTGTACCTATACATAAATGTAAATAAATGGAAACCCCAGCCGTAAAATAGATAATTCACCTACACTAACCATAAGCATCGGTGGTTCAGTGGTAGAATGCTCGCCTGCCACGCGGGCGGCCCGGGTTCGATTCCCGGCCGATGCAATAATTTTTTAGATTCATTATTTTCAATACCCAATGAATGCATCGAGCACAAAGTTTTCCTTTTTTTCAACCTCCCTGATTTGTCGTTTAACAGAATCCAAAAATCGAATTAAAAAAATCTGACCGTCTGCCGTACGCGGCACTTTGCTTTGTTACCATGGTCCAAAATGAATGAAATTTGGTATACCGGCCCCATTTTGGGCTATTCCCAGACTAAACTAAGCGTAAACTCCAAGCGGACTGATATGGATATTTTTCCAGGAATGACTATTTTTTCCATACATGTTGGGATGAGTATCAGTACATGGAGAATTTGAATAGAGGAATTCTGTGCAAATTATTGAACCAGGTAGGAGGCTAATGGTAGCTGGGAAAATGGTCGGGACTTAATGCTGGTTTGATGAGACTTCTCGTCCCGGGAGACCTCTGTCGCGGAGTTGCGAATATTTTACCCAGTTGGTTATTTTTTCCATACATGTTGGGATGAGTATCAGTACATGGAGAATTTGAATAGAGGAATTCTGTGCAAATTATTGAACCAGGTAGGAGGCTAATGGTAGCTGGGAAAATGGTCGGGACTTAATGCTGGTTTGATGAGACTTCTCGTCCCGGGAGACCTCCGTCGCGGAGTTGCGAATATGTTACCCAGTTGGTTATTTTGCTTTTAACATATTCAACAGGTGATCGCCGTTAGTGACAGGGATTGTGTTTGTCGTAATAAAAAATATTCAAATATTCATTCATGCTAGAAACGTGAAACTGACTAGTCATTCATAGCAAGTATAGAAAGAAAGATAGAAATCATAGATAGTTTGTGGATATATTCCATATCTGGGGGGCTGGAGTGTCCGAGCTGGCTAGGGCGTGTGGGGATGAAAGATCATAAGGTCCCTGGGTTCACGTCCCGGACGGGCATCGATGCTATTCTCAAAAAGTTTGTATGTATGTGCTTATCCGACCAGCTTTATCTCTCTTCACCTCTGATCTAATCACGTGAAGCCTAACATGGGGACTAAAGTCCAAAACAAAAAAAATGTGAGTCTTAAATAAAATGAAAATCTCTCTCTCCCCCCCCCCCCCCAGGATATAATAAAAGTAAAATCCAGGGTAAAAATCGAAAATATTTCATATCTGGTAGCAGAGCGTATATTCCATACATACTGGTACTGATATCGCGGATCATCCACGATGAGTAGTTCCCAAATATTTTACCGACAACAAATTACTGAGTTAATTAACGCAGTAAATGGGAAAATTACTCTTGATACTTTCACCGTCACAGAAGCTAAACTCCTGGTAGGAAGTTGGAAGTCGCCACAGAGTTCCTGAAAAACACGATGGGTAGCCGTAGTACGCGAAATGCACGTCAACTAGACCCTTAGGATTGCGAAACTATTCGAGTACATGTCGAGGCTCAAATGACGTTGGTGGAGCTGAAACACTTCATCGATGAACTCACATTCACTGCTTCTGGTAACCCTCAACCTCAATTGGGACAGGTAATGAAGGCTAAGTTACCAAAGTTAGAAATAATTAACTTCGGCGGAGATTTGTTAAAATTTAGTGAATTCTGGCAGATGTTTGAATCCAATATTCATTCGAGCCATACCTTGGAGCCAGTGGAGAAATTTCAATACCTGTCGTCCTACCTTATAGGAAAGGCAAAACATAGTGTAGCAGGATTAGCAAAATTGTGCCGAAAACTATGAAACGGCAAAAGGCATACTCAAAGAACGTTTCGGCGACAAGCAACTACTGATAACTAGGCATTACAACGAATTGACTCAAATTCGTAAGGCGGAGAAACACGTAACAAGTCTGAGAACCACATATGATAGAGTGGAACAACACATTAGGTCCTTGAAAAATCTGGGTGAGAGCACCGAGCAGAATTTGTTTGTTACGATCATTATGTCAAAATTCCCTCCGTATATAAATTTAGAGATTGAAAAGAATCGTACGGACGAAAATTCAACCCCTAACAACCTACTCAAGGCATTAAACCGTCCAATTTCCGCGCAAGAACGAGTTCAGACCTTTTCGTTCAGAACATATTCAAGTAAACCTCAATCACAACATTATACCACAGAAGCGCTCCTTGGAGTGGAGGGCCCTAAATTGGAATGCACATTTTGCTCGGAGCTTCATTGGAATGCCCAGAGTTTGATACGCTCGAGAAGAGAAAAACCATATCGAAAGATCAGTGTAGGCTTTGTATGAGCAAGAATCATTTAGCTGCGAAATGTTCCAGTAAGAAACCCTGCTTCCACTGCAAGAAGGCTCATCATCGAAGCTTATGTCCGAAGCTCTTCTCGACAAAAGAAGAGGATGGAAATGGGACATAGCAGCCAAGAACGTCAGGACAACCTGAGACAGGAATGCTGGCTGCAGCAGAATATGTTTCCTTGCAAACGGTTTCGGCTGAGCTCATCAACCATCTACTGCCGATTCTTGTCAAGTAAGAGGCATCCTAGACACAGGAAGTGACAGGACGTACATAACAGAGAGCTTACGTAAGAAATTGAATTTGAGGTCCCTAGGTAAGCAAACCCTATCAGTCCTAGTTTTTGGGAAATATCATCCTATTAACTTCAGGACCTCGTTAGTGGATCTCAATATAAGACTTAGAAGTGGACAATTAATGAATATAAGTGCTAATGTCCTACCTAAAATACTAGGCAAATTTGGCAATGAGGCATTAGAATGATGGAACGTCTCTCAGATCAGAATATAAATCAGCCGATCGATATTTTGATCGGAAATGATTATTACTACGATCTAGTCAGCGGAGAAACTGAGGAGATTCATCCAGGGTTACACGTAGTAGACACCAAATTAGGACGGATAGTCAGAGAGATTTCGAGAGGAAAAGGTCTCGCAACATACAGTGAGCTACCTTACGTATTCGGTTGGGGATTTCTATTCTTGGGGGTTTGGGGAAAATTTATATTCAAACATTCACATGGAAAACTGTAGATACGTAGTAGCTCTACCTTGGAAAACCTACCTAACGACAAATACGGATTGGCTTTGGGAAGAGTGAAATCAGAGGAGATAGAAGAAATTAGAAAAAAGTCGTCAACAATTTCGTTCAAATATGTACCGTCTAATCAGCACCCAGCAGAGTGGGGCACCAAAGAGAAGGAACTGTCGGAATTTTCCGATTTCTGGTGGGTGGGGCCAGGGTGGCTATCCAAAGGCAGGGAGTTTTGGCTGGAGTCAGAATTCAAGCCAGAAGACTTTCTTTACTTTGACAAGTCTACGGGTCCACCCATAATTATAACCAAGAGTACTCTTAAGTACTCATCCCTTCAGAAACTTTTCACAATAACGGCTTACTGTTTGAGATTTGTTGCTAAGAGCAACGATCAAAACGACGAGCAAAACGATCTAAAATTAAAGAAAAAATCCGGGTAGCACAGCATCGACTTCCGAAAGGGACTCGTCTATCCAGATCGCTGGTACATTTATATCCACTGGAGGCAAGAGTCAAACATTGAAGATGTCTGATAATCTTGTTCCTCTTGGAGTGTATGCTGTGTATATTTTACCCAGTTGGTTATTTTACTTTCAACATATTTAACAGGTGATCGCCGTTAGTGACAGGGATTGTGTTTGTCGTAATAAAAAATATTCATTCATGCTAGAAACGTGAAACTGACTAGTCATTCATAGCAAGTATAGATAGAAAGATAGAAATCATAGATAGTTTGTGGATATATTCCATATCTCCTGTGGTGTCTTCAGGCACGGTATAGGTTGCGAATTCGAACTCTGCCATCTCTCCCAGAAAATACTTCATCTATGCGTGCCAAAGACCACTTTTGCGGAACAAGTGACGTCTGTCCTGTGACTAGAACAGAATCATGGAAGAAACAGAACCGCTTCTTCCATGACAGAATCTAGAACCTGAATGGGTGTGGACTCATCAGTCCATTTGGTGCGTTGGGTCGACGAATGTACATAGTCTTGGGACCAGCTCTTCCAGAATGCTAGAAGGGACTGTGAGATGAAACACCATCGATCCAATGGGGGTAGTGGTATGGATTTCATGAGATCAAGAGCCTCCCCTTCAAGAAATGATTCAAGATGGATAACACTTTTCTATTTCGCTTAATTTACAAATCGTAAGCGTAAAAATAAAATTACAAAATACGTAAAATCCAAAAATCGAATTAAAAAAAAAAAAAAAAAAAAAAAATCCGTCCGTCCGCTGTAAGCCGTCCGTGGTACTTTGCTTGGTTACCATGGTCCAAAATTCATGAAATTTGGTATACCTGCTCCATTTGGGGTCTAGTCATGCCCCGAAGCTTAGCGTTATCGTTAGACTCCCTTAGGGGTAGAAAATAGGGGATGCAATTTTCAAAACTCCCTAGCTCGAAAACTTCAAATAGGAATATTAAAGGATGAACTGGAGATTTTTCGTTTCTTTCCACCAGGCCGCATCCCGACTAATTTGAGAGGAATGAATATCAAATAGGAAGATATAGTTTTTCTATTGATGTCAAATAGGTAGAATACAACACAATTGTAGAACGATACCTCGCGGAGCACTGTTCGCTCCCTGTAAGGACAATAGCAGAAGAAATCGAGTGTGAATTGCAAATCTTTTGGAGTAGGCAAATCCCCATTCAAAGATCAGCTGACCAAATGGAATATTTGTAGGTTTTCACCGAATCGAGTTTCTTGTTTACTTTTATAAGCTTCCATAGTTAGGGTGAACTCGGGCAAGTGCGCCCCCCTTTTTGCAAAGTTCAACTTTCACAATAGATAGTGAAGTGACATTTTCTCATATCCAAATTTTTCCGTGTTCGCTGTATCCAGTAGTTAATTATAAATCAGGTGGTATTCGAATTTTGAGAAAATAGTGGACATTCATGCAAAAGATCAAGATTTTTGTGAGGCATGTTGAAGCGCGCACTTGCCCGCACTCCGCGGGCAAGTGCGCTTTCGTATAGGTTCCCCTGTGAACTCTAGGTTGAACTGTGATTCTGAGTTGTTCGGAAACCTCCTTTTCAATGAGCTTTAATTCTGCCAGCAACAGCTGCCAAAGAGCTCTAAATTTTGGCAGCTGTCCCGGAACACCTGTTCTAGCTATCAATAATTTGAATATAATTATTGGAATTATACTAATAATTACAGGTAGTTAGGTACAAATACGGTAGGTACTTACTATAAAAAATAGGATCTTTACGGATGTGTGATCCATAATACAGAAAATAATAAACCGTTTTGTAATACTTTTCAGCGTTTGTACTTCATAACCATGGAGAAACTAGCACAGGAAATCGACTACTATAAATGGGGTGGAAGGTACCTATTCACGTATATAAGTGAGACTGGGGGTTGTTATATCAACAAAATGCTAGAATAGTTTCAAGGGTGATTGAACCTTCTGTCCAAACAGCGTGCCATTTATGGAATTTATGGATTCCTACTTTAGTAGGAACTGACAATGAAGTTTGGTGAACAGAACCTACATGGGTAGATAAAAGGAAGTGAAGGTACGGTTTTCAGTAAACAAAAATGCAAGATTCATCGATTGATTTGATGTAACGAAGTGTGTCATTTCTGACAAAATTACTGTACGACACTATCAAGACTTATTCAGATTTGGTTTGGTTTGTCTTGGATAATTTGCTTCTCCAAGAGTACCTTATCTTGTTAATGGAATGTAGTCCATAATTTAAATAATATCCACGATTCCAAGAACAAGTGGGTCCTGTCATTATTAAATCAAAAGCACCTAATTATTTGGAAGGATCGAAGTATAGAGAGGATATCCGTGTACACCATCTGCTTTAGATCTTGTTCAATCTTGAATTACCTATTGATTGATATGACTATGAAAAATGAAACGTTCTAATATTGATAGATGAAGAGACCTAGTGCGGAATATGTAACAAGAAAAAATGTAACACAAAAAAAGGAGAAATACATCACATGGGCGTCATCGAATCAAGAATAACACTTCCTGTAATTGATATATATAACTGTAGGTATACATACAGCACATATAGGTACAAATCATTTTTAATGCGTTATTGACGAAACTTATACTGAACGGGGGAAAATTTTGTGAAAGGACTTTAATATAATGAAGCGACCAAAACAGTAGTTTAACGTTGTTTTATGGAGTAAAAACATGTGTTTCATATTAATGGTTTTCAGGATGTTTTGTTTACTAATTTACTAATGAAATACATTAAAGTTAATAAAAGGCAGATTAAAAATGTGAGGGTATCATACAAATGAAGACGTAGTTAGTGGAATTAGGTCATTCTTGCTAATGAATATATTTACGAGCTTCAAACTAATTATATGTGTATAAAATTTACATTCTTACAAATTTTTTTAGGGGTTGGGGGGGGGGCTTCAGCCCGAAATCCCCCCCCCCCCCCCCCCCCCCGCCCCGTAGATCCGCCACTGGCCGTGGTAATAGTTATTATCCCAATATGCGTTCCTATTATTGTGATGAATAACCGGATATTGCGAGGATCACTATCACAATTATTCCGTATAATGAGTAGCGAACTTACTTATCTAATGAGTGAGTAATGTCAGTAATATTAAACGAAGTTGTAGGTACCTTAACAACGATAGGTATTCAGTAACCGAGGAAAGCAAAGTAATCAAACAACGTAACATGAAAGTCGTCAAAGTAACATGAAAGTCGTCAAAGTAACATGAAACTCGATCTGATGGGGGTTATAAAAAGTCTCAAAGGGCAAGGAATCCCAAATTCCGACTCTTGGGTCCTAGCGGTTACAAATCGATAATAACACAGTCTATAGATACCCTATACTGTCACGATCACTATGATGCCTCGAGATAAGACTGTTATCTAGTATTCCATTCTTATCTGGAATATCTTCTTTTATGTCGATGCGATGATATGGCGTGAACGGCTGTCTCGGAGATGAATTTGATGCAGATTAGTTCCTATTAACAGTAATAATTAATCGCGATTATTCCTCATTAATCGTCGTTAGTGAATATGTTAGGCCAAATGCGGAAAGGAAAGGAGCTGTGCTAACAAACGTTAGAGGCTGATATTGCTTGTGGATAATCATCAGTGAGAATGAAGGGCGATTAATCGTGAGGATTGGTGTTGTGATCAACTGTTATCAATTCTGGATGTTAGCAAAATGCAACAAGATGTAGATTACTGCTCATTAACGGTAATAAATCCGGATAAACCGAATGAGGCTCACCTAAGGGTCTGGAGTTGGCCGATGGGTAATAGGGTGTGCGCATAGGCCTCAAATCAGCGTTCTCAAAAACCCCCGTGAGCCAATTTTTAACTGAAAATTCCGTCTGGTTGAGCCAGAAAAGAGCTGAAAAGAGGCGCGTGACGTCAGAATCATTTGGGCACTGAGCCCCCCCCCCCCATATACAGAATTTTCAGTTAAAAGGTGGCTCGCGGGGGTTTTTGAGAACGCTGAACCCGAATTTGTCAACAATGAGAATTTCCTTACTATGCGCACACCCTATTATGCGCCCGTTATCTCATTGTCAGCTGAAACGTTAGGTCTGTTCCAAATATTCAAATGTTTGAACAGACCGCTTATCTCAAACATGGATGCTATGGGTGACAATGGGACAATCAACCAGGGATGTATCGCGGCATCAAGTATCACGTGGGTATTAAGGTTACTATGTTTGTTCCAACTAGCGGTGCAGGTGCAATTGGAATATTTTAGCTGCGCAGAACCCTCTGCGCAAACTCTTAACAAATTGTCGACAGGAGTATGTGCAGAAGGTACACTGCCACTAATTGGAACAGACCTAATGTAAGGAACTAATCAGCATCAATTCTTTCCCGAGACAGCCGTTCATGCAATCAACGTGACAGTCGGGGGTATCTATACTAGACTGTGTTATTATTATTACATAAGGTACCTCGATAATTCGATTGTTGACAGTTTTTTTTTTAAACCTAGCGCAGGGGTTATGTAAGGTCTTCTGATCAGCATCGAAAAGCGAACAACATACTCGTATGTCAAAACCAACAAATTTCACGGGGAGACCTGTTTTCATAAGAATTGTGCGAGGTTCTTTAAGCGTAGGACTCGAGAAATAACTTCACGCCGCAGGAATGTGCTAATTAAAGGTGGGCGAAGCGTGGAAATAGAGTTTTTGGTTGGTGAACCTTTCAAATTCAATTTTTAATTCAGATTCGTATTCAAAATAAATAACCCCTCCGAAAGTGAATGATCAATGAGGGATGAACTTGGGTAGACAGTTTCTATGTTTAACCTCAAAATCGGATTCAGGACTTTGAATAACCCCAGTATCCAAATTTTCAGCCCAAAAATTCGAGTATTTAGGCTGGAATAAGCTGAATGAGAAACGCGTGACGTCATCTGGTAAGTATTGCCTTCTCGCTGCCTCAAGTGGGAACGAGCCACACGGATTCCTTTCCCCTTTTCATTTTTCGGCCTCTTCCGTTCATTTCCGACCCATCATGTTGCGGCTTTTTGGAAAGCTCTCCGTTAGACCTACAATTTAAAAAAATTAAAAAGGACGTCCATACCTCATTGTGAAGTGACCGAAATTGTCATTGTGTCTTAACCAGGGAATATCATCCAGGGGGTCGAAATTTTCTGCTTTTGATATCAGAATCGGATTGAGCACCCTGAAAACACCATTATACGACTCCCCCATCCCTCGTACATCCCAATATTGAGCTCCGAAATCCGAGTAGTTTGGCAGGAATACTAAAGAACTAGCGCGTGACGTCATCTGATATGTCTCGGTTCCCACGTGCGCGAGCGAGAGGGCAATACATACATGATGAGCTGATGACGTTGCACCTTTTTGGAAAACTTCCCGTTGACCAACAATTTGAAAGAATAAACAATTGTTGAATTGAGAATAATCAATTTCAGATGAAAATGATGAGCATTGTTGCACTAAAATTTTTACCTATAGTTTTTAAAATACACGAATAGGGTATCTTAACTTACAGGAGCTTTCCCTCGGCAGGCCCAGCTTTGAGGACGTCCGAGATGGCGATGGAGGGGTCCCCATTAGTGAAATGGGGGTTGTCCCGCCCTCCGCTGACGGCGATTCCGAACCCATAGCCAGGCACGCGGTTAAGCGTAACCTGGTGGATCTCCCAAACCACCCTTTCTCCACTCTGAAACAGAACAGAATGATCGTCATTGAAACAGCAGCTCTCAAACGTTACAGGGGGCGGTTCCCATCTGGGTAAATCCTGGTCAAACTATACGACCCAACTGGGTACAAAAAAACAGCCTAAGTGGGTACACCTTCCCAAGCTCGTGACGACCTGAATGGGTAATGTTTGGCTTAGCAAAAAATGAAAGAAACGGGAGTGCCTGCAGCGACCCATCTGGGTAACAGTCTGATATATATGTAGGATTCCCTTCGAAATAGGAAGATAGAAATAACTAAAATTGATTTGTTGCCCCACAGGGAGTATATTAGTATATATTATAGTACAAATTATCATTGGTATCAGTAATACATCATTGAGAACTTCGTCAAAAAGGGAATGTTATATTTATGGGTCAATATGGGTCCATCTCTGAGTGAATAAACTAACGAACTGACTATGCAGTTGGTTTTAATAGTGTTGTGAATATGACAACAAAGTCCTTATCTGCTTCGCTATCGGCAGACATCATTCACTGTTTACCCTGTTGGGTGCTCGCTGACGGGCTACCTTTACCGTCGATTTACCCAGATGGGCGACGCCCGTTACATCAGGATACCATGACAGGGGCGGCTTTAGTGGTCTAATGAGATGAGGATGACTTCACGAATATGGGCATCTCAAGAAAAATGGTTTTGGGAGGCTGGTTAGGTAGGTAAAATGGAAGAGTTCTCACATAAATGTCTTCTTCCAAATCGTTAATACAACAACCAAAGTGTTGTCTTGATACCCAAATCATTTGAGCAAAATGTTTCATATTCATTCACTCAAATGAGACCTATTCGATGATACCTGGACCACAAGTACTCGAACCCCTTCCCTGCCATGAGGTGGCTACCTCGCCTTCGGTCCTGGACAGGCCACACTCATTGCTTGATTAGTTTATCCTCTACCACCTTCACTTACGTGGTGAACGAGCTAAGGACTTACGTACTAAGAAAATACGATCTGCGTATGAGCCCCTTAGCTCGTCAACGGGTTAACTTAGGTCGTCGACGTGAAATCGTGCTTGCCCACGTTCACAAGCTAACACTAACCCGTTTACGAGCTAAGAAACGTAACCTTCCGTGAAGAGAATCCCAATAGAGCTCAATCCATTCATCCATCCTTCGAGTATGAATCCATCCTAATTTGATGTGTTGTTGCCTTTACCTACCTACCTTATCGAAACCGCATTGGGTTTTCTCAAATTTTGGGCTACCTATCTAGGGTGTTCAAATTCAATTATTTTTGGGTGATTATATTCTCACGTTCAGTACTCGTCAAAGCAGCAACCATCATGACTAAGGGTAGTAACATATCGGCGCACCATAGCTGTTCACCGTCGCTATTTACCTCGATGTTAGCGTCGTTGATAAACATCGATGAGTTTTCATAGTGGATCAGTTCACCATGGATGTTCTCCCTCTCCTTTTCGAGGTTTTTAATGTACCTATCGTCAGTTGTGTTTGAACCCTGATGACAATATGATTTCGAGTGAGAGTGAGTACAAAAATATTTATTGTACACTAACGTACAATAATTTTTTTTGTATTCATGCAAACGAGGTAAGTACTTATGCCTACGCCGCGGCGCCGGCGTCGCTTAGGAATAAGTAGGTACACTTTCCTCAGTACGGGCTTATGAATAAGTACACTTTCCTAAGTACGCGCGCCGCCCCCCTTGGTTTTCAGACCTCTTGAATTCATCCACCCCACAGTAAATGAAGTTAATTGCTCTGGGGAGTTCAGTACCATGATCTCAGGTGTTTTTCTGTGGATTCATTTCTCAGCTTGTGTATTCCCATTGAGGCCTGGGTTCCGGCCAGTCCGGAACGGCCTCAGTCCGTTTTGAACATACAGCAACTTGGACAAACCTGAATCTGCAATATTGCTGTTTTTCAAGTTAATAAGTAACTTGAATTATTCTGGAGTGACAAGTATTGCAGCTTAGGTATATTCCATCTTATATTCCTACTGTTGAGCGAGAGTATGTGGCTCAGGAAATTCACCTCGAAACCGCCCTTGTACCATGATAGTATATGTACGTACCTACTTTGAGAATTGAGTGAGGAGACAAAATAAATGTTATATGAGCTGAAAGGACTTGCGAGGAACACATCAAGTTTAGAAGTTTAACTTTAGGTGGCAGTTTGGCTCAGATCGTTGGAGCGTTCGATTTTAGTGAATTTCGAGGTTCGAATCCCGCAGGAGCACGGGGCTGATGAGTTATGGACCTCGAACACTCACACCTGGTAGTTAGTTATCAGTGTTCTATCAAACGCTAATTAGGGAACTAGAACCTCATCACTGAGAGGCTTCGAAGGATAGTAAGAGACAGGCATCGAACAAACTCCAAGTGTAGAAGTGCTCTCGTACCATCTTTGAAGAAAATACATTGTGAAAACTGTAACTCAGAACCACTAACATGCACTAGTGATTGTACTAAACTAGAAAAAGTAGAACCCATAAAGTACCTAGGACTTACACTCGACCAACATCTTAAATGGAATGAACATGTTAAGGGCTTGTAATGAAAATTAGAAACGTCTGCCAAGTTGGGTGTGGCATATTGCTTCCTCGTATCCATAACGCGAGAAATTGATGTCTCGAGGATTTCACGTTTACGCATGCGTACTATACGTAGGTCGGCTGGTAATGCATGTCATAGGGTTAATCCCTGAAAATTTCATCAAAATCGGATGGAAATTGTGGAAGTTATGCGTGTCGCACGAATTCCCGGGCACACAGACAGACAGGCACGAAACCAAAATTGTTCAGGAAGGTCTAAAACGTGAAAACAATGCTCCCGCTACCTTGGTAGACTCGGAAGCAAAAACTTAATTTTTGCTCAGAACGGCCAGCGGAGGAATTTAAAATTTCAATAGTAATATATAGTCTATTTTTTGTGGTTATGGGTGGCCATTATGTTGACATATATGGGGGGCTGAGGGTGGAAACAAGTGTAGGCCATTCTTCCTGGTGGGTAAAGCTTTATTTGTCCCAACATGTTTCCCTGTGTGTCTTGAATCGTGCAAGCTTGTAGGGTGTGGCTGGTCGCCGGTTACAGGTAGGTATGTTTTAAAAATAAAGTTCCAGTCATGCAGCCTGAGTTGATGAGCGAATTTTCAAAGAGTCATTTTAAACGATTTGGAGGATGATTCCTATAGGAAATTTTTCAATTATTTTGTTCTTATGTTTAGGATGGTAATTTACAACCAAAAACATCAAAAACACGTTTTTTAACTTAATCGTTCAAAATTCTCTTCTTGGAAGTCGACTTTACATTCATCGATACTAAGATTCGAATTCGACAGTATCATCGATTGTAAGGGGAAAATTCTCGAATTCCTCAGTTGCAATAAGACCATAGAAGACAAAACGGTTCAATTATATATCTGCTACTGCTTAAATAAATTCAAGACACGATAATGGCGACAAGTGTCTCGTTACCCCTGACGACGGGAATCTCTAGGGTAATTCGAATAGTATTTGCTTGAATTCAGAACGATGTTCTCGTATTTAGATCAGTTTACCATATCGAGAACAAACCGACAGAATGTTTGTACATTACGCGCCGTGTCATTAAACCCTCCGTTCGACCTCAGGTTAGAAAATAATTGATGACGAGAACATCTGCGAGTAAAAACAAATGGAGCTCCAACATGTTGAAAGATGCCTACGAGAGAAAAAAAAGTTTACTCGTCGTATTAGTCAAAGTAAACACGATCTTCAGCTATCCTTGGAAATGTTGACAGTAAATTAGGCTACTTACTTGAGCAAACACACATTGACAGATTTTTTCTTAACAAACGAAGTAGTACAATGATAAATCATCAAGTAGTAAATCATCATCCACCGTTTTTTCATCGTTGTTAGGATCGTTGATTTTACTACTTTGTTAGTTAGCAAAAAACACAAACAATTTTTATTACAGGTAGGTAGGCAGTTGGTACTGAAACTAATATACCATGGGGAGCCTCAGGACTTATACTTATTTCATGAGTTTGCAGTTGTTAAAATCTTGAGTCGATCCACCATCTTTTCGATGAGAATGGAGTCTGCGCATCACGATTATTTTTTACTTTTTCAATTGAACGGTCTCAGTGAGAGGGGGGCACGGCCCCTAGAAGCTACTACGTCACAAACTGGAAAATAGTCAAATAGGGGTTTTTGAGGGTCCTAAATCCGAATTTGAGGTCAAAAGTGAAAAATGCCTACGCATGCGCGGGCCCCATTCTACATTTACAAAGACCCAGCCTTGAGATTTGCTGCTTCACGAGACCAATCCGGAAATCGAACGGAGATCGATCCGCTATCTTCGGCACATTGCACACTTTTCGTTGTTGTGGAACTCAGCATATAGGTTCTATCAAAACTTAGGCTTTTCATCAGTCATCACTAATGTTTGCAATCCCGGGATCCCGGAGGATTCTTCCGGGATTTGAATCCCGGGATTAAAGGGGTGAACTCCCGGGATTTGTCAGTCAATAAATAATTGCTAATTTTCATCGATAAAGCAATAATAGAACAAAAGGGAATGGTTCCAAGGTTCTAATCAGCACTCCCTGCAAATCACACTAAAAACCATTGCCCGTGTTCTTCCCCTCCCCAGTCACCGGCCAAATACTTCGTATTCGTAGATGGCAGCCTGCGATCAGTGATTCACGCTTCTTTCATCGTGTTGTGTCTTGCTTCTTTGGCTAGAAAAAAACCCAGGAAAATGGCTGGTAGTGAAAGTGGAAATGTATGATGTTTGTGCAGCACAAGAAGGACTCAGAGAAGAAATCAACCAACAAGTTTCGGGGAGGGCATTTTCTTCAGCCGGGCTCTTGTCAACCAAACTTAGAAGCCAGTTGGCCGATACTACGCTGCATGCCCTGAGTTTTCTCAGGGATTTTTTTTAAATATATGAATATTTTTTTTTCCTTTTAGCGAATTTTCGAAGAAAATAAAGCTATTGCA
>JAEMON010000001.1:45552619-45567652 GCA_030264115.1 Lygus lineolaris | reverse complement strand
TCACCAACTCATGCTGCATGAATGGAACTTTTTTTGTATTTTTTTGTTGTTTTTTTTTCCAAATCATATTTTCTCAGGGGCTGCAATCGTAGGTGCATACACATACGTACAGAGATTTGTCCAAAATGTGAAGAAAATTGATCGATCAGAACAATTATAAGGAGGTGATCAAGAAATTTGAATTTCTGTCGATGGCAAAATTCCTCTTTCTGGTGGTTCACTGAGAAGAGTACCAACCTAAAAAGCGTAGGTACTTGAAAACAGAAAAAATTTCAACATCCATTTCAGTTATTCCTTTTTAAACCTTTACATCCCTGTCACACTGTGTTAGCGTTAGTAGGTAGGAGGAAATAAGTTGGCAGGCAGAAGATGAGAAACCAGAGAACTATATAGGAGTTTATCGACCAGAAGTGAGTGTGAAACGCGTAAGAGAGCAGTCGCACAACCGTGGTTATTGCGGAAGTCAGATTGGTTGGGTGGTAGTTAGTTTGAGTTACTCCTATAAACAAAGTGGCTAGTTATACTTGAAAAGGCTTGGTTTGGTAACTATGGCTCTGAATATTAAATAACCGGTGTTGAAAAATTACATTTCAATTTCGGTAAAATCAAAATAAACATTCGGGTTGACTGAAGACCAAAATTAGAGAAAAATGTTGAAAAAATGTGAACGGATTTGGACTACTGATAACATTGTGCACGAAAATTTAAAAATTGGCCACCTAAAATTATTCTCATATTTTGTTGGCAACGTTTAAAGCCAAACCCATCATCAGGCCAAACATGCAAACTTAAGCAAATTCTTGTCATGAAATGAAAACAGCCTCCACAGTCAAAGAAGTAAAACAAAAGGACACTGAACGAAAAAATACGTACCTTCAAACGAAAATCTCAGAAATGTATGAGAAGAAGAAGAAAACATGTTTATTGATAGATATAAGTGGACGATACACGAAATGGTATTTACGAACATGTTACAACAATGGACATTGCACCTGTCTGTCGAAATTTAAAATAAACAGGTGGTAACTGCAGATTACCAAGAAAAGCAGATTTCAAGTTTCAAAAATTGAATCAAGTTCTGAGCTCAATTTTGGTTTGGTGCCTTGAGTGTTGAATATATTATATTGTTGACGCTACGGAAACTTCTTGTTTTCACACTCATCGCTTTACCAATGACCTGGTGATTTGACATTCTGTGAAATTTCTTTACTTCTTTGACTTCAATCCGTATATTGTTGGTCGGGATGCGGCCCGGTTAGAAAGAAATGATTGCTCCATATTATGACATTTCGTTTTTGCAACTGGACTTTTTTGAATCTTTCATCTAATTTTTGGCTTGAATTTAAACTTTTGAGTTCGCAATATTTTGTCCAGCATACTTATGTTAAGAGCACATACCGACTACCTACCTACTGTTTTGGTTGTGTGCAATTTCAGGTGATTGACTGTGAGACACACCACGACTTTCTTGGTTCGCCCACTGATGTCAGACTCCAACTTTTTCCTTGGTCGACAAGTGCAGTTTCCTCATGATTTGCTATATACTCATTCCTATGATGGAAAATTGTTCCAAGATGACTCGTCCGTTTCCCGGATTCCTACTGACTCTCAAGTTTTAGAATGTATGCAGACGAGACACAATATGAAATAATTATTTTCTTCTTTTTTCCTGGGCCTCATCCCAGCCAACAATATGAATCACACTCATACGGCCACAATCACAATAATTTATTTGACTTTGAAGGAAGGCTCCATTTCATGACACGAACACACATGAAGATGAGCTAAATATGATAATTAGCCTCTGAGTTCCACACTAACCTGGCCGCATCCCAACGATTTGTGAACCAAATCAAAATCACGGCCGGCCAAATGCAACGAGAGATGAGAACAGATTGAGTTAGAACCAGGTGGGGAACGAGAAATTTAACAATTAAGTTACGAAGCAAGATTATTTAGTTGGGAATCAATCATAGCACTAACTAGCGAAAGTTCGTGGGTTCTAGTTGATCTTCACCAGTGTCCTACTAGGAAATAACTTGATTGTTCAAGTAGTCGGAGGCGGCCACATTCGAATGTAACTGCATATATCATTCAGAACATTTATCTTCTCCGTCTCAAGCTGTTATCTCCTACGGAAGCTGTACATATATACAGAAATACGTCTGCCAAGCTGGGTGGACAGTATAGCATCCTCACATTTTGTAATGGAAAAAGAGAATCAGTAAGTGAAAATTTCAACGAAATAGGTCGAGTAGTTCCGGAAATATGCCTGAGACAACGAATTTCAAGTATCAGTCATAGCAAAAGCTACTACTTATCCAATCGTGGCGAAATTCATAGGCAGTAATCCCGCAACTACCCTCCGCGAAACCGGTTCAATAGGAACTGAGGAACTGGAGTTTCAGGAGATTCACAAATTCAAATTTTGATTTTGCAGGACAACAATTTTTTTTAGATCTTACACGAATACATGGCTTCCAACTTCCGGTAGTGAGGAAGCAAAAATAAATATACCTATACCTACCTAGGGTATTTTGTGAAAACAGTAGGATAACAGTAGTAAAAAGGCAATTGTCAACAAACTGCATCAATTGATATACTCGCACAATACAACGTAGAATTGACTGTCACAATACATTGAGTTGAGATGATGGGCGGGCAGAAGGATCTAATCAAGCCTCCTTAGGGCCCTCTCATTCTAAATATTGTTGCTCGACAGTTCGGCAGCTGGGGGTCCTTGAACACACATGCCTCAACGTTTCGCAACGGCTTGGGGCATTCTGAAGCCTAGGGTGATGCTCATGCACATTAGAAATCAGATCATGAGAGGTTAACTATGCATCCAGTAAATTACTATAATCATTATTATTCTAGTTCATTTCTATTCAATGGACGAGGTACAGACGAGTAGACGAAAATAACGGTTGCTTTTTGATAATTAAAACCTGTGAAACCAACCCACCATCCGCGACGATAGAACCACGCGGGTGGGGAAGAAAGCTTAAAATGTTCTCGGGGGAACATTATTTGATCGCGGGGACAAATCTGCAGTAATGATTTGATTGATAAGTTATAATGAATCAGTTATGATTATTATTGTACACATTCTTGGTATGTTTATCACGGAGCACAATCTCAGACTATACTCGGTTTTGTGGGTTTAATGCCTGGTCAGTAAAACGCAGCAATTATGTTCCAGAATCGGATAGGGATTCTCCACCCTCAAAAACTCCTGTATCCCAATTTCCAGCATCAAAATATAGTTTGGGGTAAGCTGAAGAAAAAATGTGTGACGTCACCTGGTAGGCAGTATCTCCCTCTCCCTCGGTTCCCAATTGCATGTCCGAAAGGGCAATACATACCGCATGACGTCGAACGCTTTTTCCTTTCCCTTTTTCACTCACTTCCGTTCATTCTCGACCTTTCCACTTTTAGGAAAGCTCTTCGTTAGATCTACAGTTTGGAAAAATAAAGAAAATGCACGATCCAAGCTTACGCAATGGTTACTGCTAACTTAATATTTCTATAAGTATATAAGATCTATTCGTGCAGTGAAAATTAAATCGGTCAGTAATTCACATCTACCTATGTGTGAAGTTGTCGTAATTGCCATACTGCGAAAAAGTTGTTTTACATGGAAAATGTATAGGCATATCTACTTAAGGGAAAAAACCATTTTCATAGATCGCGGCCAAAACAATAGGCATGTAGCAGGCTGAAGAGAGAGTCAAATTTCTCAAAATGAAAGAAAAATCACAGTAGGTACCTATATAGACTGAACGGTGTGGCCAGTAACCAATAAGAAAATTGGGTGTAATATCATCACAAATTTCTTACCACAGCGTGAAGATTCAGAGGTACATGTAGATAACTCACCTGTAACAGAGATAAGAAAATCGAGTTTTTAGAGGAACTTTGAAAAATATTCTTAGTTCAGACCCAAAAATTAGGTCCAAATAAATTACAGACGTTAACTAAATGTCATTATATTTACATACACTTCTACTAGCACTCATTAACAATTTATAAGTTGTTAAAATACCAAGTAAAATCTATCATTTGGGAGAAACTAATTCATTTTGGGCGTCTTCCTAAATAAAAACTTGCTTTTGAATTGATCTTCGTAAATAATTGTAGTCATCATCCTGCAATATAAAATGCAGCCATCGTTGATGAAGGTTTGATGTAAGCATTCATGGCAATTAAGAAAAGAAACACTTTCTGCACCCAAACAAAGAAATAATAATCACCCAAACAATGTTCTAGGTTTCTAAAATAATTGATGAGGTCCCCAAAACATTGATACACATTTAAACTTTTCGGTTGGCAGTCTCGACATCTGCGCGTTTCTCGTGATGCTATACAAATCATGAATATTTACCGATAAGACTCCATGGTAAACGTCTCACGTTACCATGTGTTTGGGGCAAATGAGTGAAATACATAGATGCTGGAAGGGCTGATTCACTGGTGAGAAGGGGGTTGTCTTCCCCGCTCTCCCCACCCCAACCTACACCTGCTTTCCCGCCATCCTCACATCACTCTGCTCTCGGCATCACCCGCAAGGTTGACCCTTCTAATTAACACCAAGTTTTTCGCCTTTTTTCCTACAATTTCAACCCGGGTTGGTGTTTCCTGGAATCTGCTGTTGTTTTCTCGCGATTCGCCCTCCAGAGGAAGATACGGTGCAGCGAGGATCTCATCAACTGGGGCCCCAGGTAAAGTCGACGTCGACGTCACACGAAGTCAGTTTTCCAACCTTTTCTTCTTTCCGTGTTTCCCCGGATTTTGAAAATTCCTGCAGCCTATCGTTCTGGTCATTTTGGCATCGGTTGCCTTCCCGAGCTTCCCATTTTTTCATACGAAAGGGTGTGAAGTCAACTCTTTTCTCATATACATACCTGTATAATTGTTTTCTCAACGGTGGTTCAAAATCCTATTAGAGTCCATTTCATCCCCAACATACACAGTTTTGGTCCATAGCTCGCGAATATTTTGTTATTGTGTTGATGGATTGGGGTGACCATTTCCCGTTCAGGAAACATAAGTTTTTGAGTCTTCATTTATTTTTCAATGCGGTAGGTACATGTTTCGGTGGGCTCGGCCACCCTCTTCAGCCTTGTTCTATTTCTTAAGATGGGGATCTTCCCATTCTTCTCAAAAATTATGTGAGTTACTGCATCATGATTTCCCTCCATCGTTACTGTAGATTGCAACACAGCCATAACAGTAACTATGGAGGGAAATCATGATGCAGTAACTCACATAATTTTTGAGAAGAATGGGAAGAGCCCCATCTTAAGAAATAGAACAAGGCTGAAGAGGGTGGCCGAGCCCACCGAACCTTGCACCTACCGCATTGAAAAATAAATGAAGACTAAAAAAAAAAAAAGGATATTTTGTTGTTTTGGGGAAAACTACATCAGTTTTTTCCCACCCTCATTATAGAAGGTTTCAATCTATTTTAGGCGGATATAGATCGACTCCCATAGTTGAACCGCCGCATAACGGTGTTTTCTCCCAACCATACGTACGTTGTTTTTTCTTGGGTAATTCAAAATATTTGGGTGAATTTCCGTGATTTTGCGCCCACGAGGCACTGTGACGTCACAATAGGTTCAATTGCAAACTCTCTTCAACGGAAAGCTGAACTCAGTAACTTCTCACATAAACATCGACGTGCTCTCTGGTGAACAGGTGCTCGTCTGGCCGTCAGGTACCGCACCGCGTTGGCTTGACAAGTAATAAACAGTCTGTTGAGCGATCTTGTTTACCTAGGTACTCTTACATCCATCACCCAATATTTCAATTATATTTCAGTACTTACTGACTTTTCTCATATGTGTTTCCCAGGATTTTGAAAATTCCTTCAGCCTGTCGGTCTTGTCATTTTGGCTTCGGTTGCCTTCCTGAGCTTCCAATTTTTTCATACGAAAGAGTGTGAAGTCGGGTGGCCTCTTCTGTTATATACACACCTATGTATATATATTTTTAAATGTACGATGGTATCGAAGTTGTAATTATTTCAAAGGTGGTTCAAAATCCTATTACAGTCCATTTCGTCCCCAACACCATGTATAGGTAACTATCACAATTAACCGAAGGAATCACTTTCAAACCTGTAATGAAAATACAATCTAGTTGATTAGCGGATGGTAAAACCACCGACTACGTTTGCGATTGTTTAATCAGCTTTAGTTATGTGGTTGATTGTAAATTATCATCTATGAGATGAGAATTCGTTGAAGCAGGCTGAACTGCAGTTGTTTCAACAATTCAGAGTCTGTTTCAACAATTCAGAGTCAAATCGTTTGCAGTACATAATTTGGATTAGCTGAATTAAATAATCAGCTGGAAATAGCCGTGTATGACGCCACACAATTCTGTTGCTGAGGTTACAACCAGGCGAGAGGAGAGTCGGCGACATCATAAGTTTGAATTTCGAAACCCTTCTCCGCTCATCGGATATACACCAAATGTAGCTCTGATCCTTTAGCAAAGCTGTTACTGAGATTGAAAAACCGACCACCCTCGGTCAATTTCAGTGTCCAGCTACGCCCTAAACAACATCTACAACTTCCTCGAAAATGAACTGATACTCTTATAGGTAGTACCTTTTGAAATGGTTATCTAGGTCACTTGCTGAATAGAGAAGGTGGCTGGAAAAAGCGCTTACACCATAAAGAGCTTGTATGTTACACTGACGTACGTAACTAAATTAAGTTAGTAACTATACGTGTATAAAATATTGAGAGGAGGGAGAAAGGAGGAGCTTTTAATGATTTTCAGGTACTTCGGATCTTATATTAGAGTCCCAAATTTTGCTTTCCAATTGCTGGTAGATGTAGATTTGTTGTGAAGTTGGTTAGAAATAGTAATGTTGTCGTAATGTTCGATTAAAGACTCGATATATTTTATTTTTAGCGATTTTTGAACCATGGAGATTTTGTATATGTAGTTGTATGGCATTCTTATAGGAAATTGTGCTCTGATTCCGAATAAGTTCCAATGCTTAGGTTGGCAATTTCCATTAAGATATCCTCAAGAAGCGCGTTTTTCAAATCTTTTTTGACCTTTTTATCCAACATTGTTCTCCGGAAAATGCTGGCCAACGAACTCGTCCTTTATTTTGATATAATTTACATTCTGACGTTACAGAAATGTGCGTTACGAGAAGTCTGAACCAAGAACAATGTGTTTCGCAGGTCAAGCAGTTGCCAAGTTCATTGTCGCCCGCTCCGTTAAGAATCGTAGCCTTTAAATGTATGCTGACCCGACAGTTTTCATTGAGGTAACGGAATCAATAACCACTGCAGCGGGTTGAAATTTGGAGGTTACGTACTGTCGGATTGACGATAGTATAAATGAAAACATGATAATACAGATCAGCGTTTGAATTTATAGAGGAACGCTAAATATTTTTACAGTTATCTGGGAAGGTTATAATAAAGTAAGGATGGTTTAATTTACCCTATAATTGAATGGTGTAATAAAAACTCAGGTCTGTCCTGGCAAACCATATGAAGTACACAGGCCTCGGTCAGAGACAAACTACAAAATTCCTGGACCGACAGAGAGTCACGTTTCCCCCGCTCTTTGTTTCTGTAGTTGAATTAGTCGGCTGCATATCGTTATTGTTGTTGAAATTTGTAAGAATTCAGCTAGGGATGCAGAAATAACTCTCGTTGACATGGTATTTAATCAGGTACAACGTTCCATGACAACGCTTGATCGATCTTTGGAAAACCTCGTGATCTTCTACCTCTACCAGGTTACGTGAACCTACCAACCTACCAATACCTGAAACGTTTGTATCCATTCGTAGAATCCGGAGGTTAAGATAAAATACAAACAATAAAAAAATTTTGTTCGATTTTTTTTCATCATTGATATTTTGAATCTTGACTTTTTTCCATAATCAAAATTTTTAAGTTATTTTTTGCTTCCTCACTACCGAAGGTAGGAAGCTATGTACCTATTCGTGCAAGAAATTGAAAAAAACTTTGTCCTCGAAAATCAAAATTTCCACTTGCTTTTTACGTTTCAGAGCTTTCTGAACAATTTTGGTTCCGTGTCTGTCTGTCTGTATGTCGGTCTGTGGTCAATTCCTTGTCCCAGGCAAAACTATATGAAGGTGTGGTAGAAATTTGACGAAATTTTCAGGGATTGTGCGGGTTAGTCCCGTGACGGTCCCTTATACATTTCATCGTCATCGGACCACTAATAGCGTGAGCGCATGGGCAAACGTGAATTTCCTGAAACCCCTGTATCTCAGTTCCTAATGGAAAATTTTCGCTCAAATTTGGAGAGTTGTCGGGAGTTGACTCCAAGACAATAACCTATGAATATCGTCATGATTTGATGAGTAATAGCCACTGCGCAAGCGCAAACTTGAAATTTGTTGTTATAGGCGTATCTCCGGAACTACTCCCAACCAATGTCGGTGATATTCTCAGGGATTACTCGAGTTAGACATTAGAGGGTCCCCTATTTCGTCGCCATCGGACCACTAGTAGCGTGTGCGCATGCGCAAACGTGATTTTCCTGAAACTACGATTTATCTGTTCCTAAAGCGCAATTTCGAAATGAGTTTCATAGCCATAACTCCGGAACTACTCGACCGATTCAGGTGAAATTTTCAGAGATGGTCCGAGATAGCCCCTACTCAGTTCCCTATTAATTTAATAGCCTTCGGACCATTAGTAGCGTGTGCGCTAAGGTTGATAATACTTCCGAATTTCAACACGATTCTATCAGTAATATCAACCACTGCGCATGCGCGATTTCGAAATTAGTTGAGAACGAATGAACGAACGAGAATCAGACAGAACTCCGAAACTGTTCAACAAATTTCGTTGAAATGTTCACTAACTGACTATACGTCCATGTTACAAAAGTGAGGAAGCTATACTGCCCACCCAACTTGGCAGACGTTTTTTTATTTATTCAACCTCCGTATTTTAACAAAAATTAACTTCCCTCAAAATGTGATGTTCTACGTTTCACGATTCGTAGAATCAGGAGGTCGAATTAAAAAAACGACTGCAAAGTTGGGTGGGCAGTATACCTTCCTCACTTTTGTAACATGGACGTATAGAATCAGTTAGTGAATATTTCAGTAAAACTGGTAGAATAGTTCCGGAGTTATGCATATGTCAATAAATTTCAAGTTTGCGCATGCGCAGTAGCTACCACTCATTAAATTGTGGCAATATTCTTAGGTAATTG
This sequence comes from Lygus lineolaris, assembly GCA_030264115.1. NCBI lineage: Eukaryota > Metazoa > Arthropoda > Insecta > Hemiptera > Miridae > Lygus > Lygus lineolaris. The sequence goes on along the minus strand of JAEMON010000001.1, from coordinate 45,558,421 downwards.
TCTTGGAGACAACCCTCAACTAGACTCCGGATTTGAGCGGAATCGGTCCGTTAGGAACTGAGAAATCGTAGTTTCAGGAAATTCACGTTTGCGCATGCATGTGCTACTAGTGGCCCGATGACTGTGAAATACGTAGAGGGCTGTCTAGGGGCTACGCCTTACAATGTCTGAAAATGTCACCAAAATTGGTCGAGTACCTACCTAGTTCCGGAGATATGGCTATAAAACTCATTTCAAAATTGCGCATGCGATGTAGGTATTACTGATACAATCGTGTCGAAATTCGTAGGCAACCTTCAACAAACCTCCGAATTTGAGCGAAATAGACTAATTATGAACTGAGATAACGTGGTTTCAGGAAATCCAAGTTTGCCCATGCGCTCACACTTCTAGCGGCCCGTTGGCGATGAATTCATAGGGGACCGACACGGGGCTAACCCGCACAATCCCTGAAAATTTCATCAAATTCGGACCACAACTTCATACAGTTTTGCCTGGGACAACGAATTGACCACAGACCGACAGACAGACACGGAACCAAAATTTTTTAGAGGGCTCTGAAACGTAAAAATCAAGAAGTGATTTTGATTTTGGAGGACATATTTTTTTTTTTTCTTTTTCATTTCTAACACGACCTTCGGTAGTGAGGAAGCAATAATGATACCTAATTTGAACAAAATACAACTCCTCTGTCCGCAGCTCTTTCTGTAGTGGACCAAAATGATCGAAATTTGGAGGATAAGTACAATTTTCGGATTAGATGTGCAACGAAGCTCGGCGTTATTGACAGTCATCTACAGGGGATACCTAATAGAGGATGAAATTAGCATCGCCCCAGCTCAAATATTTCAATAGATTTAAAGTACGGATTTTCCAATCTTCATAATCGAAACAACATAGGAACAGCGTACCATGGGCCAAATATTATTGAATATGGCATCTAGTTTGATGTCCAGTGCATCCAAGTTTGGCAAGCGAACTGCTCTACCCACAATGTTGAACAGAAAAGAACGGAAAAACTACACGCAACTTCATTTGTTTATAATACTTTTTCCGCGTTTAGTATCTTTAATACTTTCTGAGGTGAGCAGGGATTCAGGCAATATTTTTGCAGACCTACATTATTGTAGGAGTGCAAACGGCTTCAGTCTGGATCCTGCGAGATTTATCCACGGCCGCTATGATTAGTCATACCAACTACTCGAGTCAAGGAGGATCGACTCCATCCAAATCAACAATGGAGTCACAGCACTCGGTTCCAAGACCTGTTTTTACAGTAATGTTCCGAAGGACAATAAAGAAACCTCGACAGCAGCCACTTCTCAATACAACACAGCGTCACCGCCACTTTTCTGGTTCTGAGAGAGAGAAAGAGAGAGGAAGAGAGAGAAAGAGAGAGGAAGAGAGAGAGAGAGAGAGAGAGAGAGAGAGAGAGAGAGAGAGAGAGAGAGAGAGAGAGAGAGAGAGAGAGAGAGAGAGAGAGAGAGAGAGAGAGAGAGAGAGAGAGAGGGAGAGAGAGGGAGAGAGAGAGAGAGAGGGAGAGAGAGAGGGAGAGAGAGAGAGAGCAACATTTGAATTGCTACTAAGGCGTACAACTCTAAAGCTGGCTTGACCGGGCCGGCTCAGGGAAGTCGAGAATTCTTTCTTCTGAGGGTGTTCAGTATTCTGACCTCGGAGCAGCATTCCTAGGAGCCAGGAGTCCTCAGACGTCGGATACACGCCTCCGCTACGTGTGCACATGTCTTTCTCGCAACGCCCGCTGAATATTACCGTATCCATGCTGGTGCCACCAACCGATACGGCGTGTACTGCATTCATCCAACCCCGTGCGAACATTCCCATTCTACCCTCCAGACCAGAGGGAAATCCACCCATGGAATCCCAAATTAGAAGTCGAAGTAATAATTTTTATTGCAGATTCACAATTATAGGCGACAAGTTAACCAAAAATAGATTTTTCAAATCACAGCTCACACCATCTCCGCATTAAGAATATATCAGCAGTATATAATAATAAAATATTATTCAAAACTTATGGACATTGGATAGTGAAATCAATTCATTCAACGATTATAAAACCTGGCCATTACAAACGTGGCAACCTGGGAAGAAAGCCATACGGAAAAAATGGGTCTTCAAAATCAAAACTAACGCACTTGAGTCCATTGACAAGTACAAAGCAAGTATGGGAGTCAAAGGGAAGAAAAAAATCGGTAGGATAGTTTTGGAGGGAACAACCAAATGCCAAAGACAACAAATTTTAAGTGTGCGCATGTGCAGTAGCTATAAATGATCCAATCTTTCTCAAATTAATTGGCAATAGTCTTGTAGCCAGCTCCAAATCACCCTCCAGTGCGAAATCGGTTCATAAGGGAATGAGAAACCGTAGTTTCAGAAAATTCTAGACGAGCTAACCCGAACAATCCATGAAAATCTCATCAAAATCGGACCATAATTTCGTCGTTTTTACCGAGACTGCCGGCAGACAGACGAATACGGAGCCGAAATTGTTCAGAAAGCTTTGCAACGCAAAGAGAAAGTGTACATTTTGATTTTGGGGGACAACATTATTTTTGACTTCCTACACGAACATAGGGCTACACCTTCGGGAGTGAGGAAGCAAAAGAAGTACGTCGACTATGACCAGACCTTCAGTTCTGTCGCAAGAGGTGGTAGGTACCATCGCATCACTGCCGTCTTCAGTGGTGCTGCAAGTGAACAATTGACTTAGTCTCATTGTCTTAGTCTCGACGTTTCAATAGCCTCCTTCTTATTTACGGTGAACATTTGAGAAAATTTTTTCATCATTTAATAATGATTAACAGGACGGTAGGTATGAATTTTTTTCGCGACATAGAAAAGCGTTACGGAGGAAATATCGCATTTTCGAGTGTCAAGGAAATCAGGTGGTTGTGTTTGTTTGTATTTGATGTTAAGATGAAATGTTCGTTGTTACGTTTTGGAGTTGAATGGCGTGAAATTAATCATTATTAAATGATCTGACTGTAGAACCGTAGGTCTACCGTCTGTTTTTTTTTTTTTTTACCAGTCAACTACGTATACCACAGTAATGATTTTGACGTGGTTTCGAGGGCAAGTTTGATTTGCGTATTACATAAATTATCCTAAAACTGGAAAATAATAGTAAAACCATATCTGGTCAGTTATCCTGGAAGGACCAGCACGAATCGAAAAATGGGCATCACCACGTGATTCAGTTCAAAGAAATTCCGCAAAATCGTGAATCACAATGAGTTGCGTTTTGCATGAACGACAGTGTTCAGGTTTTGCACTAGTTTGTCGCTCACTTTCACACTTCAATGAATTCGATCGACGACCCATTTCTTCATGTAATTTCACGTAATCCGATTATTTATTACGACACTGTGGTTAAAAATTCGAAAAAATTCATGAGCTGTACATATCTAGGATTACTCCTGACCGGAATGCCCTTCAGTGAAGTCTGGAATTCGTGGGTTAGTGGCCAATTGCAAGGATCAAATTATTGAACCTATTACTAGAACCACGATTTTCGCCTTTCACTTAAACGCACCGAGTTCGATTTAGTTCTTGCGGCTGTGAGCTACAGAGAGAGGCCGAGTCGAGGGCCGAGCTATCTGCTTTCCAAGAAGAAAGTCATACCAACTGTTATCTACTCGTAACACAATATGAGTTATTTGAAACAGTTGCAATAATTGTTGGCGAAAAGAAGGATTAATGATTACTTGGATTATTGATCGATGACGTCTGAACAGACAAGGGTAACAGAGAGTGTTATACCTACATCTTGACAGCCAAACTAGTGGCTTGCAGATTTATTACACTTCACCAAACCTATTCACTGCTTATGACAATAAGCTGTAGAATCTATCCCTGAAGTGTAGACACCCTGTAGGTACACTCCGTTTCAGTGAATTTTAGAAAATAATTCAAAAGAAAAATTCAATGAGAATCAAGAATAATAATAATTTTTGTTAAGCAAATTTTTGAAAATGTTCTCCATGGGAATCCGTTCTAGATCATTCTGAATCGATTCCTGAAGTTTAACACTTTTTAATGTGTAGGTATATTAATGTAACCTGATTTTGTTCAAGGAGATCTAAATCCTTATGACTGCATTTCTTATACAAACATTACTTAGTTAAATTTATTGATTGTCAAAAATAGCTTTAAAAAAAGGTTTTTCATGTGGTTTTAGTAAAAATTACTATCTCAAGTACCTATCGGCACATAAGACCATATTATAGTATATTCGGAATTAGCTCAAGATTTCCTATAAGAATGGACGACCAAATATAAAAACTGTTATAGTTCAAAAATCGTTTAAAATTGAAAATTCGCTCATCAACTCATGCTGCTTGACTGGAACCACAATTTCATTGAGAGCAATTTATTTAGTTCTGTACACCTATGTGCCAAGTCAATTTACCAAGGCAATATAAATAATATAATAAACTATTGATTTCGATGAGTAACCTTCACAGAATCTCAATTAATATTAACCAGTCAACACTCAGTTTTCCTCATCCTCTCCCTGAGAAAATTTCGTTTCTCCGCCGGGAGTCGAACCCGGGCCTTTGGTCACGTTCGATTTCCGTCTTGCGCCTAGACCGCTCGACCACCCGTGACGAAGGCAATATGTATATCACATCACAATATCAAGTCATATTATGTCATAAGTATGACGTTTGTATACCTACATTGTTCCACAATCTGCAAAAAGATAAGAAAATACGTGAAGTTGGATGCTCTTGAATAACCCTCAAACTGTCAAAATAACTTTATGAACTCTTCGAGGATCTTCGTCAAAAAAATCGTAAAGATCAAACCAGCAGTAAGGTAGAACATCAGTGATAATACGATGGCCATTGATTCTTGAAAGAAGGATACCGCCAACTAGTTCAACGAAATTCTTACAGGGCTACCGCAGTGCCATGCCAGTTACCCTGGTTCAGTCCAACCAGTCATTACTCAGTTGTAATGCGACAGGGTGAGTACTATCCCAGCCAGCGAGCACAAAAACCAGTTAGCAATAGGGGCGACGCGACAGAGTAATCTTTCAATTGACCATGTTCAATTGGGGAAGGGTCCTCCACGGAGGATGGCACCCACCGGAAAAACTAAAGAGCTTAGTAATGGAGACAATCCCATCAATTAAAGCTAATGCAGACGAAACGAGTTCTCAGGCCCCTAAACATGAGAACGGCGCAGGTCAGGCGGCTACAGGCACTAATACTCGTAACGAGAAAGGAGCGACCGATTTATATTTCCTTTGGGAAAAAGTTTCCGAATTGCAAGAAGCTGCAGGCAGTTCCCCAACAGGAAACATTAACCAGAGAACATTATTAGTCACACTTAGGAGAGAATCACAAAGTTGCACGTTTCTAAGGAATGTATAGCAATATAGCAATAGCAACCCGGAAATGAAGCAAAGTAGGAAAGTGAGTCGCAACTGAAGATGCTTAAACATGAATCGTGTCATCTGGCAAACAAGAAGTCCTGTAATGCAGTACGACGTAATGGACGGTTTGTTTCCAAAGGACCCATTTCTAACATTTGTTTGCAATTTTAAGAGATTTTTGACCCATAAAATCTTACCATAATAATTTTGATGGGCTATCCTTATGATAAACTTGGCGCTGATTAAAAAAATGATGACCACATGACCTATCAACAAAAGTTCCATTCATGCAGCATGAGTTGGTGAGCGAATTTTCAAAGAATAATTTTAACCGATTTTGTGGGTGATTTGTGGGTTGATTTTGTAGGAAATTTCACGCTGATTCCGAATATACCATATGT
>JAEMON010000001.1:45541044-45551203 GCA_030264115.1 Lygus lineolaris | reverse complement strand
CATTGCAATAGCTTAATTTTCTTCGAAAATTCGCTAACAACATGCCGAGCACAGTGTGAAATGAAACCAGTTCCTTCTGACATGAAACTGCAGATAGTGAAAGTGAGCTCCTAGAACTCAAAGATGACACTGAGGAATGAGCTGCGATAATATGAGACAGAGGAGTCAAGTTTCTGGAAGGCAAGACTAGGGAGATATCGAATGCGCTGAATCGCAAGCCGGAGGTGATAAGATAAAATTGTAACTTCCAAGAATTTAGTTGATCACGATGCTACGGTTCTGAACTTCGAGACTGAAATGTGTTGACTACTGCTTCTCGTTCACTCTCCCCTAGAGCCTAAAAGAGCACTCCGAGAAGGATGTATTTTGTAGATGACAAAATTTGAATAGGTAACTCAGTCATGATATTTTCATATCATCGTCAATATTTGAATTTCCAAATTTAATACCAGCGATTTATTACCTGAGTTCATAAACAAAGGAACCAATTTTATTTATTCTTTTATTATTAGTTATTCAAACAGATCATCGATATTGTCAGTCGATGTAGGTATGTTGGCAATTTAGTGTGAAACTCACCTCAGTGGATAACCCAGAGATACTCCCTAGTAGGTACTCGCCAGATATGAAATAATTTCCACACCCCATATTTCAGCTTACAAAAATGAGAAAAATTTTAAAAAAAGTGAAGTTCCGTACGCCAGATTTTTGATTTGTTCATAGTAGCTAGATACCTACGAAATCCGTAATTTGTGATGAAAAGACGATAGAAAAATTACTACTTCTGGATATTGACAATTCTAATAATGGTACGATGAATCTGTTCTCAGAAAATTAATTTGTCAGCTACCAGAAAGTATGGTATGAACTGAACCGAGCTAAATCATTGATTAATATATATTATGGTTAAGAGATACCGGAATGTCTGAATCCCAGAGACTAAGTAAGTATAGTATACGTAATCCAGTAGTCTTTCTTGATGGGTTACGTGATTGAACTTGGAAAAATACCTCAAAATTGTGTACCAATTTCAAATTGTTGTTCCCTAGCTGCTGCAGTAATGAACTAACAGGACCTGATATAACGAAAAAATCAAAAACTCCAGTCATATGCAGAATCGTCTTAACCGATTTTGTGAGTGATTCTTATAGGTAATTTTGAGCTAATTCTGATTATTCCATAATATATTTTGATTATACCATGTTTAAGATTCACACCAACAACCTCAAAACACGTTTTTACTTTTTATTTTAAATTTTGATCAGTACGGTACCTACTCCTGAAATTTTGGCCAAAAAACTCATCCTTTATTCATCATTATTGGCATTATGAAATTTGTTTGCATTTTTTAGATTGATCCCAGGTTCAAATCAAGAGTGATACACTTATAATAAAAGAGAGTTAAACTTCAGGAGTCATTTTAGAATGGTCTAAAACGGATTAAATTTTTAAAATTTTGCGTACCTCACCCATCACTGGTCCTTGCAGTAAAAAATGTCAGTTTCTCATTTGTAGGTAGGTACCTAATAACAAAGTTGACTAGGATTGCACACGTTCGGCGGATCCGCATACATTCTCACACTGGATCAATATTTCGAGATGATAAAACTACGCGTATAATAACGTTACTTACGTACGGATATTGCACGGAAAGTTGTGAAAATACGAAAATTCCGAGGGCTATGTACATACGGACATCGACCCAAGATCTGGCAAGCACTGGCAGTAGGTACGTACCAACCTCGGTAGGTACCTCGGCCTTGGTAGGTACCAAGCTACCTAGTCAAACGTTTGGAACACTGAGGATGAGTGAGTTTAAGTTAGTTTATCACCAACCGCTCCAAGGTGTAAGTAAGCACATTGCGCTAGAAATGATGATTTTAAGAAATGTCACGGTCACTACCTCTACGTACAACCTAACATGAACTACGACCCATTGAGCTTCATGCATTTAGTATTGGATAATGACAAGCAGAGTAAACAACTGGCAAAAGGATTCACTTCCAGCTGGCCATACTCTCTTCGGGGCATTTGGTTGTTGACGTAGCAGGACGTGGATGGGTGGATCTTCCTAATGATAGCTGCAGGTAGTTGAAAATGAGGATGCTCTCGGTCCTCTTAGATTTAGACCAAGAAAAAATCTTGAGAGCGGAGAGAAAAGGGTAGTTTACGTTCTGTGGAATCCAAGTATAATAGGCAGGAGGAAAAAACTTCCTCACGACCGACATTTAACCTGAACAGTTTCGGAGATGATAAGCAAGCACCTATACCAACACTTTATCAACCGATGGGAGCCAACTCTTGGAAGGAATCGAGAAATGAGGAAGTAATTAGGAATTTGTCATTGAAACAGTGGAAACCGGTTTGAGGTGAAACACATCCGGTGCGAAACTTCACACTACTTCCCTCACCGGTAGAAATCTCGAAAAATGTCTACTTTTGTTGGTTTTAACGGTAAATGCAGCCAGCGAGAGGGGTGCAATCACGTCACAAGGGGAACAAACTTTGACGAGTCATAGAAAGAAAACTACTTATCTCAGGAAAGTGGGAAGACTTCTCAGAACATAATCTACTTTCATTTAAAAATATAGAATGAACACGTGGATATCCCTCATTCAAGAAATTTCAAGAACGGATTAATTTTTAATTCTTTTTTGAAATTCAAGTACTAAGGAAATTTTCAAACTACAAAGGCAATTTTCCAGCCGAACCTAATAATTTTCATACCATTTCGTACAATACTATTGAGAGTTAAGAAACAATTTCCAAGCCCAACTCAAATCTCCCTAGTCAAGGTGGGAAATTCATAGACTAACTCAAGCATTTTACAGTTGATTTTTGTCGTTTTCGAGTTTTCAAAGCAAATTTTCCGAGTCAGCAAGGTAGTTCCCAACTGAAACGGATTTCAAACTATTAAATGCATTTACCAAATCGAGAACTAGAAGACATGATTTCTCAATGGACATTGCTCAAAAGAAGTGACAATGAGATGAATTATAAAATGAGTTCCTGAGTATTAATTCGTTGCTTAAACCGAACTTACAAAATTAGAAATCTTTCTTTATTCAACTATTATTGTGTACTCAACGTACCTAATGTGAGGGCCAAACACCATAGAGATCATTCCCCGATTACCCTCCAAACTTGGGATCCAACTATTGTTCGAGCAATTCCTATGGGACCGTCCTGCACGATAGCTTCAATAGCTTCAATCTAATGGCAATAGAGTAAATTTTCAATGTTCTACCATTCGAACCTTTCGACCCGAAGAAGGAAAAATTTACCAACACTAAGAACGTTTCAAAATTTACCTCAAACTCGATTAATTGCATTTAATGGTAAGGTTCGTTCCGCACAAATGCTTTTGAATTCCATTGGATCATCGACTTACATGCAGCATTATTGCAACCAAAAATAACAAGTGAACTGACTTACGAAGAACTCAAACCGCTTTGGAAAAACATTTACCACCTAAACCGAACGTCTTGGTCACACAGCATTACGTCATTATCAAACCGACTTAGTAAAATATAAAAATATATCCGACTTAGTTGCAACTTTACGCCGTGATATTGCCGATTGCCAATTCACCTAAAATGCCCCTGCAATCCAACATTTCTGTCGCAAACGTCTTCCTCCGATCTAAATTCATCCGGGGAATAAAATATACCTGGATGAAGGAACAAAAATTATTCAATCACAACAGATGCCAGTAAAGTCGAAGTTTTGCACTGAATAAGGAAATGACCACAAAGGGAAAGACAGACAGACGAGGAACCAAATTCATTCAGGAATAGTTAAAACTAAAGAATGCGAGAGTGATCTAATTTTTATTTTGGAGTAGGTACACCGATTTCACTTCCCAAGATAAGGGAAGGTTTTCCGAACAACCCGGGACGTTCTCCATGAACAAATTCATTTGGTTCCAAGTTTGTGTGTCTGTGGATGCTTTACAATACATACCATAACTTCCACAATTTCCATTCGATGTCGATTTATAGGGATTGTCCATGGTTTGGTCCTACATGTTCCAACATGAATTCAACGCTGTGGGATCGATACAAGCTACTGCTCAAGCGAGATATCTTCCAAATATTAATTTCTCGCCACCTAAAACCTAATGGTCCAATCTCGCTCTATCAATTTCATTATACTCGTCATAGGAAGGGAGGTTACACGAAATCTTACACACGACAATTACACGAAATCCTTGCAACACGCGCAGGATAACTCCCACAATTTCTAATCGATTTCGATGACATTTTTAGGGTTGAGCTCTGAAGTTGTTTCCTTATATGAGGGGTATCCAACGATTGAAAGTCACCGAAAATGGGTCTTATAATTTGAACCTAACTAACGTCACCGACCCCCCGCCTGCCTGGGAGGCCCCCCCCCCCCCCCCCTTTGCAGATCAGTTGGGGGCTGGTTCACTGTATAGGTGGGTACCAACCTACATATTTATATGTTCATAAATATTTATGTACCTACTAGTTAGGCTGCTGGTTCATAAGGTAGGTAGGTTGGTACCTATCATAAAGATAACGCAGAAACTCGAAAGCCAGCAAACTTATAAGGAATTTGTGGATAATATGGTAAACAACAAAAGAATGCAAGTTCCTTATAAGGAATTTGTGGATAATATGATAAACAACAAAAGAATGCAAGTTCCTTATAAGGAATTTGTGGATAATATGATAAACAACAAAAGAATGCAAGTTCCTTCATTCACAAAAGTTCAAATCACTGTCACGCTCATCAAGATTTTGGAGGTATTTCTCACTGGGAAACAAATTTCGAGTTCTGAGCCCTCGTACAGAATCTGCAGCGAGGCCACTCGACGATCATAACAGCTGCCAAGGGTTTGATTGTTGAGAGTTTGGGAGCCGATGGTGAATGAGGGGCTCGACCGATAGGAGTGGCCCAGCCCCAACTTTCAAGGCTCCTTCCGCCAAACCCCAACTCCAGCTCCAAGAAGCCGATCAGGTAAGGCGATACGGAACCCTAGTGCATTCTTCGTATTAAAACTGTCGTTTCCTGTCAGTGTCAAGTTTGAACCAACCAAGGTGGTTATGCGGTTATCGACCTATGATTACCGTTTTCTCTATTTTCATGGTAGGTTCCTACCTACTCTCTACTGTTACATTGTGGACAATTTGTATGATTATGTGCGTCGTAGATGTGGTGGTTGGGTATTAGAGAGTTTTTGTTCTTCCCGTCATCTCCACGGAAACAAAACGCGTAGCTGATAGGGGAAAATGGACCAAAAAGCACACTCTACAAGCATGTCTCTACACGTATACGAAATGTTTTTCGTATATGTACGTGTAGAGCTGCCTCTACACGTATAAGTATACGAAAAACTTTTCGTTGACGAAAAGAGCATGGTTCAAGCTCATTGGTCCATTTTCACTCATCAGCAACGCGTTTCGTTTTTCCGTGGAGATGACGGGAAGAACAAAAACTCTCTACTTATTATGTAACAAGTTACATAGAAGAGTTGGGACGGAAAATGAATTCGAATGAAAACGAGATGATACCCAAGGGAGCGGTGCGAGGAGGGAAGGAACTCTTCGATATTCAACCGCATCACTAACTCGGTCCTACCTTACAACTGGTCACTCCAAGAACAAGGCCATTATTGAGGTCCAACCGCCGTCTTATCGACAACCCCTTCCTTCCAATACATCCGTAGATCCGTTTCTCTACTGCAACCAGTAGGTAAAACAAATATCGACGAGATGATTCTAGTGAACGCCTCCAGTCTGAATAACCGGAACCGGATAGGTACAAGAATAATGAATCACCAAAACCCTTCACTTCCTCGAAATGATGACAACGTCTAAAGAATATCAATGTAGTGACCTTCTAGGTAGGTGTGAACATAGATGCACATGGATTCCATTCCTACAGGGACATGGATGAATCCACTACAATTATCAATTTACTTTTATTTATTAATTTGGTTTGATAGGTATGCCATACCTACTCAACCTACTGAGAGGTTTGCTACCTTAACTACCTACTAGACGCTGAAATGTACTTATATCAATACGAAATACCTACTTCCAAGTGATAAAGGCACGCGGAGTCGGCATATGATATCTGTTATCGTACACATGGGTGTAGCTAGGTAACCTAACTATCAAGACAGGATCATGATGTGGAAAACATCACGGTTGATAAGTAAATTCTGATTGAGGTTCCTCAACCCTGTCAGAAGTAGATCCTGTCTACCTTTCTACCAACTTGGGTGTAATAACTGACAAGACGTCACCATATTAGTTCTTCAGTAGGATTTAGGGGTTGTTGGTATACCATCGATGAAATATAAGGAGCACTGTACTGGAGATTATGAGGTATTTACCTGGTCGCGGATAAGATCGGATAGTTGGTGATCCATTGGAGAAGGTTCTAAGAGACGAGCCACTTCATTCACCGCACATCACCTTAACTGTTATAAGCACAACTGTGATGTTTACAACAGGAAACAAGAAAGACGCGGGGACGGTTGAAATGACCCGGGAACAAACAACGGGAAGGCCAACTCCCGAGCGAGTGGCGAACTCAGAACAGACTAAACACAGGATAGGGGGCGCTCCAATCACTGACCTTTGGGTCTCTCCCACTCCTTCGGGCACAGGCACAGGACAGGACTCTCTCAAGAAATTCGAAGCCTTGGCGGTGGGAATGACGTCACGCCAGGCTCTAAACAGGTTCTTCTCCTCTGAACAAAGACACCTGTTGGAATGCTTTAGAAAGGGTGGGGAGGGGGTGCCGGACGGTCGGATAGGCGTCCCTCCACTTCTTGGATGGAGTTCTCCAGGACTCTTGCTCTTCTGCCTCGGCCTTTCTAGTGGCTGCAAGCTAGCAAGCACTTCACTTGCTGTGCATGACCAGGATTGCCAGGCTACTTTTTATTTTCAAAAGTCTTAACTATTTTACTACACCTAGTAAAGACTTTTTTTTACACAAGTAAAGTTTTTGCTTCCTCACTACCGAATGAATTTTTGTCCTCCAAAATCAAAATGTCCACTTGATATTACGTTTCAGAGCTTTCTGTACAATTTTGGTTCCTGGTCTGTCGGTCTGTGGTCAATTCCTAGTCCCAGGGAGAACTATATGAAGTTATGATCCAAATGTGATGAAATTTTCAGGGATTACGCGGGTTAGACCCTAGTGGGCCCCAATTTTGGGCAAATTTTGATGCGGTTTGCGTCATTCTTCTTGTTATTCAATTCTCTAGGGGTATCAGCTGTGTATCATTTTAATTTTGTAATTTTAAATTTTTCAGGTCCTTTTTAAAAATTCAAATTGGCATAAATGCACCTCAGCCCCCTACAGAATGATAAAATATGAATAATGCCGCCAACCGCATTAAAATCCGTTGAAAATTTCCTGAGAAAAATGGGGAAAACTGTGCAACGCTTAAATGGTTAGGGGAGGGGGATGTTATCCATTTTTAAACTTCATGACCCTAATAATGGTATAGTACGAGTTCCTATAAACTCGTCGGTAGCCGAGACATTCAAGTGTAAGATTTTCTTATAAATTTCTTAAGGAGCGTTTCTGAATATGGGCCTTAGGCATTTTTGTGGAAATTTTTGGCTCCGTCCCTTGACCCCTTTTTCATAGCCACCGGACCACCAGTAGCTTGTACTCTCCCCCAATATTCATTTCCTGAAACAACGATTCCTCAGTTCCTAATGGTCCGATTTCGTTCAAATTCGGAGCCTATTAATTTCGCCACCATTGGATTTTGACGGCTACTGCTCTTGCGCAAAGTTGATATTTATTGTTGTGATAACTCCGGAAATATTCTACCGATTTCACTATTTCACTTTTTTCTGCCAGTTTCGCTTTTTTCTCGTCCATGTCACAAATGTGAGGAAGCTATAATACTGCCCACCCAACTTGGCAGACGTTTCTTATATGACCAAGGCAAAAGTAGCTACCTATCTACTAATGATGAACGCGGATATAAAGCCTTAGGGGAAAAATATTTTCAAACATATTATATTATTGTTTAGTGGACATGTCTTTGGATGGAAACTAGAATGGTGGTAATTGTTACGAAACTGAACAAATCCCAAAATCGACGAACAACGATACCTAGGTACCCAACATGTGAACCCGTGTGGATCCACCCCTGGTGTCAGTACACAGCACCAGCCCATGGTGACGTCGGGAATTTCCAACAAACAACCACCGGGTTCCACCAATGGTGTAAAACATTTTTCCAACTTTTCTCAGCCAATAATCGATCAATTAAAAATCTGTTTTCAGCATTCTTTCTATTTTTTAATTCTGCAGGGCAACACACTATCGAAATTTTAAATTTGACCCGTTTTTCGCTGAGCCAGTTAGTGAATATTGAGGTAAATCTGAGCTTAATACTTGTACTTACACACAGCTTAAAACACTTAATACCTACGTCATAGTTACTTACATACCTACTTATTCGTCAAATAGGTACACCTATAGGTACACACATAGATACGCATTCATTTTGTGGGAGCACTACTCCCACTGCCGGACAGCATTAAATTTAAAGACGTTGGTAAGAAGGTAGGTGCCTATTTTGTATCGTTAGGTACTTACCTACTTAAAATGTGAGTAGGTACCTAATGATGAAATGCTGTACGTCTTCTTACGATGATCTTCTGAAGTGTATCTAGGTCGTGTTCCCACTAAATGTATGTGTGGGTACGTACCTAAATATGTGTGTAGGTAGATACTATCTGACAAAATTTGTTCGATTACAAGGCTAACTGATTTGCGTCGAAATCTTATCTGAAGAATATTTCTTGTTAGACTTAGACATGTGTCTAGTTTTGGCAGATTTTCAAAATTCTCGTGGAAAAAGGGAGGAGAAATTCACCAGAAAAATGTACAATTTACGTTCAATTTCTCTGGTTTGAACTATCGATGGATGCAGAGATTGGGATATATAATTCTCAATAATCTAGGCAATAACCACAGGTGTACTTATCTTCCAGAGACGATCTCGCCAATTTGACTAATCATTTGAAAATTTAGTATCTAGGTATGCACCAATGATCTGACAAAAATCCCTAGAAATTTCATCAAAATCGGTTAAATAGTTCCAGGAAATTACCAGGTCAAGGAATTGACAACAAACGGATGACAGACACAAAATGGTCTTGGTTCCTAGCTTCCAAACGGAAAATGCAAAATGAAAATGATAGAAAATTGAGAATGAAAATTACCTATTGAGAATTTTCTAACGTTGGGATCAACGTTTCTATTTCATGTTTACTTACTGTAGATACGTATTACATACTTATAGAAGAAGATGAATGGCAGTGGAAGAATAATAAAGTAGACGAAACAAGTTAACGAGGCGCAAATCTCCCA
Source organism: Lygus lineolaris (assembly GCA_030264115.1). Lineage (NCBI taxonomy): Eukaryota > Metazoa > Arthropoda > Insecta > Hemiptera > Miridae > Lygus > Lygus lineolaris. Next base: position 45,541,828 of record JAEMON010000001.1, on the reverse strand, counting down.
AAAGTTCGCAAAGGTACCTATTCGGAGGAACCCTCTCTTTTCCTGATGGTTCTGCCCGATCACAGGACTCCTGGGACGAAAGACCATCGGCTAGAGGGAGTGGAAGAAGGAAATCCATGGGTAGAAGGTGAACTGAATCTTCGGAGCAGGTAGGGCGGCTGAGACTTGCGCCTCTTCAACGTGTCACCGAAGTGTGAGTTTCCAGCGATTTGTAGCATCCAAGCTAATTTTTCATAGTGACATAGTCAGTTTTTAACACTAAGAATGCAATCAAATCTTCCTTGTGGATGACGTCTGTTTGTGATACATCCCCGACACAATTCACACGGATCACGCCCCTCGCAAACATGATTTTTTTAATTAGTATTATTCTTTTATTTTATTTATTTTTATTTATTTATTTTTTTTTTTTTTCATATCGGCGTGGATTGTCCCCGGAGTGACCAGAGATATACCGTCAAGTAAATCAGAACTAGCGGGGTGAACCTGGACAAAACGGAATTTTCGTAATTAGCCTCCACTGTGATCTCCCGAGTCACCTGAAATCAGCTGGCATTTTTTTTTTTTTTTTTTTTGCGTCAGTTCTGTTTCTAGCGAACGATGTGTAAGTTTCAGTTCTCTATGTCGGCTACTCTGGCCAGTGTGGGATTTTGTTTTGTTGAGCGGATTTTGGACTTTGTTGACCAGGTTGTAAAGAGAGCCCTGATGTTCTTCCATTTTTTTCGTGATTGACCACGTTCTCGTGGTAGGCCAGGGAATTTAAACATCGAGGGTTGCAATAATT
>JAEMON010000001.1:45520472-45540044 GCA_030264115.1 Lygus lineolaris | reverse complement strand
AAAGTCGGAATTATTGCAAGGTTGGCCCTTTTTTATGTCTACCTTTTTTATGTCCCTGGCCTATGGTGGATTGTGTAGGTATATTGTGGGGAAGGTATCCTGCAATTTCCGTTAAGTTTGGAGAAAAGGTGCGCATTGGGTGTAAATTCAGATGAAAAGTTTCAAAAGTGGCTGGTAAAGCTGGACATTGGGGGACGCTACAAATGAAAGGTAGGGCTGACGATGCTCTATAGGTTTTCCGAGTCAAATTCAGAATTTCCCAAATCAAATTCAGAATATTTCAAACCGAACTCAGATTTTTCAAAAGGCATATGTAAATTCTAAAAGAAAAAATTTGAAAAAATCTGAATGTGGTTTGGAAAATAATGAATTTGATATGGACAAATCTGACTTTGTTTGGGAATAATCTGAATCTGGTTTGGAAAGTCTCAATTTTGTTTGGAAAAGTATGAATTTGACCTGGAAATTTCTATACGTAGACCTGCAACAATGGAGAAGGCCAGAAAATTGTACAAATCATGCAAGAAGCACCTCAGGGCTTGTGCTGAAGGGTGTGGTGTCCCTCAACTCTTTGTGCCTATATCAAAGGCCTAAATAAGATCTTCATGTCTTTTCTTGATTGTCGATACATTTTTTTAAAGCTCAAATATTGTCCGAGTTTACCTCATAGGTTTACCACCTAGGTTGGAAATTACTAGGTAATTAGTAGGTTGGTATTTACTAGGTAATTACTAGGTAATTAGTAGGTTGTTGAGAATTACTTAAGAATCGTTCCTTGAAGTTTCGTGGTTACGAAAGTGGGACACTGCGAAGTAGGATGGATTGATACCTCTATAATTCCGCCAGTAAAAATAAATTTGAGATTCAAGATAAAGGTTTTGTTATTTTCTCTACAATCTCCTCATGGTGAGCGAACGATTGGTCACAGAGTGCACTGCGATGACAGATTCGAGTCGCGAAATATTAAACTATAAAAAATTGCAAAAATCACATATTTCTATCGAGCTTCACTTCACAGGGTGGTTATAAACTGTTTTCCCATATTTATTCATGTCCGAGATGATTGACAGTAACGCCGCAAGCTTTGAAGACCAACTGAGAGGCTCGGGGAAAGAAAAAGTTTGGGCAAAGATTGGGGAAATTGTTACCGTATCCAACAGTAAGTGGATTGAAAATTAGGTAGTTGAAGTGAATAAAGTAACCAGTCTTGCCCACTTTCAGGTGGCCAATGGGTCGAAAACCTCCCTCCTAGGTGGTTATCCGTTTCGAAGTACCTACTCGTATTCTTGTCTACATCAAACCTTTCTTCGTAAGTGGATCAACTTAGACGTTGTAAGAGGAGAGGCAATTTTTGCAGCGAAGCACCACTTCACCTTGATGCTCATTCGCCACATTCATTAACTCTGAGAATATGAGTGGGCAGAGATCAAGTGGAACAATGGGAAGAAGTAGGCCTTCCACCCGTTAACTGACGGCACCTACGTAGCGGCCCTTCACAAAGTAATTCGATTGTGTTTCACCGCATTAAGCCAACCTGATATAATATTGAGATGGTAGATAACAGGGAGAAAGGGTCATCGTCATCCAACATTCGGATGATCGTAATAAGTGCATTTTTTATCCACATTATTGAAGAAAGCTACAGTGTTAAATGAATAGAAACGAATGGCTATAAGCAATAATAATCATGATCCCTCTTGTTTCAAAAATGTAACTTTCATGGGTTGTGAGGGTTAGATCGCCTATGAATTTCATCGCTGCAGGATCAATAGCAGCCCACGCTCATAAATGTAAACGTGTTTTAAAACGGTTCACGATGTTCATAATTCGTATACATTAATCGAATTACCTACGCAATCATATTATTATAATAATATGAATGGGAGGAAGCTATGTGCCACAACCAGCCGTTTTACTATTTCATAATTATTTGTTTTAAATAATTTTTGGTGACTGTTGTGGTGAAGTTGGACAATCCCCCAGTATTGTTTCTCATATTAATCTCACCAATCCATTCATCAATGTTAATTACTTCTTTTTCTCTATTCGGCTCTGTAGAGTGCACTAAAATGCCTTTGAACTTGCTTTTCAGGCTCGACCTTATTAGACAAACTCCACTGTAATAATGCAGGAACAATATTATGGATATCCCTATTTTTGACCATCTTGAACACGAATCCGTTGGAAAAAATTCGAAATTTCAGCTCCTTAAGGTAGGTACTTGAGTATGGGGTCGCTTGTGTGTGGGTAGTCGCGGGATAACTGTTACTCAGTGCCGTGCCTGTCGGGGTGGAAATGGAGATCTACACCATGTGGTGCAGCAGTGTCCGCAAACTCATGGTGGCCGCATTCTACGGCAGGATGAGGTTGCCAAGCAGGCAGCCGGTACATTATCAACTAGCGGCTAGGATGTGGACAGGGAGAGACTCCGAGTGTGACCAGGGCAACAAGCCGAATATCGTTGCCTTCAAGCCCAACGGGTCTGCCATTATCCTTGATGTCCAGGTTGTCAATGTCAGCGAGGACATTGAGCAGACCAGTCGGACTGAGAAAAGCAAATATGATAGACATAAACGATATCCGAGCTCAAAGGAGTAGCGGCAAATAACATGAGCTTCTCGAGTTGAGCATCTCGGCAGATGTGCTCCGTGGTATCACCTCCCGTGTCTTGCTTGACTCATATTTGTACTAGTGGTTGTTCTATAGGGGCACTTCCTTTCACCCATCTCCCCCTCTCCACACTCTTCTTCATCCTTTCCCCTCGTGATGACGTCGAGTAGTCCTGGCGGTCCTCCCTATGATAGTTTAATTTATTTGTTTCTTTTTTATGGCGTCATTGAGGGGATGGTTATCTTTTTTTTTTTTTTTAAAGATGCGTGAGCATTTCTGTGAACACGCAAAACTGCACAAACCAATGATCCAGAATCGCTGAAATTGTTTTGGTAGTTCGAGGTAAGGCCCTTGTTGGTCCCATATGAATTAATTTCATCGCATTCGTTTCAGTAGTAGATACTGCGCATGCGCAAATGTGAAAAAGGTCGAACCGCCGCAACTCGCGCAATGGTTTAAATTGGCTGAAATGTTACCATAGTTCGAGGGTACGTCCTATAGGGTCTCAAATGAATTTCGTGATATTTGGATCAGTCGTAGCGACTGCGCATGCGCCAACATCTGGAAACCGTCGAACCGCCATACCTACTTCACGACTCAATGGTGCGAATTCACTTAACTGTAATTCCAGGGCCGAGCCGTGTGAGATTACTCTAGACCAGATGTTTTATGGTTGAATTATTAATAAAGTTTGCTGCGAATTGGATTTTCTATGGACCCTTCCTGATTTCAGTATTCGTTTGGACTGAGATCATTCAAAAGAAGTAAAAAAACCTTCTGAATTTCAGGGTAAAGGTAGGCACTCTGAAACGAAGTTGGATGGAGTTAAAAAAAAAAAAAAAAAAAAAACAGCAACCAGAATTTCTGGATCCAATGCAGTAGCTCAATTTCCTGGAAACAAACTCTGAAATTATGGTGCAGCCAAGGCGGTTGGAAAGTATTGAATGAATCGGGTTGACCACCTCTGACGTGATGTTTCGGTCCAGTTTGGGGCTTGACGGGTCAGGTTCTTCCGGGGCAGCTTCCGGCTCCACGAGACACCAAGTGGACCCGGCCGCTGCTGAGTTTCCTGTTAGAAAGTTTTGTTAACTACTTGTTTATAACTCGCAGCCAATAATTAAACATTTTTGACTTATCCGGCGAAACGATGAGGAGAAAGGCTCTTCGAGAACGCCTTCCGAGGATTTGAGAACCAACTGATACCTACCTATCCCACGGATACCGCGTTCAAGTTTAATGCAACAGGTTCGAGCGCATTCACTACGGGTAAAGCATAGTGATATTTCTCACATCGAGGTACTTTATTAGAGGGAATTTAGCGGAATGGAGGTTGGGTCCTGTAATTTTCCGATGCCAATCATATAAGTCTGTATGAATGAGCCATTTGACGGTCAAAGTCCATGCATCTAAATGGAACTTTGAATTATTTATGTCTGCCAACTGTTTTGAATTTATTGACAACTTGTATATTGGGCATGGCTCATCATGGAATAAAATAAAATAAACCAGGGAGGATGGCTGTAAAGGTAGAAACGAACCCGGACCTGTTCATTAAACGATATTACTATGTTCCGAATATGAAACAAGCCTTAATGAACAAATATTCAAAGTAGTAATCCCTTGCTATTTTGTCATGAATATGTCTTTTCGCTGGGGTCAATCCAAAATTTTGTCCCGTCAAAAGCGTTACCATGTTTGAATGGTTTCATTGGATTTATGGCCCAGCAGTCAGCATAAAATTTTGGCATAAATTGAGAGCTTTCCAACGAGTGGATAACGATTTTTGAAGGTGAAAAACCGACTGAGTTACATTTCCCTAGATACGAGGGTTTCACATGAATTTTCCTTCGAACAGTCTGTATTATTTTTATACAGATTGTTTGTTAAATAGTAGGTATCAAATGTGGTAACCAGGGCCAGCCCGAGTAGCGCTAGTGAGCATAAAATTGTTGTTTTTTCATGAAAGTTCGCGGTGGAGAAGTCGTGTTCCTTCGCAAGTGCTGTTTTGTGTTATACCTACCTACTTTGTGACTGTAGTTCTGTAGTGTAGATATGCCGGCGAAATTGATGCGCGCATCTCGTCAACGCAAACGCGAAGCAAAACTACGGGACAAGAAAACCCAGAATTTCTCGCATTCCTTTGTGATACGCAGTTCTATTTGAACCCTCAGGAAACTGAGAAATGTGAAGCGTTCAAACGCTGGAAACGTCGTCAGGCTGATACGGAACGAAAACGCGAAGCTCGTCTGAAAGAACGTACTCATAAAGACGCCGAAGCTTTTTCTTCTAACCAACAATGACTATACTTTACGCGTATACATTGTTAAATGGACGTGGCGTTTGGACCACCTACTCAGTGCAAAAATACATATTCACGTCACAATGTATTAGTGTGAAGCGTTGATACGCGTTTATTTTATTTTAAGAACAGTTTTAACCGCATTTTTCAAAACATCTCTTTGCAACACACAAAACTCAATGAACGCGGTACGAATTGGATTATCTATAGCTTGCTTCCTTTGAATTTGAGAAAGAATTTTCATTTTTGTTTAAATCGAAAGTTTGATAACGATAATTCTTTTTTATACTTAGTTTCCTGGTCTACGAACCCGATGTTGTAGACATTTCCAGACATAAACGGCTCGAAATCGGTCAAATCGTTGGGTAAAGAATCTCAAACGGAATTGAATGACAGATATTTCATAAATTAGTTTACTAAAATGTTCGATTGATTTATTGCACTATAGCTAATTCTTTCGTAGCAATTCTAAATATGTCTCAATATTCAGGACTCAAAACTTAACCGCCTCCGTTATCATTTCTATGACCCTGGATCTTCCACCAATATCTTGTAGATTCTCACCCTTACTCTTTCGTCTCCAAGAAGATATCATGGAAATATCCACAAAAACCTTGGGGAGCCAATCCCAGCTGGTGTTGAACATCTAGTTTTCATATAAACAAGATCGATTCCTCTGAGATAGGAGACCGAGGTCGGGCTTCTGGCGTGGGACCTAGGAGGATGTGGCTGTGTGAAAATTCGAGGTGTAATTATGCGTCTAAACTCATCATCCCAAACTAGCAAAGCGCCCGGTTAATTATTTGACGCGGGAATCCACTGCTCCCACTGATGTCGGACAATAAACATCCTTTCCCACGAGCGCTTGGCTTTATTAAGGAACGCAAAACGCACTAAATCGAAAATGGGCGAACGCATTGAATAACGTTGGAAGTGGCTAAGACTGGATGAGAAAATGAACTAGACACTAACTGTAGCGCTCTATCCTGTACGTAGGAACTGTGCGCTTTTAGCGACTCGCGCGTCTGCACTTCTCATAACCATTGAAAACTAACTAATCAACGAACTATCTTTTCTGAATGGGTCACTCATCAACTATCACTTTTCATTCGTTTAGTTATCAAAGAACTTATATTAATTGGATTCGGACTATTGTTGTGATTTGTTACAACCAGCATACCTGAGACAGCCATTAGAAACCAATCTCTTCCCCCCTCTCCTCGCCCTCTATTTTCAGAGTTTTCATGCTCGAAAATGCAGGCGTTGAGGAATTTTTCCACAGCTTAGTCACAAGAAGAAGGGAAGTTATACTTGTAATATCTTCCAAACTATTCACTAAGAGAAGTTAACTGAGTGTAGACAAGAATTTAATTATTTATTTATCTATTTTTGTTTATTTATTTATTTATTATTCGAAACGAGCAAGCCCAATACAAATTTTACTACCTACTCATAATACAGGAAGATATACCTAAGTGAAATATAACGCATTATAGAAATAAGATAAATATGAAATATATAGATAGATTACGATAATTCGACTCAAATGTCCGCATGTGTATAAGGAAAAAGAAACATTGGTTTGAAAAGATAATAATAATAATAAGGTACTTCCGATATCGATAGTAGAGATGTCACTATTGATCTTGGCAATACATGCGTCAACACTAGACGACGGACCACGGCTGGTGACTGGCTGAAAAAGTCAATCTCAGGACACTGGTCGATGAGGAGGTACCTATCTAGGTAGTCTCGATAGTGGGCGCTGATAAAGGTAGTTGGTCGCAGAGAAGGGTATCCAAAATAGGTAGGTAGAACGCGAACTAATTCGGGGGACCAACAAATTCACCCGGGACAGGAGAGATGAGGAATCAACAATTCCCATCAGCAGCTTGTGGAAGAAGGTCAGATCAGCCAGGCGTCAATGCGGTCCTCAAGGTTCAGAGTCCGACACTTCTCGCTCATGGTGCTATGATTCAAAATATCCTGGGGGATATGGATTCGGACTATGAGAATGCATATATTTTTTTTATGGGTTCCCATTGCTATTAACAAGCACTATTATGCGGATAGTGACCCATAATAATCTAGTGTACATCAATACAAAACTGCTGGGCAGGACTCCAAGTATAATCTAAGGATTACCAAGGTTTGTGGGGCCCTGTCAAAATTAGGCTTCAGTGTGAGACCTGGTGATGTGGAGTGTGGCTGAATCAAAACCTGACCCGCATCATTGAGCGATACCGAATTTTCCTGTGACGTACAAATACGGAGGAAATCCGAAATTCGCCATTCACCTGAAGAGTGGCCAGTCTTATGCATACTATCTCTACCTCCGAATCGGCCTGAAAGTGAAGAAATAGCTGGAGCTCACTGTTACCGCTATCGGGGCGGATATCACTGCTGAGACGAGGAACACTCCACAATGGATCTGAAGAGGCTAGCTGATCCTGTCGAGTCTGCAGCTGCCAAGAGCCGAATTTGGTCTTCCATTTCATGATTGGCTGCCCCCTCTACAACTACATTAGAAGAAGGTACCTGGAACCATATTAGGTATATCCTTGCAAGCTACTACTATAAGGTCCTCCAAATTTGTACAAATCCCATTCGGGTGACGTTTTTGTTTGTGCTTTGTTACCCTTCTGTGGACGTGGCTTTATGTATGTGCATAATAAATAACGACAGTAACTTTTCTCCTACGTGTTTTTATAACTACTGAATTATTAATTTTTTGCTTCCTCACTACCGAAGGTAGGAAGCTATTTATTCGTGCAAGAAAAAAAAATGCGTGTCCTCCAAAATCAAAATTTCCACTTGCTTTTTACGTTTAATAGCTTTTTGAAGAATTCTTCCTGATTCCAATACAATCACCTATGAATTTCGCCACAATTGGATCATTACCTAAATAATAGCTACTGCGCAAAAGCAAAATTGAAATTTGTTGTCATAGGCGTAGATCCGGAATCGCTCAACCACTTTCGGTGAAATTTTCAGGGATTACGCGGGTTATACCCTGGAGGATCCCCTATCATATTCATCGCCATCGGACCACTAGGAGCGTGTGCGCATGCGCAAACGTGAATTTTCTGAAACTACGATTTCTCAGTTCCTAATGGATCGATTTCGCTCAAATTCGGTGAGTAGATGGGGGCTGACACTTACCTTCTACCTTTGACACAATTGTATCAGTAATGCCTACTGCGCATGCGCAATTTTGAAATGCGTTTTATGTTCATAACTCCGGAACTAGGTACTTGAATAATTTCGGTCACATTTTCAGAGATTGTACGGGGTAGCCCCTAGACAGTTCCCTATAAATTTCATAGCCATCGGACCACTAGTAGCGTGAGCGCATGCGCAAACGTGAATGTCCTGAAACTTCGATACCTCAGTTCCTAATGCTCAAACTCGGAGGGTAGTTGGGGGCTGACTCAAGACCTATGAATTCCATCACGGTTGGATCAGTAATAGCTACTGCGCAAGCGCAAACTTTTTAATTTTTTGATATAGGGATAACTCCAGAACTATTTACCAATTTCGCTGAAATTTTCACTAACTGATTCCATACGGCCATGGTTCAACAATGAGGGAGCTATACTGCCAACTCAACTTGGTACGTTTTAGTGCTGTTTTTTTGTGTGAACTCTCTGCTTACATTTTTTGTCAACTTTTCCCCGGACAATTCAGCGTTTATTTCAAGCATAGGCCTTGTAATAACTCGCACGAATTTCATATTATTTGTTATACCAACTCAATGTAAAGATCACTGTTCTAAAAAAAAAAAAAATAAATAAATAAACGACGACTACTACTAGGCCACGTACTACACCCTATACCCTACATCTACAGGTACTTTTAATTTATAGAGTCACTTTCCATAAATACCGTCGATATTTATCCAGGAATATATACATAGTTTCAAGCCAAACAGTTGTCTTCGTGAACAATAAATCACGATATTGTATATGCATATCTATTAGTTCTTTCTAGTTGGCCAAAGCTTTACTAGTAGATATGCTCAAATACGAGTGGTATGCTCAAATACGAGGAGAAAGTGATAGGAGAAAGCCAATGGGCTTCACCTCCAAATCAAGTTGCATGTTATATGTATACCATTTTAAGTGGAACCCAACTTGTAATGCATTTATCTTATGCAATAAAGTTATATTATTTAAAAAAAAAAAAAAACGAGTGATGACGAGTACTTCGTTGGTCAACCATTTGCATCCTTAGCATCAATGCTGGTTGCAAAACTATGCATACAAAAGCAACCAAATGAATTCAATTAATCGCATTCAATGCAACTAATTCAGGCAAAACTAACTAATGTAAAGTGCCTTGCCGACCTACCACTCATTTTCTAGCTACACCAATCAATCCAACACATCTTTCACTAGCTACATTTACCTGGCAGTAGCTTAAAACGTAATCGTGTGTGTATGGCTCATGGTCGTAATATCTTTTCTTCCCGAACAGTGGCCACAAGCAGTGATCTTCGAGCTAAAACAAAATTATTGATACATTGAAACGATTTCTATGGGTCGAACTATATGTGGATCGCAAGCAATGTAATTTCATCGCGGACATTATTTTTTTTATGTAGCTACGTATCTACTTAGCGAAATTATAGTTAGATGTTTGAAAACAAAATACTAGAACCGTCGAATCGAAAACTGAACGGAAGTCATCAGGTAAGTCCAGACATCAGTTTCCTAGAGTAGGACAAGAGTTTCTGCAGAAAGTCATCAAATGGAACATTTACGTGCCTTTTCAAATATACCGTATTCTCATCTGTTCAAATTTTGCCTTAGATTAAAAAAAAATTGAGGCATTAATACTTACGAGTTTTGCACACAGAAAATTCATAAGTATGAGTGCAATGAGTGGTGCGATGAAATCGTGTCACCCTATTATGTAAAAGTATTCAACTCCAGGATTCGATTTAGAATACGAGTCCTACTTGTTTTAAAAAAGATTTATACGAAGCAAAAAATTTCAAAAATCTACCAATCAATATTTTGAAACCACATAACCTCTAAAAGTTTGATTTCGTTTGAAAAGACACGTTGAAAAGTTGTCTATGACTACTGAATAATTAGCGGTATTTTTCCTGCGATGGCCTACATAAAGTTACTGAAATTTAGAATTAGGTTAGAATTTAGGTTACTGAAATGGAGAATATAATATAAATTTGGTTGTTAGCATGAAAATCAGCCTTTTCATAGGAAAATAGTTCAACCCGTTCTACATAGTTGTCACATAACGAGGAACACCAGACTCACTAGAGTCATCGATGGTGGTTCCAGCTAATGAAGATGGGGTTGATGAACCACGCACTCCGTAACTTTGCATAAATTTGGTGCGAACGCAACTGAGCAAGGAAATTGAATTGATTTCTGCATCATCAACATGCCTCATCAGCACACATACATGATGGAACTCGTATATGCATATTTCTATACAACTAGAATTTTCATATGAAATAGCTCGAACGAATTGAGGAACGCGTAATGCGTACAATAGGAGACGACCTGAGCAGTCTGGATTTCGGATGGAAACACTGGACCAGTAAACCAAAAAATAAGGTAAAAGGTGACGATTTTAGTAAACATTCAATCCAACTTGTTGGGATTTGAAGTTCTGGCATGACCTGGTAAACTGGGTAAGCAAACGGATTATCACCACTTGAGAATTATACGAATGAAGCGGGACCACTTTCAACATTACGAGAGGTCGATACTAAGGTTAGAAACCTACCGACTCTCTCCTATCCGCCACATTCCACAGCATTACTTCCGGGTGTCGTCATTCTAGTCGAAGCAGGCTTTGGCGGGGTGACATACGCCAAGCCCACTTTGTGCTCACGCCTCACCCTCATTGTATGCATCTCACCCAAGGTTTTCTTCTTACTTGGTACTTCTGCACGCACTACGCAGTATACGAGAGACTGATGAAGTGATGACGCATATTAATATTTTGAAGCATTTTTGTTTTTTTCACACAGAAATTGTGTAAGATCTTCGGTTAAAAGATTTGTTTTCTTTGATGTAGGTTAGTAATATGGTTACCTACGTACTATCAGGGTGGTAATATGACAATAGATACAGGGTAGTCTCAATGCATTGGTGGTAACGTTGAGGCCTTATGTAAATTTCACGCTGATCACGAATATACCATAATATATTGTATTTAAATAATTATATTGAATCAGTATTAACCATTAAACGCCTAAGAACAGAATTCATGAGGGAATTTTGAAAATGTTGCTTTTAATAATTTTCAAATTATAATTATTTGTTGGAGGCATTGGATAAATAAACTACCACTGATTAATTGATCTTAATCCTTCCAAAATAATGTTAAAACAACGTTATAACAAATTAGGAAGATAGGTTTGGGGCGGATGTCTGAAGACGGACGCGCCAAATGGAACGGTATGGGACGGTACGGTACGGGACGGTACGGGACGTGTTCGTGTATGTGAAAATGTAGAGGAAATTCTTGGATCGACGTGGCGGTTGGGTGTCCATCGCCTGAAATCCATCATGACACTCATCGCGTGTGTTGAAAACTGGAGCGTTGAAACGATAGAATGACGAGATTACACGCACGTGTGTGTGAAACACTACGAACATGACCTGATGACGAGATGAGATGACTAGATCCTTGACTGTAAAGGGTTTCCTCGTCCACTCTAAACACCGAAACCACGAGAAGGGTAGAGTTTAGTGGAGACTAGACGTGGAGGAGGGGAGAAATGACGATGATATGTCCCGAGAGAATACATTACAAATAATGAAAATATCAAAATGAATAATGCGTTAAGCTAACGTTTGTTAAGTTGAGTGGGGAGGGTAGATTCCTCACTTATTGTAACATGGACGTATACAAATCGGCCAATTATGAACTTAGAAACCGTTATTTCCGTAAATTCACGTTTTCGCGTGCGCACTTGCTAGGTACGAGAGGAGTTCGTACCATTGGTCCAACGGAGATGAAATTCTGAAAGAGGACGGTCTGACTCTAAGGGATGATCCGCAAAATCGCCGAAAATTTTGTGGCTCTGACCACTCAATTCCAACGTTGAACAAACCGGACCCACTTGAGCCTCTAGAATACTATAGAACCAATAGGAATAAAAAAACACATGTAATTAGGGTGAATAATCACACTTAAAATATGTCATTGACACCTTTTTAATCACAATTGAGTGGTCATTTACAACCAAAGACAAAAGTACCTATTAGGGAAATGGCATTTTCCCAATGAGGAAGAAAAATAAAAAGGCAACGATTTAAAACGATCCTACGAACTTCTACAAAGTCCTACGAATTCATTCAACATAACCGTTTATTTCAGAAGACTTGTTCAGTAAATTCAGCTGGAAGGTTTCGTTTTACCCTCCGTCCTCCCTCCATCACTCACCCTCACTCTCCTCCACCCCAAACTCAGCCCATCACTCAACGACGTTTGTTTGAAACCTTGACTTCACAAAAAGTGGGAAACATCTGGAAACAATAAAACTCAGTTTTGGGTGTGGAACGGCATTACAGCCCCAATGGTCAAGTACCGAAAACGCTGACTCCATGTTCGAATAACTCGACACCCCTGAAGTTTTCATAAACGGGGATCTTTTCCGTTCAGTTCTAACTTACATCTCCCCCAGTCATTTCGTCGCAATCGACTTATTTAGCATTTATGAGCATGCGCAGACGAAAATGCTTCACTACTGCAAAAAATTAAAAGATCGTCATCGAGGAAACTGCCTCTTATTATAGGTTTCTTATACATAACCGGAGAAAATGATTTGTTCAACCCTGACAAATGGTCAGGGTAGATTTTCTTGAAATATACATCATAATGAAGAGTTGAAGACCTCCGATTTCAGTTTGTTATAATCGCTATCAATAACCATGGGCAAAGGGAAAAAATGGAATTTACACTTTCCTAAGAATGGAAATGGGTGTAGGTAGGAACGTGGCGGGCGGATTCCGAAAAAGTATAGGTAGTTGAAAAACTCGTCTTATACTGAAGAATTCGAAGGAAAAAAATAATCAAAACTGATCCTTTTGATTTTTTGCAACCAAATGGTCACTGAAGTTCTTGATTCGTTTTTGACGAAACGCGCACAAAATCTGGAATATACTTGAATTAGATATATTGAACCACTCACAATAAATTTAGGGGTTTTAAAATTTTACTTTTTGGACCTACAAACCGGAATCAATCCGCAATATACAATGCTCTTTAGAATGCTCCGAAGGAGATCTTGTGATTCAGAGAACAATAAATTCATGAAAAATATTCCCTATTCCAATGCAGAGAGCCAAATTTGGATGACAAAATCCAAAGTGACCCCTTAATTTTGTGTGAGTTTTGCCAATAATGGATTACGTTTTCGGTGGATTACAATTTTCATATGGATTTTTTCTTTTCGAATTCTTCAGAATGAGACGAGCCCTACGCTTCCGCGTCTTATATATGTACTGTTTGGCTAGGTAGGTAAAGAGAAATTTTTATTCTTAGAAAAGTACCAAATTCCATTTTTTTAAAAGCATAATATTTATTTTTTTAAATCTATCATTTTCCCGGCTTGAACTATTTTTCCTACCGGTCTTCCAAAAGTATGTGGGCGGGTGTTTTTTCGAAGGTGATCCCTTAAATTTTGTAGAGCAGTGTATCAGGTTACGGATTAGAGCTTAGAAAAGTCGTTCACGTAAATTATACATATACATAATTGTCTGTTCCATGTCTCCAAGCACGGTAGGTTTGGTTTGAATTATAATAAAAATCTGCGCAGAACCAACTGCACACGTTCAGGTCACAAAACTCCAACACAACCCTCCAAGAGTTTTTCTAGAGTGGAGTTAGTTACTTAGAAAACAAGCCAGGGTTGGCCATGTTTAAAACAAATGTTTAAAATTCTATTTCCAAACAGTGTTTTAAACAATGGCAAAGAAACCACAGTGTTTAAAAACAGTGTTTCATATGTTTAAAACATCAAGCGGAAAAACACTGATTAATTTTACATGATTAATTTGTATTTTTATCTGGTTCAAGTTCCCACAAGTGGGAACGAGAAATATCTGGACCTGGAGTAATTTCCTCACTTCAAACTCAAGGAAGTGTAGGGAGAGGAAGTACATAGAACATTAACTCTTTACTTATTTTAAATTTTTACCACATTTTTTACACAGTGGTGAGTGCCTTGTTTCCGGGAACTGCTCGGACTTGAGACACTCTTCAACGAATACAGCATTTATCGGAAAATCGGAATCAAGGCATTTTTATCGAAATTTGCGGAACGGCAGCCTATGGAGGTAGAGGTACTCAGAAGTGTCATTCCTTCCTATGGCACGTGTTCATTGATCATTTCAAAAGTTTTTTAACATGGAATATGTTTTTACGGAGGTAAATCGGGTTCGAGACAGTGAGCGTAAACTCTCTGCGTGCATCAACCCCCCAAAACTCTCCTTTGAAAAAACACACGTCGAGATGTTTTAAACAAGAAAACTGTTTTTTTTTAGGGTTTCTTGTGTGTAAAAAACATGTTTTTTTGCCAACCCTGTTCCAAGCACGTCCTGAGCGCAAACCTTACCGTAACTTTTTCAACCCATCCGAGGAGTGGGGTTGGCTTTACCACGGGGAACCTGCTGACAATACAATTTCACCTAATCTCACGCCAAATGCTCGGAGGGAATCGATCTCTCACTCCATCTCGAATTCTTGTATAACAGTACCTACGAGAAGGTTTTCGCGTTAGCGTTCTGTTCACATTTCCACGTTCCAAGCAGTGCAGGGGTCAAGTCAACTCAACCCACACCCTATACGACCCACCCTGTGAAATAAAAACTACGACTTTTTCAACCAATCAATTTTGCTTGGAATTTCTTCTTAAAGTCAAAAAAACACCTTACATCAACGTATGAGTAGAAGAGAGTGACTCTTTAACAAAAGTGTATGATGCAGCATGTAACATTAAACTTAGTGTGGTAACGGTAGATAGTAGGTATAGTAGTTGTTATTATGATCATATTGTTCTGTGTACTCCGTTGATGGTTTCAGCTTATTTGATTAGAGAGGGACAGGATTACCATTCGCCCCTTCAAAAGTTGCGCAACAAGAATCGATAAAGCTAGAAGGAATCGCGAAGAAAATATTCAACTGACGCCTTGTTGGCACTCCCTCCGAATCGACCAATAATTTCTTTTCGAAGACTGAACTCATGATCCCTTTCTTTATTCTTTGAACGGTATGAAATATTCTGCAACAATATTGTCATTACCCGTCCCAAGACTGAGTGAGGGGGGCGGCAATTCTTAAAAAGTTTTCCGAGGGAGGACCCCCATACACTTCCGGTAAGCTTGGTCACATGGGCACCCCTCGAAATTATAAATTACGAGTACAATAAAGTTTATAATTTCGAGGGGTGCTTATGTGACCCTATACTTATAGTGACCCTACTTATGTTAACTATACTCTTTTGTAACGCAGAGTTTACGAATGAAATAATCCATGGGTGTACATGTAAGTCCATCGGAAGGAAATAACAACAAACATGGACGTTACACAAATGTTTGGAAATGGCGTTTGGCATAATGGAGTATTCAAGTCAATTTTTTAAAAATATGTGCTCATAGTATGTTGTTTTGGGTTAACGAAAATCGGGTATGTTTTTCTAGGAAATGAACATAAAATTGGCGAACCAAATATAAATCAGGAATTGGATCAAAGTTGAGCTCGTCACGCAGATGTTTTTCACTGCCTCCTATAATCTACGATTGAAAGAATGAAGTAGTATCCATACTGAAGATGAGTTGACTGATTAATTGACTACAATTTTGTTGCCCTGAAAAAAGCTTTTTAAGAAGATGAGGTTATCAGAGTTGAGTTATCACTATATTAAATGATAAAAGTAACTTTAGATTGACCCTGATCACCAAGGTCACTATGGATATTATAATAGCCGGCTACTTTTATGGTGACGTAGGGGGAGGACCCGCTCTTTTTCAACATCCGTTAAGTTCATTTCACATTTCCTTCCATACATTACAAAATTATGACATACTCACACACGATACGCTCTTTTCATAGTTACTTGAACTCGAATATTGCAAAAATCATCCCATTCTTAGACTCACTGGAATACCCCATCGTGAGGGTACTTGCATAATGATAGCAACTGTTATTTCTTATACGAAATAATAGATGATTAAATTAGTTCCTTTCCATTTGAAGACGAAAATACATACAGATAGGGTAAGATCGGGTTAATTTATTTTCATCTGAACTTCAAGCTGAATGAAATAGGATAATGAAGGTGACTAACGATGTACAACTCGGAGAAAAATAAAGAAAAATCTAGCATCTGCTACTTATCTGGTATAACAAGCGCATTCCTTTGACTAACATTTAAATATTTCTCAATCATGCAACCCTGCCAGGGATATATATAATAAGCAATAATTCTCGGAATCGCACAAGCGTGCTGGGGAACTTTCAAGAGAAGTAGATGTAATACTAGAGATAATTCCGAAGGGCTGGGTAATAACACGTTGTTTCTAACCAGCCCGACTTAGTCCATTTCTGGTGAGTTTGAAGCCGATTGCACAACCGCGCCGCGCTGCCGGGCCGGCATTCCACATAAACGGAAGTCTGATCCGAGGGATGGATGTATCGAGAAACTTCAGTACTTCTTTGTGGAATCAACCGCATCTAGATATATTTTCTCAACAGTGACAAAAACTCAGTGTTCTCCAAAACCTAACGTGGGACGAAACGACATTTAGGTAAAACGTCGACGAATTTCAGGGGTGGAGGGGGGGAGGAAAACGAGGAAAAGGAGACAAAGAAACAGATAAATGAGGAGAAAAGGAAAGAACTAAAAAGGAGACGAAACGAAAGAGGGTGGTAAACAAGGGGAGAGGAGATAGATTTAATTGATTTTATTTTCCGTTTCCGTGTTACAACTGGCATTATCGTATCCTCAGATCAGATAAATGTAAAGAATTGGAATGTTGGTACAAAATTGTTATTAGTATCAAGCTTGGTGGGGAGTTATACAACAAACTCTGCGTACTTCTCCAGCCAGCATAATGGCTGGAAATGTTACTAAAATCCGATGAAAATAAAATGAAGTATACTTGAATCATTGAGGCCACCGATCGTCGTGCCGAAGGATTTGATCGTGTGAAATTATCTAGAGCTCAGGTCTCAACTACCGATCCTCCAAATTTGACATAAGGCGGATGAGCATTTGGTCGTGAAAAGTTGATTGCCGTCAGATGCCAATGCAATTCATAGGGAACCGTTTAGTCTAGGGACTGACCTGCTCAATCCCTGATTATTCCGTTTTTTACCATTTAAACGAATTTTCGAAGAAAATTCAGCTTTTGCAATGGCTTCAAAATTTTAGTAATGCAAATTTCCATTCTACCATTCTAAAGCGGTTCTTGAATTTTAACATTTTTCGTATTTATATTATGTATGTACGTACGTATGTATATGTCATTTCAGGCGATATCTGACCCTGGAATCTATCTCAAAAATCCCAACAAAATTCAAAATGTCATTAATGACAAAAAAAAAAAAAGAAAAAAGATGGGTTCGTTGGCCAGAATTTTTGGAGTACTCCAAGGGGTCAAATTTTGAAAAATAAGGTTAAAAAACGTATTTTTTGAGGTTTTTAGGGTAAATAACCATCCTAAACCTAGAAACATGGTATTTCGGAATCAGCGACAATTTTCCTATAAGAATCACCTACCAAATCTTTTAAAATGATTCTTTGAAAATTCGCTCATCATCAACTGGTTTCGTATTGATAGCTCTTAAGGGAGCAAGGGGCGGAGCCCAAAATGTCCTCAAAAATTCCTTAATTTCAGCTACTGAAGGGTTCATAAGGACTCATACTATAAAATTATTACTAATTACTACTTAGACTAATAAGTTTAAAAACGAGTAACCTCCCCCTACCCCCCTCCTCTAACCATTTTAGCGTTCCACAGTTTTTCTCATTTTCTCAGCCAATTTTCAACTGATTTTGATGCGGTTGGCTTCATCCTTCCCATTTTATCATTCTCCAGGGGGATGAGGTGCCTTTTTGCCAGTTTCATTTTTTGTTGAAGGATGTGAAAAATTTAAAATTTCAAAATTGAAATTAAACATAGCTAATCTCCCAGGAGAATCGAAAACCCAGAAGAATGCAGCAAACCGCATCAAAATCGATCAAAAATTGGCTGAGAAAAATGGGAAAAACTGAATTACATGGGTCCTTCGCCCCTTAATACGAGTACCTACCTCAAGAAGCAAGTGGAAATTCAAATTTTGGAGGACTTATTGTTTCCTATCTACTGGAGTAAGTGAGCTTCGTGAGACCGTGTTGTGTTACTTATTTTAAAACCACATTGTCATGCTGTAGACATCCTAAAAAATAACATACTAAACGTGCATGGACGGCGTCCCAAGTGCTGTACATTATGCTCCAATTGGTAAAATGCGTTTAAAAAACGTGGAAAAATTCTAAAAATTATTATACATCGGTTTATTATTTTAATTTATAGATCACTCATCTTCGCAGATCTTATTGGTATATATTGTATTTATTATGAATGTGAGAACCATGGTTACGAGTAGTAGGGTGAAACTTTCCACACTCGTCTATGCAGACTCAATTCAATTATCATGATTGTTTTCGTCGAGACGCCATTCGCACGCAGACCAAGTTCGGTCCCCACACTGAATATCTCAATGGGCATTCGGTGTCAATGTGTCCTGTGCCACACTGAAAGTGTTGAAAGCCAATAAGAGATTTTATGTATAATTTTTGTTTTCTTTCAAGTAAATCATTATAGGTCTGAGGAAGGGAACCTGATTTTCCTGAATACGTTGGCGCTTGATAGAATACAAGTTTGGAAGACATTGACTGCGATATTGAGTATTCTTCACATCATAGACCACATTGAAGTTTTCAAATGACCAAGGAGTTTAATCACGTAGACAACTCAATGGTCAGTTTATCATGTTCTTGGTAAGCTAGGCTAGTGAGAGCGCCAACTCTCAGGCTCGGACGCTCACTGTATCATTTCGCGGTCGATTCCAGTTGAGCTGGTTATTAGAAGCCTCACACTTCAACTCCCAAGGTGATCTTCCCGTGAAACATAACAATTAGGCGCTGAGTGAACTTGCTAGACCGGAGTCACACCCGATCCAGCTCTTCGATTTTATGACAGGTCGGGAGACAACAAACTGTTCTCCGTTACGACGCCTTCAACCAAGTTATAGTGACAATTCGCTGAGTGGTAGACAAGCTTGTTCTAGCTGTACTATACAACCATAGATATCAAACAACGGAGGAAAACTCGCCAGGAGTTCTATTTCGGCGTTTTGGAATACGCGTTTGCCACAATATCACTACCCAGTCTCCCGCACTTTTCTCTAATTAATTCATGTTTGAAGCTGGAGGCGTATTTTGCAAACTTCGGAAATTTTAAAGAGTAGGTATGTATGTAATAGAAGAAAATTGAATGACAGGCGTGTTAGCTTTCTCGTATTCAATAACAGGAACAACAAGTTCACGATCGTGTTGAAGTTTTTCTAAACTGACGAATATCAACACGATAAATATTGTAGTAATTACAGTTCCTTTTGGCAAAACGGCGGGTTTT
>JAEMON010000001.1:45485173-45503171 GCA_030264115.1 Lygus lineolaris | reverse complement strand
GGGTTCAGCTCTCTAAGCCCCCTCCCTGTTGGTGTGCACCTGCTTATCACGTCACTATCCCCTCTCGCTCTGGGGATTGTATACCTACATACTTGTGACGATGACATCTATGGCGTCTCTTTCCGACCTTTAATTTAGTGGGTCAACGGAATTTTGCTAAAGATTGGCTCCGAAAGGGGAGCACGCTAAATCCGAGTACGATCCTTATTTCCCATCCCTGAATGACAAAATCATGATTCAAGTCACAATTACAATAATATAATAGACCTCTAATAATAATCTACTCACCGTTTCTTCGACTGGATCTTGTAACATTTCCAGTGTCGAATAAGCCGATGTGCCTTCAATGCAGTTCATTGGGAAGTTCCTGGCGGGTTAAAACATACCCAGTTATTCGATGTCCAAAAAAAGTTTACATTATGATAAATACACAATAACCATTAATTACCCACTTTCTGTACAGCAAAGCAAAACTTCGAGATGTATTCTACTCAGAATAATATCCTGCATCCCCACAGTTTTCGATGATTTAAAATTTTTTTTTCTTTGGTTCAACTTTACTAGGTGCGCCGTATGACTTTCTCTATTTACAGGGTAACATCAAAATTGAGGGGTCCGTTGAAAAGAGCGAAGTTTCCTATCTTCCTCAGGTCTCACACAAATTTTATAGGGTACTAGACTCATTGCGGGTGATAAGTCGGCGCGAAACGTGAATTTTCTCAAATTTGCGAAACTATCCATTTTTGTTCATATGCCTCTACTTTTCAAAATACTAAGGATGGTTCTAGTGATGGACCAACAAACATGGTGTGATTAAAAATCACATGTAGTGAAGACCGATACGATGATAATAATAACTAAATTAAGCTCATATAGCGTTCTCCGTCCCTGCTATATAGGTGGTCCTGTTCACCGCCATTAGGAAAGTATGCATTTCTATCAGTTACCGAACTTCGTAATCTGTAAAACATAATTTATAGGTGGATTTGGTGATACTTCGGCGTTTCTAGTTAAGTTGACGTATTTGAAAAAGGATGTTGTCTATTGAGGTGATTTTAAGGTATGTGTACTACCTGTAACCTAATTATAAAAAACCCTAATTATCCAAAATACTCAATCTGTATTCAAAACCGAGAGTGATTAAAAGGAAAATCTCCAATAGAAAGGATGGAGGATTGCCATATTATTATCTCTATGTTGGGACTTTCCAAATTTATAATATATCCAACCTATCAATAAGGAAAGTTCATCAGTTGACACCAACCTTTTTAGAAGAGGGGATGGGCTGCATGAAGGAGCACTGGCGCATGGCGCTAGATAAGCGCATGTTCCTCCCGAATACCTGTAGGCAAAACTATAATCAACTCTTCGATATTCACATCCTGGATTGAACAGGCTTACTTAGGCTTACAGGCTTGCTTAGGGTAGGTACTTACCTATAAAGTGACATAATATGTCATATACAGGGTGTCTCATGATTGAGTGGGAAAAATTCAGGGATCAATTCCACAACCAATTTCCAACAAGAAGTGTCTCTAGAGTTTTTTTTTTTTTTGGTCGACCCTCTGTTTACGTGATTTTTCTCAATTTTAAGATTTTCTCTTCGTATTTTCGATTTTAAGCCACTAAAATGGCCATAACTCCCCTTATTTATAGTTTAAAATTTAAATCAAGGACACCCTTGGAAAGAGCGTTAAAATCCCTGTAAGATAAAGTCATTTTTGAATCACTGAAGCTGTATTAATCAAGCTCTCGTACACTGAGAAAAATAAAGGCCTTTTTTCTATTTAAAAAAAACATTCAAATGTGACGGACGATATTTGATAGAAAATTTTACGCAACATTTTACGCTTATGCAAGATTTTTATATCAAACATCGTCCGTCACATTTGATAGGGTCAAAATATATAATTCATTTTCGTCTCTTCGGTCCTGGGCTTGCATAGAGAGAGCCCAAACTTCAAGGTCTGTCGCATTTCACGTTTCATCAGTGGTTTTTACAGGATTTTTTTTGTAGGAAAAACACTTTTTGCCTCCGATTCATTTTTTTGCTAACCTTTGAGATTTTATTGAAGTTTCCACAGTACTTAACGCCCAGAGTGTTCATTAGTTCATTAAAACAAATGTGTCAGAGGCGCTCGTATAAAAATAAAAAAAAAAATCCTGTAAAAACCACAGACGAAACGTGATGAAACGTTTTTTGTGTTGAAAATGCACTATTTTTCTCGATAAATCCATTTCCTTTCAGTCAAATCTATCAAGAGTATCACCATTCGATTCAGCGTGAAAAGTTACTTAGAAAACAATACCTAACTCCTCTAGTCATGGTCAAATCGAAAAACACCCAAACACTCGATTAAACAAAAATCCCAATTTTTTTTACATTCAAACGTGATTTTCTCCCTAAATTTGCACAGAAAAATTGGAAATAATTAAACCGCTGGAAAGCTCATAAAACATATTTATGTTTTCCCATTCGTGCAAACGGGTTCCATAAAAAACATCTGGTGCGAGGCTTCACACTACTTTCCTCAGCTGTTTTTGGCCCTCAATCTATTTGGGTGATGAGGGGAATTGCAACTTGTTTCTACTTAAGAGCAACTCCTATGAATTTCATCAAAATCGTTAGAGCGGTTTGAGAGAAAAGCTAAAAACATGGGCTAAAAACGACGTTTTTTCGCTTAATTGGAATATTTTCTCCCCCTAATAATTGACCTGGAGGGCTGAAATTAGTAGGGTCTCCTCTTCAGACATGTAGAAACCAATCCTAGAAATCGGAATTTTTTAATCATTTTCGTAGGGGCCGTAATCGTGTCGTTCATACACATACATACTATACCTACATTTTTTTTTTTTTTTTTTTTTTTTTTTACATACATACGAATTTACATACACTTTTCCAAAACGTGGAGAAAATTGATCAGATGAAATTGGGTTTTCTGCTGATCGCAGTACTTTCTATTCACCTTCAGGTGGGCTGGAGAAAGTAAAAATTCCGGTAAAAACAACTGATAGAATCCTTTATGAAAGGTGAAATACGGCAGACATTGAAGTTTAGGCTCTACAAGAGCTCTATGAGTACAGTTTCAGTGATTCAAAAATGACTTTATCTTACAGGGATTTAACGCTCGTTCCATAGGTGTCCTTTTTCAATTTTAAACAACAAATGAAGGGAGTTATGGCCGTTTTAGTGGCTTAAAATGGAAAACACGAAAAAAAGTCTGCCAAGTTGAGTTGGCAGTACCTACAGCTTCCTCACTTTTGTAACATGGACATACGGAATCAGTTACCTAGTGATGGTCCGGTGGTTATGAAATTAGGGGACCGTCTAGAGGCTACCTCGTACAATCACTGAACATTTCACCGAAATTGGTCGAGTAGTTCCTAGTTCCGGATTTAGAAGATAGATTTCATGTTTGCACATGCGCAGTAGGTATTCCTGATAAAATCATGACGAAAATAGTTGGTAATTGTAAGCTCCCAAATACCCTCCACATTTTGGCGAAATCGGTCCATTAGGAACTGAGAAACAGAAGTTTCGGAAAAATCACTCTTGCGGATGCTCACACGCTACTAGTAGTTTTATAGCGATGAAATTCATAGGGGACTCCCTTGGCGCCAACCCACATGATCCCTGAAAATTTCACCAAGATTGGTGGAGTAGTTCCGGAATTATGCCGGTGACTGCAAATTTCATGTTTTCGCACGCGCAGTAGCTACTACTGATCCTAACGTGACGAAATTTATAGGTAATTGTCTTGAAGTCAGCCCCCAACTACCCTCCTAATTTGAGCGAAGTCGGTCCTGAGAAACCGGGGTTTAAGGAAATTCACGCTTGCGAATGCGTACACTCTAAATAGTGGCGATAAAATTGGAAGGGGACCTTCACGGGGATAACTCGCACAATCCCTCAAAGTCTGATCAAAACCGGACCATTATATAGTTTTTTCCTGAGACAAGGAATTGACCACAGACTTCAGACAGACGGAACGACAGCACGGAACCAAAATTGTCCAGAAAGCTCTGAAACGTACCTAAAAAGCAAGTGGTAATTTTGATTTTGGAGGACATTTTTTTTTTTTTTTTTCACGGGTGAGAAAGCAAAATGTTTAAATTGAAAAAAACTCATGAAAAACATGGGGTTAACGAAAAAACTCTAACAGGCACTTTTTGTTGGAAATTAGTTGTAGAATCGATCCCTAAATTTTTTCCACTCAACCCTGAGACACCCTGTATACATATAATATAAAATAATATCAGTTTGGCACAGATCTGCGGTAAAAAAGTTGAACAAATAGAGAGTATTTGTAAACCTATATCACATTGAATTAAACTTTTTTCTAGTTGAAGTAAACCTTTTTCTAGTTGAATTAAACCTTTTTCTATTTCAATTCATTTTTCACGGGAAAGTGATAATTAAGTACTTTTGAGAAGGTAGCTCTCAACTACACACCGAATTTGAGCGAAATAGGTCCATTAGGAACTAAGGAATCGTAGTTTCAGGAAATTCACGTTTGCCCATGCGCTCACGCTACTAGTGGTGTGATGGCGATGAAATTAACAGGGGACTCTCTAGGGTCTAACTCGAATAATCTCTGAACATTTCACCTAAATTGGTCGAGTAGTTCCGTTACTACGCCTATGACAACGATTTTCAAGTTTGCACTTGCGCAGTAGCTATTACTGATCCAATCGTGACGAAATTCATAGGTGATCGTCTTGGAGTCAGCCGCCAACTACCCTCCAAATTTGAGCGAATTAGGGCAATTAGGAACTGAGATACCGGGGTTTCCTGAAATTCACGTTTGCGCATGCGCTCACGCTACTAATGGTCCGATGGCGATGAAATTCATAAGGGATCTTCACGGGGCTAACCCGCACAATCCCTGAAAATCTTTTTGAAATCGGATCAAAATTGTGGAAGTTATGGCTGTGGCAAGGAAATGTGGACAGATGGTCGAACAGACAGACAGACGTACAGACAGATAGACAGACATGAAACCAAATTTGTTCAGGAGGCCCTGAAACGCAAAATTCGAGTATAAATTTTGATTTTGGAGCAAAAAACCTTTTTTATTTCGAGTGAGAAAAAAAAGCTTCCGCTGCCATTCAGACTCGGAAGCAATAATGCAAGCGAACCATCATGTGTCCTCACCCAGTTTCCCCTATCTGGGTGGGCAGTATAGCTTCCTCACTTTTGTAAGATCATGGGCTTATAGAATCAGTTAGTGATAATTTCACCGAAATTGGTCGTGTAGTTCCAGAGCAATTCATATGACAACGAGTAGCTACTACTGATCCTATTATTACGAAATTCACATGAAATCGTCTTGGAGTCAGCTCCCAAATACCCTCCAAATTTGAGCGAAAACGGTCTATTAGGGGGGCAAGGGACGGAGCCCAAAATGTCCTCAAGAATGCCTAAATCTCAGCTACCGAAGGGTTTATAAAAACTCTTACTATAACATTATTACTACTTTTAGGACCAATAAGTTTAAAATACGGATAACCAACCCCTACCCCCTCCCCTAACCATTTTATCGTTTCACAGTTTTTTCCATTTTTCTCGACCAATTTCCAACGGATTTTGATGCGCTTGGCGGTATTCTTCCTATTTTTTTTATTTTCTACGGAGTCTACGTGCCTTCATGCCAATTTGGCTCTTAAAAAAGGTCGTGAAAAATTCAAAATTACGAGCTTAAAATTATACATAGATGCTCTCCCTAGAGAATTGAATAACAAGAAGAATGCCGCAAACCGCATCAAAATCGGACGAAAATTGGCTGAGGAAAATGTGAAAAACTGAATTACATGTGTCCTTGGCCCTTCAAGAAATAAGAAATGATAGTTTCAGAGAATCCACGATTGCGCATACGCACACGCTACTAGTTGTCCGACGAACCTGCACAATCCCTGGAAATTTAATCGAAATCGGACCATAACTTCATTTGCCAGGGACAAGGAGTTGACCAGTGACCACAAATAGACAGAAAGACAGACACGGAACCAAAATTGGTCAGAATGCTTAAAATCAAAAGAGCAAGTGGAAATTTGGATTTTGGAGGACATTAATTTTTCATTAATTTATTAATTTTCATTAATTGATTATACTTTCCTATCTTCGGTAGTGTGAAAGCAAAAACTGAAACACTAACTTGAATGTACTCACTGCAGTTTCATATTTTAGCGTAACATGTCCTCCAAAGACCTCAATGAATGTGTTGTTTCTTTCGGACCCACCCTAATATGAGGAACATTCATGGTGCCTCGAAAGAAAGTGTAAGTTCTGAAATAAGTGCAATAACAAATTAGATTAAAATTTAGCACTTGACCACTAACTCAAAACAAACAGTTTTTGTGGTTGCAGGAGGTGCAATATTCTTTCGAAATATGTAGATATATATTTTTTCATCAATATATTTTTAGTTTGTTTCAAACATGACTGCCTGGATGGGTTCTTAAAGTCTGGCACTGCCTTCAGACAGAAAGAAACCCAGACGATGAATCACGGGAAATAACATTGGTCTCGTGCCCAGTTCCATCACAACACCTGGCTAGACAGTGGACCCACCTGGGATGTGTATTGCTGTCAAAGGCACAAAAGAAATACTTATTTATTCATTTAAAATCTAAGTACTTCTAAAATCTATTCACAGAAGATGGGTCTTCAGGTCTTGAATCAAGTTCTGTCGATTTTTGTTATAGCTGGATTTTATCTTAAGCTATCACAGATACTTAGTTTTTCTCCATTGTTGGGACTACGAGTGAAACGTCCTCCAAGTTGGGTGGGCAGTGTAGCTTCCTCACTTTTGTAACATGGATGTACGTATAGCCAAAACTTCATCCAAATTGGTAAAATAGTCCAGGAGTTATGCCTATGACAACTCATTTCAAATTTGCGCTTTTACTTCTTGCACAAATACATAGCGGAAAGTGAGTAAGCAACCACATAATCATTAGGTACATATGCATTGATGTCGCCTACTCTCTGAGTTTACAACAATATTGCTTTTTTGATACAATACCGAATAAAGAGAAGCTGTTTGTCGCTAGAATTGGATCCTCTAAAATTAAATAATTATCTGAACACGTTCGAGAACTTTTTGTAGGTACAAGTTTTTGAACACCCCTCACCCACTTAGAAGCATATTATCATTACCCTAATGATAGACTGACGAGAGACATAAATACCTATATTATAATATTGAATATAGTATATATTATTATATATATAATATAATAATAATAAAATATACTGTCAAGCACATGCGGTATTATTATTCCACAAAAGAGAGAAATAGCTTTCCGTTTAGCAATGGACCCTAGTACTTGTTAATGAAATTTGCATCTTCAAATTGACAAAAGAACTTTCTGCTTGCTCAACCATCTTCTGGTGTCAATTTTTTGTAACCTGTATCTGTATATAACATTTCGTGTAGCTTAGTAACATAGCCGAATCATCTGCTTGTGCCACTTCATCGTAGAATCAGTTAGGTTGGTATGTACAATGTACCTATAACAAATTTCAGGTACATGTCCGATAAATGTTGGTTCCTCACTACCGGAGGTCCGCCTTATTTTCGTGCAAGAAGTAATAAATATTTTGCTCCCCAAAATCAAAATTACTACTTCCTTTTTGCGTTTCAAAGCTTTCTGAACAATTGTGAAATTATGGTTAGCTTTCTACGAACATTTCGGGGAGCCCCTGAATGGCCCCCTATGATATTCATTGCCATCGGATCATGAGTAGCGTTTGTTCATTTGAAAACGAGGATTCCCTGAAACTACGATTTCTCAGTTCCTAATAGAACCGATTTTGCTCAACATCGTAAGGTAGCTCCGTGACATTTGCCTATGAATTTTGTCGAGATTGGATCAGTTAGAGCTTCTGTGCATGCGAAAACTAATACTTTGTTGTAGCATGGAAAACTCCGGAACTAATATCGGTGACATTTGCACTAATTGATTGAAAGTCCTTGTTATTTTCAAATTGAAACCGTGAATATATTTAGTTGCAATTATTGAACATTCCAAGGTATTCATGTTCCTATTACCAAAATTGTGAGTAAAACTAGCTGTTTGGTGTGGCTTGAAACGGCACCTGGTCTCTGGTGATTAAAAAATGATAGGAAATCTGACTAATTTTGCGAACCGTAATTTTTCTGCCAAAATTCAACTAAAAAAGTGAAATCAGGTTGAAACGAAAACACCATGGGAATCAGGGAAAAATAATAGACAAAGAATCAAAGGGAAAGGATAAATAATGAAAAGTAACATAGGTTCTAAAAAAATGTTCTAAGCCCAAAGAGAAAAACGTCCTAACCCTAGAGATAAGGGTCGCCAAAACAGATTGATTATATTTTGATCACCTCGGTGTTGTATACCAATAGTACGGCTGGACCTGGTAACAGTAGGCGGGCTGTTGGCAGGACCAGCTGTACGTCATGCTCCGGTACTTCATATTCTGGGCCAGCTTGTCGCCGGTCCGCTGAGAAAATACGTCACTGCACTCGCACATTCGCCGCGAATAAAACGGTACCACTGACACAACTACCAGACGATGCGTCTCAGAGTCATCACCTGCTAGACCCCCCCTTCCATCTCCATTTCGTTCTTCCGACGAACTTTACGAAAATAGACGCATGCGGTCCCACCAGCCTCACTTTGGTCCTCTTGTCACAGCACACCGACCACCGTCCTCCCCGTTTGGTCTAAATAAACGAGAGCGTGGACGCACCGTTACGACTATGTTTGGGACGCCGCCGATGTGGGTGCAATGAACTTGCTGTACGAGTATGTTATTGTAACCTCTGCAAAGTGTGTAACCGATGATGCTAAAAGGGGGCGGAAATTATTTAAGGTGGCGGAAAATATGTAAGGTGACAGACTCATTGGTGAAGCTGGGTTTAGCAGACAAAGGCAAAATATAAGTGTTTAGCAGTTTATTATCACATTTCAATAGAAAATATAATTTAAAACAATTTTTCCTCTATTTTTATTAATTTATTGCAGTTTCCCCGAACTCTTAAGCAAAAAAATCAAAATGTTTCCTGAAAATCTTCAAAAATTAAATTTAGTTAGAACCAATTTCATTTAAAATTTAAAAAAATTAAATTTGAATTTTAAGTTTAAAAAAATCTTTCTGAAATTCCAAAAAAATAACCAACCTTCAGGATAACAGAATTTCAAAAATCACCAAATTTTCACAGAATGTGTTTCAGGATGTCCAGAAACAAAATCTAGTTTTTGCTCGGCATGATACTGAACGATTCAGGCCATAGCGCATTTTTGCCGTTGCACATCAGTATATAAAGTGAAAAATAATGAGAATGCGCACGATCTGACTTTGGAGTCACATCCTGGGGTCCTAACTGAACACACAGAAAAAACTCAGTGTAGTCACGTGAATACTGCGACTTTTAATCGATTTTCTTATTTTTTCAGCTTTTTTGATCCGTAAAATCGATGAAGGCCAATATAATGAAGAGAATATTTTTAATGTCTTCGGATACATAGCCTAAATACAAATCAATAGTGGTTTAGCGCTTAATTTAATATGTGGGGCGCGCCAGGGCGAAATAAAGTACTGGTGAAAATGCCGATCTCCAACTATTCGACCCCCTGCACTAATCCAGACAGCTCGAAACCACAAAACCAGTATTGCTCGTTGTTGATATACTATATTAGCTGAAGAATCAACATTAAACCGATCGGCTAGATGCTCAATTCCCACCGAGAAAATATTGCCTGGTTTCTCTGTCTGGTAGTCAATATAAGACATTTTTGTAATAGGTACTAACTATATTTTTCTTTTATATAGGTAGATAGAAGATGATATCCATGTACATGCCAATCAACATTTTTCTGGAGTAAAATTGCTGCTATATTCCTGCTCTGCCTCAGCGGACAGTTACCCAGTGAAAGAAAGATGAGGGACCTCGAAGTTCTCGAATAATGACGTGCAGGAGCTTGTCTCCGCGATATATAAGAAGCGTATTGAATTTTTTTTTTTACCTCGGGTAAACCGGCATGTAAGAATCAGCAGTGCATCACAACGTGTATTAGACAGAAAAAGGCTATTTTAAATTTAATACAAAATGAGCAGAAGTTCCGTTCTCGTGCAAAACATGCGTGCAGAGTGTTCACACTTTGGTTGGAGCGTTGAAAAGTATAGTTCGAGAATAAAAATACGTTGTTTAGGTTTTCTTGCGCCGCACAGGATTTAAAGGGTTAACAGGTATCATCGCCACCCCCAACAGTGAGCCGAGGGCAGAGGGGGAGCATGCGCATCCGTCCGGTCGAGGGGGAGAGAAACAGGAAGGACTTGTCAAGACTCCAGTGTTCATGTGGTGATCTTATTAGAGCGTTAGTTCGGAAAAGGGCATTAGGAGTCGGAAACTGCGTTCGCGTGCGTACGTGGCTCCATCGTTCGTTCCGCCGGTACCTCGTTGGACCACCGACCCGCAACGCAGGCGAAATGTGCTGGACTGGATGAGTTGATGCGGCGCTATGTCGCGCCGGAAACAAGCCAAACCGCGGGCCCTCAAAAGTAAGATTTTGATTCCAATAGTGTCAGTTGAGGAACCCACGTGGGTCCTTATCACACATTGACCCTCTCCTTATCAACACCGCCAATTTCATAGCTGCTCTTATGAATTGGTGTATTATTCAAACCTCTTGAGTAGATCGTGCCTGATCAGTCATGAATCCAATGAATGTTTCAGTCGGATTTACATAAATTAATACCTATTCTTCAATTTATTTACCTATTCTTTTTTATCACTCATGAGAGTTAAAAAAATTATCGGTCTGTATAGATCGGTTGATCGAATCGAATTAAGAATTTTTCATCAGACCTGAACTCCGATTGAACAATTCCTCGCCCTGATACCGTGCAGAAGGAGTAGATGTACCCCAGACGTTTATCTTAATTGGCGACTAGTATTACCATTTATAAAATACTTAATCAGAACTGACCGAATTAGTCATCATACCATAGTCCATATTAGTTAGTATGTATCAACATAGTTTTGAAAGTGGGGGAGAAAGAGGCTTATTCCCAGGTGGTAGTTCGTAGCCACTCATTCGTGATAGCTGATGCCACGTTGGTAAAACATTTTTTACCCCAGTTCGAGCACCTACTGTTTATTAGAGTATTTACCCATTTCAGCTCCTAATTGAACTCACAGCACGAACACGATTTTTCAATTTAGGACTGAAATTCTCAAGTAAAAATGTGTGCCCATCCTAGTATGAGGTGTTTTGTTAATAAGTTATCATGAAAATTCTTGCTAGTATACTAGACGCAGAACTGGCAAGAAAACGACATCCGTTAACATGCAATAGAGTCATGGGGAACTTGAATGTTGTGTTCTTTATTACGTTGCGAATGTAATGACATTTGGGAATTATGATAAATGATGAGAGCTACCTACTGCTGTGGGTTGTGTTTGCGACATCGAACCAAGGAGTGTAAACATACTCATAGTTTCATTGGCTGTCAAACATTGGCCACGATGTATAATTAATGGATGAGCTTGTTTCCAAATTTCCAGTAATGCAGCATGAGTTGATGAGCGAATTTTCAAAGAATCGAGTGAACTGATTTGGTGGCTAAGCTTTTGAGCTAATTACGAATGTACCGTATGTGTCTATGTTTGAGATAGTAATTTACACCAAAAACATTAATACAAGTTTTTACCCCTAATTTTTCAGAATTTGGCCCGTTAAGAGTACTCCAAACATTTTGGCCAACGAACTCATCTTTTCTTTTGAAATTGATAGGTATTTTGAATTTTTTATTTATTATTTTTATTTTATTTTTTATTTATTATTTTATTTATTATTTTTTATTTATTTTTTATTTATTTTTTAGAGCGTGGATATCGTCTTTAGTGACACATATAAATACGTAAATGCACATATATACATATGAAAAAGTGTTAAACATCAGGAATGGTTTTAGAATGGTCTGATACGGATTTCCATGCATAGAAGTCTTAGAATTCCGCATTAACAAATATCGTTTACTTCGAAAATCCGCTAATCCGATTTGGTGAAATGTGAAAAACCCGAGAAAAACCATTTACTGATAACTGCTACAATATTATATCGATACAGTTCCTAAATTGGATTACCATTTCTGGTAAAACGGCTCATCTCTGGGCTAGAATACTTTAGGCAGAGATTTGAAGTTTCAGAATTCTGGATATAGTAGGTACCTACTTTTCGAAATAAAAAGTGACGTCTAGTACCTAACTTTTGAAATGATACAAAATGGATAAAGTAGGTACTATTTGAAAACAATATATCGTGTTGCTATGAGATGTAGGCGTTAGTGATTTGATGGTATCTTTTGAAAGATAATAATTTTATAAGAATAATTTTAATTAGAATACCTAGGATTCCTTTAGGATTATCTTTAGGATTATCCTAGGATTACCTTTAGGATAATAATTTTATAAGAATACCTACTTATAAATTATTAATGAGCACAATTTTCGCCTTAGCTAATCTTTGAATAATATTTTAGCTCAATGTTTGATTCAGCTGATCAATGAATGATCTATGAACTCAATTTCCTACTCAGATGAGCTAAATTTTTGACTCAGTTGATTTATGAATGGTATATAATGTGGTCTGCGCATGATTTTTTTTATTTTTTTTTTTTTTACAATTTTTATTGAAAGGGAATCGATTCAAAATGGCCAAAGTGGGGTTATTTCATAATTATGTTGTCTCCCTATTTTTTTTTTTAATCGACGAAGAGAAGTGTGAACGTTTGAAGAAATGCGCGCGGAAATGGTGCGCGCTGATTGGTCGAAGCGCATCCATGCTGACTACGTATAATATCCACGAACGGTTTTTGAAAGGGACAGGAGGTACGTACGTCACCCCCTCCCCCCGCGAAATTCAAAACATTCCATTTTAACATTACGATTTCTGCTCCCACGAGGAGTTTTTTGTCCTGATAAATAGTGTTTACTAGTCATGGCAACTCAAATAACATAATTAATGGGTTTTTTCCAATTTTTATTTTTCTCATGCGCAGACCCCATTTATGATCACAAATGCTTGACTCAACTCGTTTAATAATGGTCCATGTGCTTAATTGTTCGACTCAGTTTATCTATAAAATCATATATGAATTTGTTTTTCGACTCCTAATGAAGGGGAATCACAACCAAAGGCACTAGTATAGCATAAGTTTTGTGATCCATGAATAATCTGACCTGACACTTAATTATCAATTTCAAGAACTTTGAAACCACTTCACTCCACTTCTCGGAATAAAGTGAAAGAATAAAGGGAAATCACAGAGGGAGCATGTAGTTGGTATTTTTGTTTTGTTTTTGTTTAATATGAGCTATTCGAAATCATGCCAATAATCTAGAACGAAGGTGATATAGCCTTTAAATTTATCTTGAAAAATTTAGAATTCCAATAAAATGATGGATATAGTATCTGTTTGCTCTAAACAGTGAAAGCGTGTGAAAGAAGTGAAACAGTGAAAGAAGTGTTATTAAATTTGTATAAAATACTTCGTGAACGAAACAAATGAAAGTGCTACCGACTAGTTGAAATAAATGTTGTAGTCGAGTTCTCAATCGGATCGAAATGGTCGCCGAAATCGAGGTGATCATCACTTTCCACATCTTTAGGAAACTGCAATTTTTAGACCAAATCCTGAGTTTGACTTGAGTTGTCGTTATTATGATCCCAACTGCGTAGTGAAATCACCTAAACTCGTTCAAAATGTCGCTTATTCTTTCATTGCATTACAAAATCTTTATGTGATGGGGAAACTGGGCTTCAGATCCTAACTCACCGTAAAAATATTTTGGAACCATCACTCATTGGGATCACTTCTAGGTATAAAAATCTTATTAGTCAGTGTTAGGTATTAAACTAAGGAGGGGGTGTTGAAAACATGAGTATCTACATAGCCCGGACGATTCGAAAAGATAAATAGACACAACAAACTCAGAGTTGTGAATACGATGAGTGACCCGAACCGGCAGCGCGGGCTCCGCCCAAATGAATAATACAGGTTATACAAAACAAGCCTAACCCGCACGACAGAGCGGTATTGCCGGAGAGGGTAGCCTTGTGCGCCGTCAACTGAGGAACTGAATATAATGAGGCGTATAATCACTGCGATCACAACATGATATAAGAATAACTAATAAGAATCATACTCGTAACGCATATGTACAGGGTGTCCCGGCAAACGTGAAAAACTAAATAACTCGGTTGTTGAAACTAACGAGTCAACCATCGGAATGTAAAACGCTGTAAATTATTACACAACGGTTCACAATTTTTCTATACC
This sequence comes from Lygus lineolaris, assembly GCA_030264115.1. Lineage (NCBI taxonomy): Eukaryota > Metazoa > Arthropoda > Insecta > Hemiptera > Miridae > Lygus > Lygus lineolaris. The sequence goes on along the minus strand of JAEMON010000001.1, from coordinate 45,488,839 downwards.
TATAGAACCATCTGCAATGATCCGATTGGTCAATACAGTATTAGGCCAATACACTTACCGGTTATTGAAATGAAATCTATCTTCTAAATAGTGAATACATACTGTAATACTATCTTGAGTGTTGTTGGTGGGTACCTTTATGACGACATTTATCAACTAAGGAAGCTTATCAAGGTCTCATGCACGCCATTCCATTAAAAAATATTGAATTTGATCAGCTGCTGTTTCAATGGATATTTGATCTTGGCATAAGATTAAAAAAAAAAAAAAAAATCGAATAACTAATTCGATTTTTCGAGAATCGATTAGCGATTCTCAATCGTGTTTCTGTTTCAATTCTCATTCTCATTCGTGTTTGTTTGTTTGTGTGTGTGTGTGTGTGGGGGGGGGGGGGGGGGGGGGGGGGGGGGGGGAGATGAACATTTCATCCTCTATTTTCTACACCTTGGAGACGACTGGCCCCACGCAATGATGGTTCACCAAGCGCAGCGGACAGTGCGAAAGTTTTCTCTCCTCCCCCGTACCTGTGTATGCCAAGCGTCTCCTCGCCCACGTACGAACTGCAGTTCGCCTCCTACAGTCGAGTAACTTGGAACCGAATGGGGAATTATCAAAGAAAAAATAGCTTATCGTCCTGATGTGGAGAAAACTTGGAATAAAATCTCAGCTGGTTGAATAAGGCGGCATTCCTCGGGCCCTTGAGAAACCCTTTTATACGTCACACGAAAAGAACAACCGGAAAAGAATGTGCTGAGATTGCATCGGGAGCAGCGAAAAATGAATTAATTCAAATAATTGATTAATAATAATAATCAATAATTAATTAATTCAATAAATTATTTAATTAAGTGTTAAGCTCAAACTGTGTTGTTTTTGGAGAGTTGTTGTTTTTCGTTTTGTTTGGTTGATATCTTGGACGGGTTTGGCCAATGACAGACCACACCCCTTTTAACGTCACTTTCCCGCCATAGGACAATAAAGAAAATTTCAATACATTTTAGCGAATTTTCGAAGAAAATGAAGCTATTGCAATGGTTGGTCAGAATTTTCGGAGTACTCCAAGGGGTCGAATTTTGAAAATATAGTTTCAAAAATTGCTGAAAAAAAACGAGTTTTTTGAGGTTTTTGGTGTGAGATACCATCCTAAACATAGGAATATATGGTATATTCGGAATCAGCGTGAAATTTCCTATAAGGATCACCCAAAAATCGGTTAAAATTATTCTTTGAAAATTCGCTTACCAACTCATGCTGCATGATTGGAACTTTTTAAAATTACAGATACACTATTTTTGCCAGACGACTTCAATATTGTTTCTTTTAAGCCATTACCTTTCAGAAAAAAAAACAAAAAAAAACCCCATTATTATTATGATAAATTATGATTGTTAACAGATTTGACAGCTCAAACTCCTACTCGATATGCAATACAGATGAGTCGGACTCATTGATCAACCTCATGGGAAGATGTCCCATTTTCAAGAGCGAGCGCCGCCGATTCTTTGCTACAACAGCATGGAAGATGAAGAGTTTGGAAGAACCCTAGAACAGCTGGAAAGCCTGCAAAACACCGTGGGTTACTTGCAGACTGTGATAAGGCAGAGGGCCTTCATAGGGCAACCATTGCCTTACAGTAGAGAAATACTTTCAATCAAACATTTAAATCAGTCATTTGAAACTCTCATGTGATTTTCAACAAAACAATCTTTGTAGTCATCGATGGGGAACTTGCGTGGTTATTTTTTTTGTAATTTGAAAGATCTTAGTGAGTTCTTTTCAAAAGGTCCTATATGAGGGTTATCCGACGATTGAAACTTACCGAAAATGGGTCTTGTATTTTTAACCTAACTGACGTCACCGACCCCTCGCCCCGCCTACCTGGGCTGGTCACTGAGCTTCCATCTACAAGCGGATCCTAAATGACACCACGCGCTTCCTTTCAACCCGTATTCTGGTCAAACCAATCTTAATTTACAACTGAAAATTGGCTCTATGGGTTTTCAAGGGCACTGAATCAGATTCTGAAGCTTCAAAATGCAAAATTCCTACCCAAGCAAGTTCAGTAGCAGTTGTTGGTTGTTGGTTGACAATTGTTTTTCGTGCTCAGTTCCAAAAGTTTCCTTCTGCAAATAATAAACCAAAAAACGCCTGCCTAGATTGGTGGGCAACTAGTACACACAGGCGATGAATCTCAAAGGAGACCATCTAGGGGCTAACCCGCACAATCCCTGGAAATGCCACAAAAATCAGACCAATATATTTTTTTTAATAGTTAGTAGTTTGACGACGGAAATACACCGAAACGAATTTATACAGAGAGCTTATTTGGATTTTGGAGGACTAAGTATTTTTGCTTCCGAGTCTACCAAGGTAGCGGAAGCATTGTTTTCACTTATGGGAGGTGAACATTTTTTTACCTCCAAAATCAAAATTTAAACTCGCTTCTTAAGTTTTAGACCTTCCTGAACAATTTTGGTTTCGTGCCTGTCTGTTGGTCTGTCTGTTTGTCTGTCCGGGAATCAACTGTCTTGCAACACGCATAACTTCCACAATTTCCACCTGATTTTGATGCATTTTTCAGGGATGACGCGGGTTCGGCCCTGGATGGTCCCCTATGAAATTCTTGAACAGCCGACCAACGGTAGCCTCTGCGCATGCGTAGGCACACACCCAAATCGGGAGACTTTTTTTACTTCTTCAATCACGAATATTTGTTAGCTTCCCTACCTTTGACAGTAAGGACGAAAGACAACAACAGAAAATGATAACTAATCGAACTTTCTATTCACGTTATTACATTATTCGGAACACCTTGTATTTCGTTACGTCACAGTTCTGATCTCTGCTGAGTGCTAGGATACTAGAAAGATGTACTAGTGTAGTACTAAGATTAATAAACTATTACTAATTCCGACGTGTTGGATAGAGATACTCTTAGGATGACCCATTTGAATTTGTTCAATTGTATGTTGGCCGGTATAGATCTGTCTGTCTGTACCAAGCTGTAGCCCACAATTTCGGGTCTTCTAGCTTGAAATTTAGAGGTTAGACTCGTTAGACTCCTACAATTTGCTGTATAGGTTTTGGTGGCGACTGTCGTGACAGTGTGTGGTATGCAATCCCACACCCATCTTCTCACCGACTGAAGTAGTTTCTCATAGGCCCTGCTCTTTATACCTATTAGTAGACTAGTATCCGTGGTTTATTGGATGTCAGCTGGAACCTTCCAATTGGGTAAGATCGGAGTGTTGCGTTTTAATGAAACAACTTCTACGCCCAGCTCATCGACTTGGGAGAGTTAATAGTGCCGCTTCGAATACAGTTCCCTGAACACTCTTCGATTTACAAAAATACAGCGTTATCCATTATTCAAACAATTGGTATTTTCTCTCCCAATTACTTTTGATTAGCAGGTAGTATATTTTTGAACTTGATATTTGACAAGCTTATTCAATTTATTTTTGTATCCTTACCTCTTGAGCTCTATCGGTTGTATAACAACAACCAAGAAGACAAACAACTCAACCCAACTCAACGCTTAGTTTTTCTTTCACTACTGGAAGGAGAATAATAAAAAATTTGAACGCACTGCGCATTTGAGGTTTTATGTTATCCACGCTAAATTATACGAGGGGTGTGTAAAAAGTAAGTTTCCCTATTTTTTTT
>JAEMON010000001.1:45467539-45478714 GCA_030264115.1 Lygus lineolaris | reverse complement strand
AAAAATTTCTCACTAAAATGAGGGACATTTCGCCTTAACAGCTTCCAGCACGTGTTTTAGAAACGCAGTTACCGTACAAGTATTTTCAGAAACTTAATGTTTTATTAAATTGTCAATGCTTGAACTGCAATTGCGGTCCTTAGGAGTTCGGTTTTGATTATGAATGTGCATTGGAATGTAGAAAATTTAACGCTGAATCCGAAATTGTGGTCAAAAGTGAAAAAAATGTTTCAAATTGAAGAAACGTGGGTTTTTAAGGCAAACAACCTGGTTTTCTGAAAAAAAAACTTTGAAAAAATCTTATCTTCCGAACGGATTGAGATAAGAAGGTGTTTAATTTCACCCAATTTTTTTGTTTTCGCTTTCGTCCTGAATCACCCTGTATAATCAGTTAGTGAACATTTCAGTGGAATTGGTGAAATAATTCAGGAGTTATGCCTGTGGCAATAAATTTAAAGTTTGCGCAAGCGCAGTTGGCATCACTCATCGAATTGTGGCGAAATTGTCTGGGAGTCAGCCCCCAACTACTCTCCGAATTTGAGCGAAATCGGCCCATTAGGGACTGGGAAATAGTATTTCCAGGAAATACACGTTTGCGCATGCGCACAAGCTTCTATCAGTCCGATGGCTATGAAATTAATAGGGGACTGTGTAGGGGCTACCTCGTACAATCTCTGAAAATTTCACCAACGGATTTGTGTCGTTCTTTTAGCGAATTTTCGAAGAAAATCAAAATTTGAATCATGCAAATTTTTGAAATGTTTCTCCATGGCAATCCGTTTCAGACTATTCTAAAACGATTCCTGAAATTTAACACTTTTTTATATGTATATATTTGTATTATATTTTATTATATTGTATATATTTTTATATGTGTCACTCCAGACGATATCTGACCGACGAATCGAGTTAAAAATCCGAAAGAATTTCAAAATGTCAATAATGTCAAAAGAAAGGACGAGTTCGTTGGCCAGAATTTTCGGAGTACTCCAAGGGTTCAAATTTTGAAAATTTATAGTAAAAAATCGCAAAAAACGCGTTTTTTGAGGTTTTTTGTGTGAATTACCATCTTAAACATAGAAACATATGGTATATTCGGAATCAGCGTGAAATTTCCTATAAGAATCACCCAGCAAATCGATTTAAATGATTCTTTGAAAGTCCGCTCATCAACTCATGCTGCATGAATGGGACTTTTTTTCTCAGTTTGAGTGTTGTCCTCCTCCGACCCATCGACAACGTAAACTCACGAAAACTCACTAGTGAGGGACGTCCTAAAAGGGGAGGCTTCGAGCGCTTTTTTTGCGATTTTGCCCCACTGTGTGACCGACGTTGCAGACGCCATCAGCTGTCCTCAAAAGGGGAAGATCAGAATCTGTTTTGATGATTTTGCTATGGCTATGTAATCATTGCCTCATTCTTTCGGGGGGATTGCTGACGAACAAATACCGAGATGTGTGGTCCCAGCCCACAGGCGGTCACCCATTCAAGTATCAATCCACTAACCACCCCGCTGATCGCTTAGGTGATCTCACAGAAACCGGTTTATTCCACCAGATAAAGTCGCATGTTATTCTTGACAGTGAAAACTTGAGAGCAACCACCCTTATTGACGTTTCGCAATGAGGCGTATTTCTATGTACATTCAATATAATTATGCTTATTTACGACCCTATCCAATGTAGAAGCTTTTTTCTCACCATTGGGGGATGAAAATTATATTTCCTCCAAATCAAAAGACCCACTAGCATTCTCCGTTTTAGATATAACGAAACAAATTTGGTAACGTTACTGTCTATTTAAATCGGCGAATCCTTGCCACACGTATAACAGTACTCCCAAAACTTGCATTGAAATGAGGAATGGACATGGGTCGGAATTTTGCTAATTTTGACAGCATAATCGGATTCAGTACCCTCAAAGACCCCTGGATGGCAATTTCCAGCCTCGAAATTCCAGTAGCTCGGCTGGAATATTCAGTCATCTTGTATGTATCTTTCTATCACGCGGTTCCCACATGTGAGAGGTAGAAGGCAATACATACCCGATGACGTCACACGCTTTTTCCTTCCCCTTTTTCGCCCTCTTCCGATCATTTCCAACCATCATATTTGCACCTTCTGGGAGAGCTCTCCGTTAGACCTACAATTTTGAAGAATAAAAAAAGGACGTCCATTCCTCATTTTCAGGGAATGTGCGGATTAGGTCCCCTATGAAGATTGTAGAGATCGGATCAATGGCATAGCGTCTGTGGAAGCACAAAAGAGCATCTCCCCAAACACCAATTTTTGGACGGTAGTGGGGGGCCAGCCTTTAAATTATTCCCTATGAATTTATTGGCAATCAGATCATCGGTAGCAATGGCTTATGGGAAAGCTCTCGATCGTGTTGAAGTTTGTCAGTTTAGAAAAACATCAACTCGATCGTTTTTGTTTCCATGGTGGTTCGGATACCTCACTAGGTTGATGATGCACTCTGCTAGAATCTGAGGAGCAGCCCAAATCGCAATGCAGGTAGATACATGCCGTGAACTTGTGTTGCTCAGTTTTAAATATAATAATATATAATAGCGCATGAGGACCATTACGATTCTGCTTGTACTGTTTTCTGTATTGCTGCATATTGTTGTTTCGCTGGAAAATTTGAGCAGTTCTAACAGAAATGTTGAGTATATAAGAAATATCATCATACCCATTTTCATGGCTTTGATTTATCTACGTAATTACCTAGACCATGACTCAGTTAATAGAATAATTTTTATTCACTTTTACAGGAGAGGATGATGTTGAAGACTGGAATGAGAAAAATGAAGAAGCTTCAGGTAACTGAAAGTACCACTAAATGTTAATAATCCGACGCACCATGGGGATGAATTCTTTTTATAAATATTTTACGGATGTATTTTGTACCTAGTAATTCATACCCGGTTGGGATAACCCAATAGGAACGTACTCAACTCAATCCTTCTGTTCGTCAACGTACTGCTTTTCAGCCGACCTTCCACACAAAGCTCACCTCAAACTGGTCTTAACTCGATCTTTTGAATACTATATTTATCGTTATCGTACTTTATGTGAGAATCAGAAACTACTTATACGCTACTTATTGTTAATAATAGTAAATTATTGCTAGCTGAATCGATCTAATACTATCTTTTGAAATATTTTCGAGACATCTCTGAGGCACAACATTGGAGATATACCTTTTTAGGTGTGCAAGGCAGGTGGGTAGTTTTGCCCATGTTTCTCTATGGTTAGGGGGACTTGATGGTGATGGTAATACTGCGAACTTCGATTTTCCTTCCGAGTGCAAGGCAGTGGAAGCTTTGTTTTCACTCACGAAATGAAACATATGTTGTGAGCCAAAATCAAAATTTCCACTTTCATTTTGCGTTTCAGAGCCCCCTGAACAAATATGGTTTCGTCTATGTCTGTCTGTCTGTCCACATTTCCTTGCCACAGCCATAAGTTCCACAATTTTAATTCGATTTCAAACACATTTTTAGGAATTGTGTGGGTTTAGTGCTTGATGGTCCCCTATCAGTTTCATCATGATCGAATTAACAGTGGCCTCTGCGCAGGAGCTAACGAAATTTTCTCTTACGGTCGTAACTCCATAAATTTTGAAAGGATTTCGGACAGATTTTCAGGGATGATGCGGGTGAGGTCCCTTGAGGTCTCATACAACATTCATCATGATTGAACCAATTTTGGCACGAGCCGCTGGCACCTCGTACATTCCAAACGTCGAGCATTCCAGGTCGAACTTTTTTGCCCCCGTCATTTTTATTTCCCAAAAATAACGGGTTTGCTTCCGAGTCGGCAAGGCAGCGGAAGTTTTGTTTTCACATTCGTGATGAACATTTTTGTTGTGCTCAAAAATAAAAATTTCCTCTTGCATTTTGAAGGAGAGAGTCTGAGGAGGAATGTAAGAAGGAGAGACATTTGCATTTTCCCTGACAGCCAAGCAGCCTTGAAATAGTGAGGTGAGTGAGATCACCTCACTGTTATTGTCACAGTTACTTGAACTCAAATATTGCAAAAATCATCTCATTTTTATACCCGCTGGATCCCTTTGCAATACTTGATGGAGAAATGACGAGCAAGGGAGAAATTATTTACAATTCGAGAAAGAAAGCTTTAGAAATCTGGATAAGAGGCTCGATTAGATAATGAACGCTTTATCTCGATTTTCGTTGAGATGAAAACATTTTATATATATTCAAACGAGTTGTCATTTTTGGTGACGCACTTGAAGCATTTTGTCTGGATTTGAATCAAATAAGGCATATTATTACGTACCTATAGTACCACATCTCTATCCAGTATTTAAATTGAACGTAACACCATTTTACGACTTTAGTTTTCATTCTTGGAAAGAACGCGTAAAAATCAGAGTTGAGGAAGAGGAACTCACTTTCGAAATGTTTTGGGATGAGGCGTTCTTATTTTTTATATCAGCATAATCGGAATAATGGCTTAGATACCAAGTGTGTTTGACAGTAGGTAGGTATAAACGTCTAGTTTCTGACGATTCAATAAAAAGAAAACGCAGTTAAATAGAAAAACGTTGTCTATTTCCACGAAAATAATGAGTTACAAAGTTAAATCGATTTCGACGGTCAGGCCATCATCAGTAACAAACAATAACTGATGATATATAATAATATATATTTATATAATACTGATGATGGTCTAACCGTCGAAATCGATTTAACTTTGTAAATCATTATTTTCGTGGAAATAGACAACGTTTTTCTATTTAACTCCGTTTTCTTTTTATTGAAATGGGTTTCCTCAACTTCGTTGCGAGTGATTTAGTTCGTTTCTGACGATTGATAGGTAACTACCTACTGGTATAATTCGATGCTACCTACTTGTTCACCGAAACTATGGTGTGAACGATCGTATCTAAAACTGGGATTTTCTCCGTCCATAGGTTGTAGTTGGTTGACGTTTTACGAAGTTTCACCTATAGGTACCTGAGCCAACTCAGAATCGGGCATTGCAGCTACTCAGATTGTCTCACAGATAATATAGACTAACAGTTCGTCTATAGTATATACGGTTTGATCGAGATAAACTCGAATTAATTTGAAAATGGAAAATTGGTCAAGCTGAGATAATCTGGGAAAATTATTTGGAATCACTCTCTCCCGCACTGTCAGTCTTTATCGCCACGATAGCCCTGCTGACCGGAATGATGATATTTGTTTATTCAAGCTGACGATAAGTTTGAACGGCAAATGGGTTTTCAACATAAGCAGTACCAACGTCTAGTGTCAAACGTTGTGAAAGGTGCCCACCTACCAACAGTAATAAATATGTTGTGAATGATCGCATCTAAAACTGAGATTTTCTCCAGCTAAGTTGTAGTTGGTTGACGTTCCTAAAAAGTAGACCTTCGTGTTGTTTTTAGAGCGGGTTGGATACATTCAAAAAATGGAAATAAGTTATTTGATTGAAAGGATGCCCTGTAATATGGGGTAGAGGCGAGCTGGGACGTAACGCAGGAAGGATCCGAGAGGAAGGTGGCTCCTTTGGGAGGGAAGAACTAATCAGACTTTTTTGCGATAGTGTGAGTGGGGGTACCTGGGCCTCTGGGGGTGGGTAGGGTGGACTGGGGCGGGGGCGTAGCCCCCAAGGGATCCCTTCACCCTACCCTCATTTTGCCTCATTTCCCAGCAGTGGTGCCTTGGGCCTCTCGGGAGCGGTACAGTCTCCGACAACAGTCGAGCTCTCAAACTCCATACACTCCAAACAACAAATGCGTTCCCTTCTTTCCTACCACAGGTTACGATAATTTCACGGAATCCCCTTTTTCATTCGCTTACAACAAATTTATTATATCCCAAATCCTTACGATTCGCTCAATTACTTCGTTGGAGAATCGTCAGCCGTTCAGCTGGATAATACTCGAATAATTGAAGTAATTTTTTCCCCTGACAATTACATTGAACGGGCTAACCGTGGATGGGTTGATGAAGAAATTCGTCTGAACTAATGGTGAATTAATTCCTTTTACAGATAATACAGATAACTCTCTTTATACATCGTGTTCACACATAACATGGAGAACCTTCTAGGAACCGATTCTACAACTACTTAATTTCCATCCAAAAGCGTCTCCTGGAGTTTTTTTCAAGCCCTCATTTTCGTGAGTTTTTCACTTCGAGGTTTTTTCGTGATTAAGACTTTACGCTACTAAAATGGCCATAACTCCCTTAGTTAATTGTTTGAAGTTGGAAATAATGACACTGTTGGACAGAACGTTTAATTTTCTATCTCCATAGTGCATTATGAAAACTTTCAAGTAGATTCAGCGGGCAAGAAATTGGACTAAAATGAGAGTTTTTCTCAAATGATCAAAATCACTATTTTTCGAACGGCTCTATGTCTCCAATAAAATAGGTAATCCCCACGCACGCCACAGGCAAAACTGTATCAGAATCTCAGCTTTTCAATGATGTGGTTGTCCAACCAGGTCCAAATGTTTATGTTTACTTTACTTAGGAGCTTGGAGGCAAATCGACTCACTTGGGCCAAAGAGACCCACGAGATTGAAGGACGACTGTGGCGAGCTAGTCAGTCTGTTCGTTGGCCTCCTTCGTGAAAGTGACCGCTATCCGAGTACGATCTGAAAAGTGCCTCGATAGCTACCTGCAATAGATAACTTTAAAGTTTTATTGGTGACGGAACCCCAGAAAACTTTACCCAGTTTTTTTTATGGTCACAAGGTGGTGAGTTTTTTTTTCTGTTTTTTTATTTATTTTTTATTTGGAGGTCTTTTCCGTTTTTCTTTTTTGGTTCATAAGAAGACCTAAAAATATAGGTACTCACATAAAATATATTTCTTTTGTTTTCTCTTTTTTTCTCTCGTTTTTCATAAAATAAACCTTCCTGGTAGCAGAGAACCACGAAAAGGAAGGCATTGAGTCCTTACTGCTGGCAGCAGAGCTGAAAAGCGATCTTTTGGCAACGCATTACGCGCTATCTCTGCCATATTCAAATTCGACGGCACTTTGTGTTTAACAAAAGAAGCCAACTTTCACAACGCTGAACAATCCTGATAATTCTATCAATAGACTGAACAAAGGTGGAACATCATTATGTATTGGGCGGCAGGAATTATCAGTACCTATGTAACCTGTGCGACAACCCAATAGCATCATGCAATGTGCAAAGTGAGAAAACCCCGATTCACCACCAGACCCGGTGAAATGTTCCACTTGAAAACAAACATTCCATGCCTCTGGTACCCGACTTGGAATCCTAGACAAATGGACCAATTCCTCCTATGACACTCGGTCCAAATGGAAATGCTATCTGCGTAAGGGCGATGCACTGTCAGTGGACTCTGACAGTAGTCCTCCGACTGACATGGGTCCTCCCCTTTGGTACAAGAATCTAATCTAAGATCTCGATTTGATCAAGACGGACATGATATCGGTAAAAAAAAAGAAAACAGCTCATTGAGAGCTGAAAACAACACAATGCGTGAACAGTTAGGCAAATTGCAGGAATAATTTTAACTAAAAACTGATGTCGGTTCAACTCAACTCACACTTGCTGCTCTCACCACTGAAGTCAATGAATTGTAATCGGCAGCAGCAGCAGCAGCACGTCTTCCAACTCTCATCGATTTTCGATTATAGTACCCAACCACCAGAACAGAGTGATAAGATAGAATAGAATAAAGTTTATTCACAAATGATTTTACAATGACACAAGACAAATGAGTAACAAATACAATGGTACCTAGGCGCTAAACATTTAATTGATTCTGCCTAACGATAGGCTATGCCCGTGTTGTTAGGCAATCAGTTGCCAATTGCATAGTATTCCATCAATCGTCGATGAAAGTTCAAAAATCAACCGTTCAATAAAAGCTTGAGTTACATGATCACAAAGTTACATGAAGTTACATGATCAACAGCATACACCTGCCAACATTTTTATTTATCACAGGTATATGCTGCCGATTAAGCTGTCGATACCTCCCATTCCTATCCTGACTATCCATGATAAAATTTCAGTTTTGTAATTAGATCTCGTGTAGTTCATAGGAGATTTCATGTTAGTGCTTATACTCCTGTGGATTATGTATAGTACGTAAGATGGACTATGAGTAGTAAGAACCAGCCGGGGTCTAGGGGGAACAATGTTTCCTGCAGACACGAAGCGTGTAAAGTAAATAGGTGTCCTTGTATCGTTTATAATGTTTGGATGTTTGTGATAAAATAATAGGGAAATCTTCACATAGAGTTGACGAATATTGAAGACCTTTACAAGGTCAAAAACATCCTCAGTTGGGGTTCGACGAGGAAGAGACATCATAGTTTTTAGAATAGTTTTTTGTTTCAAATATAGTTTGTTTATATGAGTGGTAAAAGTACCACCCCAAGCTAATATTCCATACTGAATTACAGGCTGACACATGCTATAATACACTAGTTTAAGTTTCTCCTTAGGTAAAATTTTTCTTATGTTATAGAAGATATAAGAAAACTTTTTAATTTGATTACAACAGTAGTCTATATGGGGGCGCCATGACAACTCTTGATCTATTATAACACCTAGATATTTATGGTAATTTACAATATCAATAGTCTCTCGAGAATATACTCCATGAAGACTGCTGTCCTTTTATACCTCCAATATTAACTTCCTATCATAAATGTCAGCTTTGTTACTACCAAACACAATTAGCTTCGTTTTTTTAGTGTTGAGTGTCAGATAATTTTCATAAAACCAGTCATTTAAAAGTTTCGTTGATATGGATGCTTGGGTAAATGTTTCCCGAAATCCATTGAGCGAGAAGTACAGAAAGTCCCGAAATTGTATAGAACTATCCTTGGAGCTTAGTCAAATTTCTCGAGAAACTTCAGTTGCTTGATGTCACGAATAGCAGGATCTTTAAACAAATTTTTCAACGCGTTGCAACCTGTCAGAGGAATTCGGTACTACTCAGAATAGCTACTGAAGAAAGAATCAATTTCGAATCCATGGCAAAAACCTTGTTGGATGAATTAACCACCTCACATACCGAGCTAAATCAAGTTCAGGAGAAAATTTTACGCCCCCAATATGCGAATGAATATTTCCGAACATACGTTGAACAAGTAAGTAAATTCAACGATATACTATCGCAATATACATATCAAGAAATTGTCCGTAACATTCTCCAAGGGGCAAATACAAATACACGAGCTAAATTTCAATTTAGCAACAGACCACAGAGTATGGAGGGGTTAAATATCTTCGTGGGTGACGTTGAGATGCTGGAACTGACTGAAACCCTTCGAAAAGCTTGCACAGGAAATAAAAACCAACAGACCAGGCAATCGTCAACTTATTCTTCTAGCGACAATAAGAAACAATACTCATCTTCCCAGAACTCACAAAATAAAACGCCACAAACAACAAACAAACAATCAGTATCAAATCAATATTATCAATATCGTAACAATCATGACAACCACGAACAGGCAAGTACTTCATATGATTCTAACTCAGCAGAGCAGACAGAACCCATATTGGAACACATTGAAATTTCTTCATCCCCTCCAAAAATTCTCTTTTGAAGGAGGAAGATATCCTTAGTCACTCAATAACGTTATAAAAGACCTACTACACCTCTCGGATAATAATTGTTACAGGTATGCAGGTACTCATTGTACCTACTCGTCGAATTGTGTACCTCGCGTTAACATTACGGTTGGTACAATATACAAATAGGATCTTTACAGATAGGTGACCTTTATAGAGAATAATAAACCATTATGTAATGATTTGCAGCTGTTTTGCCATACCAACACATCCAACTCGTATTTTGCTATACTGTTTGCTGATTAAATTTTTCCAAATAATCATGGCTCAGATTTACTTAAAAATTATTCACTAGCTCAGCAAAAATGGGTCACATGTGATGGTATATCCGTAAGTGTACCATTTTTTTTCTTGAAAAATCAATTTTCCAACGGACAGGATGAATCCGGAGTGTCACCATTTGATTCAGCGTGAAAAATTACGTCGAAAACTATACCAAACTCTTCTAGCCATGGTAAAGTCGCATTACACCCTAACACTAGATTTCCTCGAAAATCCGACTTTTTCGAATTCAAATCTGATTTTCTCCCATAATTTCTACAGAAATATTCGTAAATATTCTAATTTTTGACAGTAGGTAAATTTATACTGTGCATGATATTTTTAATAAAATATTTGCAAGGTATCCCAAACATTTTTCAGCCGCATGGTTGTTTGTAGAACGAACAGACGCCTGAAATTAATATCGTTACTCTCCGACAACTTCCTATACTTTGAGCCTATTTCCACAATGTCAATCATGATTGTCTTTGCTTTACTTGTGATATCTACCATCTGTAAGCTCACTCTTCACTCATATCAGAATGTCTTCACTCAAAACTAACAATTTGCGGAATCCGATAGAAAACGATGCCATCCCAGATGTATAAGGATGGGAACACGATGCCTTCGTAATGGGGAACTTGCATGGTTATTTTTTATTTCAACGTTTGAAAGATCTAAAAGAGGGCTTTACAAAAAGGTGCTACTTAATTGGTATCCGATGATCGAAACTTACCGAAAATGGGTCTTGTAATTTGAACCTAACTGACCTGGGCGGGTTCCTCAGCTCCCTTACCTAAATGACGTCACGCGCTCCCTTTCAACCCGTTTTCTGGTCAAACAGGTCTTAATCTCCAGCTGAAAATTGGCTCCAAGGGGTTTTGAAGGGCACTGAATCAGATTTGGAGGTTCAAAATGCAAATTTCCTACCCATTCAAGTTCCCCATTATTATCTTGTGTGCTTTAATTCCAATCCCCCACTGCCCTGGGTTACTCTGTAGTGCAACTAGTACATGGTGGTAATCCATTCCGAAGATAGAAATCTATTTATTATTGGGTTTTCTCGAGAGTGAACTTCATTTCACATGGGGCATGTAGACATTTTGAAATTTTTGTGAATTTCGCAAGCCATTTCTATGGTATATCGTCAGGAGTGACACACATGTGTATAGGTTATGTTTGTATATAATAGGTATAGTTACATATGAAAAATGTCAAACTCCACAAATCGTTTTATAATGCTCTGAAACGGATTCCCATTGGGAGCATTAAAAAAAACGTCTGCCAAGTTGGGTGTGGCACATAG
>JAEMON010000001.1:45434578-45447259 GCA_030264115.1 Lygus lineolaris | reverse complement strand
ATTTGCAGCGTTTTATACTGACTTTTAAAGAATAGGAAGGTCTGTATTCGATTTCTAAGAGCACTACCCTTTCTTTTCTTACTTTTTGCAGTTTTTTGAAGTGGATGCGGATGGTGCGCCGTGTTCTTGGCTGGTGCTATGAGCGCATAGTGCGAAAATAAATTTGTGGGACAAAATGGCGTTTTTGAGGGACATCGCGCGAAAGAAAAATTGTCCAACGACTTCGGGAGCCATATATTCTGGATATATATAGACTGAAGTATTTGGAGACGAAGTTTCAATTTTTTAAACTACTCCCTTACCCCAGTTTTTAGTACGGATCACTCAGAAATTACGATTTTTCTGCGATCGAGGAGTTGAGTTTATTGGAGCCCAGAAGCTTCTGTGATTTTTTTTATTGTTTCCGGCAACCATAGTCTCATTTCGTGATGTATATAGATTCTACGTCGAAGGGAACAAATTTTTATTGTTTTATTAGTCGGGGCAAACCACTTTTACCGAAAAACGCTGTGTTTTCGAGTGATAATCAGCTTGCAAGTAAATTCTTCAAAATCTTCAAAAAACTTATAGTATCGGCGCATTCTTGACATATTTAGTTACCTAATTATGAAGGAATTAGCTGCTACTTCGCGCAACTTTGCTCTACAGACAATTTTGTTGACCAAGATGCGGCCATTTTTGCGGATTTTAATGCTGATTTCGGCCCTCAATATATTTTTGTGGAGATGAGGAGTATTGGAACTTGTTTCTATTTGTCAGAAGAGTAAGTCCTGTGAATTTCAGCAAAATCGTTAGAGCAGTTTGGGAGAAAAGCTAAAAATCGGCTAAAAAAAAACATTTTTTTACCTTTTTGGAATATTTTCTCCCTCTGATTATTGACCTGGAGGGCTGAAATTCTCAGGGTCTCGTCCTCAGACATATAGAAACCAATCCTCGAAATAGGAATTTTTAAAAATAATTTTCGTAGGGGTCGCAATCGTGTTCATACACAAACGTACATACGTACATCATACGTACTTACATACACTTTTCCAAAACGTGGAGAAAATTGATCAGATGTCGATTAGGACCAGTTAAAGGTCCTAGTTAAAGGAAGGGCTAGCTAAAGGTGGGCTGAGGAAAGTAAAAAGCAACGGAAATGGCAAAACCAGTATGTACATAATATATTATGAACCATTGCGCGTGACCCCTCGTCAGTGGAACCAACTAATGGATAAATCTTGTTTAAGAAGCACTGTGGAGTGCGACAAAGTCACGCGCCAAACTCCCTCACCCAAATTTTCCAACAAGCGGAGACGTTTGAACGGATTAAATAGGCTTAACGTCCTTTCCTTTGACTGGTATCAGAAAATGGTCTTCACTATTCGATTCAGGGCAGAAAAATACATAAAGAATGGCCTTCTACAACATTTTTATGTATGAAATAGCTGAGGTGTGTGGCATGTCCCTGGAAAACGCTTTCCGTTTCGTCCAACGGCGAGCCGATTCTAATCTGATCACCCATGTTTTTATACCCAAAATACCTTGGTCGAAACTTTCCAAGCTTTTTTGGTTGCAATTTGCCTGTTTTGAACAATATTTTACTTACAAAATTTTACGAAAATTGTTTGATGGGTCAGAGTAGGTACGCTTAGTATCGGCTCATTCATCAGCTGCACGGGTTGAAGATGGGGAATAGTGCCTAGTTGTTGAAGATAGTGGGTGGAAAGGATGGTTGGTAGAGGGGAGTCTTCTCCAAACAATCCCATGTGCGATGAGGCGATACGGAGGAGGTTCCACTTGTTGGAGGTCACCCATCCTCCCCTTCCACATCCCGTTGAAAGCTTATCTGATCCCCCCCCCCCCCCCCCCCCCGGAGGAAGGGGTAAGAAAAGTAAGGTGCGCCTTGAATGAAATTTAGTTTTTTTACCTCCATCCACCTTCCGCGGGGGTGCGGGTGATAATAGACCAACGGCCGAGTTCCCATAGCTACCGCAGTTCACGCTCAGCCTTCGATTGTCTCAGCGTCCCTGTAAACTGAGACCGTCTCGGCCCTTTTCAGGAATGAGCGTCTCCAACAAACAAACCTCCCATTCCATTCTCCTCCTCATCATTGTAATGTAATACAGGTGCCACTTTTGTTGTAGAGCCCGCAAACTCGCTCACCGATGCGTTTTTACCTCAAACCGTCATGTCATCGGTGATTATCAGCCCCTCACCATTTTGCTCCCAACTTATTATTTTTTCGTGCTGATAAAGGGGTTTGAGCACCTACAAAACAAAATAATAGTGAGGAGGAACCATTGAAAGAAAACCCTGCAAGCAATCAAGCTCAGATACGGTCTGAAGTCGAGTGGCTCCCATAATATACCTCACCTTCCGGTGGAAGTCTGCCTCTCAATTAAGCTTAAGCTGCGTTAAACCTACAATGAAAGACGAATCTCCTGAAATTCGATGAAATCTCTCCGAGTTCAGATAAGTAGGTGGTTGTTGATGAACTTTTGTCGAGTTTAAAAAGGGCTTAAAAAACTCGCACATGAGTTTGTGAGGTAACCAGAGTCTGAGGTCATGACAGTCGTTTCTACGGAATCGCAGTTAGATTACAGCTGGTGAGATATTCGAATTTAAAACTGCAGGGTTATTGGTGTTTACAAGTTAATACGTTATGGTTTTGCAAAGAAATTTCGAGCTGATGAACATACCCATACGGGTAAATAACTGATTAAAGTTCTTCACCGTTTCAATATTGAAACATCTGGTGGAGGCTTCACACTACTTTCCTCATCCGTAAAAACCTGAATAATTGCTATTATGCGGAATATAAGGCTGATTCCAGCTCTCAGGATATTTTCCTGGGCACGCGGGGTAATGTAAGTTCTTTTTACTTGGTAAAAGCGTAAATCCTGTGGATTTAATCATAATTGTTGGAGAGCTTTTTTTAGTGAAAGCTCAAAGACGTGCTAAAACGACGTTTTTAACCTATTTTTCTTGGTTGCTCCCCCAAATAATTGAACTGAAAGGCTGAAATTGTTACTGGCTAAGAAACACCAAGCCTTGAAATAGTGACTTTATGTACAGGATGGACTACCAAGATTATAACCTCCACTATTTGATATGGAAGGAAAAGAATAATTGAAACCCCCTTATTTTTCAGCGTAGATTTAAAAAATATCATTTTCATCCACGGGCGAATGCTCTAAACGTGTACTATGAGCGCTAAATGCGTTTTTTTAAATGGTAACCAACCAAACAATGGAACTAGAAATTTGTTTACTAACGTCTAAAACGTAAAATGCTAGCGAAAATTATGATTTTGGAGGGATGACAATTCACCAAATCAAATTTTCAGCTACCGCTGCGTCAGGTAGACGCAAAAAAACCTAATATTCCCCACTCCCGTCATCCAAAACTCTCCATCTGGATCCAAGGTGATAATAGGGGGTCTCTCATTCAATTTCGACAAATGAAGAGATATTATGCTCCCATCTCCGTAGATAGGTGATGTTTATATACTCGTAGAACATGCACGTCGATTGCTAAAAACACTAGATATATCCTAGTCCCCATCCCCAAAACCCTCCCTCGGGCTTTAAGATGAGAAATGTCTTCACGGTTTTACCTATTACCAACTATAACCACTCCCAACCTCCCCCTCAGGCCCATATTTGCAAAATTCGAAATAGCCTATTATTTAAGTTAGAATTATTCAAGGAGTACTCAAACACGCGCATACGCTGCTCACAACATAAAACAGCCATCTTTTGTGGATGTAACTACCTATTCAATTATCACATAGGTAATAATTACGATATATAGCATTTCCAAGTCAAGTTCAACCTTTTCCAAGTCAAATTCAACATTTTCCAAGTTAAATTCAACTTTTTCCAAGTGAAATTCAACTTTTTCCAAAAAGAATTCAACCTTTTCCAAACCAAATTCAACTTTTTCCAAGTCAAATTCAACCTTTTCCAAACCAAATTCAACCTTTTCATAATTATCGGCAAAATGTACTTACACAATAATTGTGGTTGGAGTTGGAAACGATGGTCGAAAAGAAAATGTAATACGTAGGTTGTAAATAATATTATGTAATAAATTGTTCATGAAAAAAAGTGACATTTCTTTTAAAATTAACAAGTTTTGTTGTACCAATAGCACTTAAAGAAGAAAATGAACGATTTCTTCCCATAGGTAAAACTAAATGTTATACTTTTAATATTGAAAGCACTTGGCCACCAGTGGAGATGCTTGTGTACATTTTTAGACATTTTTTAGACGTGAAAAGGTTGTATTTGGTTTGGAAAAGGTTGAATTTGTTTTGGAAAAAGTTAAATTCGACTTGGAAAAAGTTGAATTTGGTTTGGAAAAGGTTGAAATTGTTTTGGAAAAAGTTTAATTTGACTTGGAAAAAGTTGAATTTGACTTGGAAAAGGTTGAATTTGACTGGGAAAATGTTGAATTTGACTTGAGAAAGGTTGAACTTGACTTGGAAATACTATACATATACCTACAGGATTTTGCGGTAATTTTCCGCGCTGAATCAATCAATGTCCCGATTCGCACTCCGAGATTTCAACTTTTTCAGCATTCTCATGAAATTTCTATTGATATTGATAGGATGATGGGGAGCACCTTTCCCTGGAATCCACGCCTGCGCTTCGCTTTTTTCGACCAGTCCCTCATTGGTACAATCTACCAGTTGGTCTCATTCGATTGGAAATGTTTCAATTTTTTCAAAATAGGTACCCTTTGTTTTTCTCAACTTTGAAATTTTGGTGGAGGGTAACACCAATCTAAGGAACAATAGATTCTACATGCTAAGTTGTACAAATTTTGTCTTCAGCGCTGATATTTTCTCCTTTGAAACTTTAAACGGAAAATTTCGAGGGCATGCATTTGGGCCGACTGCTGAAATGGTGTACATAGTTACCGCGATTCGTAATCACGATTCCTGGTTGACTTCACCGAGTAGGTAAACCAGAAGTTGCAGCTGGAGGGACGAATTGCCTGCGCATGATGGGGCTCACGGGTCTTTTTTAATGGACCAGGCAGGTATGCTGTCCGGGTAATTATATGGTTTGTAAACGACAGAAGACATGGAGAGCAAAGCGGGATAAAGCATAACTTAAACAAGATGGAGCCGACGCGGTGATGGAATGGGTTATGGGTGGTAGAGGAGGACAGGAAGATGAAGAGTAGGGGGCAGGGGGGCAACTGCTCCCGAGGGAGAAAGTCTGCCCCCCCGCCCCCGCTGATTTGTACGTGGTGCCAGGAGAAAAACAAAGCAGTAATTGGTAGCTTGGGCATTAAGCAGGGAGAGTGTGCATGGTGTTATGGGAGCTTGGAGGCCCATTCCGCTCCTTTTTATTGGCCCGGCCTCAAGACTGGGCGCAATCCCCACATGGCAAATAAAACGAATTAAAACTCGCTACTTTGATGCTTTTTGTTCCAATAGAACTAATTACGTTTGTCAACCTTCCTCGACCACAGGAACTCGTCGGTCCCTTAAGAACTTTCATTTCTTTGCCCTTCCCAGTTACCCTAGATACATTTTCCTGCAAATTTCAAAAAGTTCCAGTTACTTCAAAGTCCATTATACGAGTAAAGTGCGGTTCACCTGCTCAACTTCTATCTATTCTCCAGCTCCCACATTATGCATAACGAATGTTTCGCTTCCTCACTACCAGTGACCTTCCTCCTTTAAATCCGCAAACTGTTTGCTCTCCAATATTCAAATTTCCGATCACCTCAGGAATAATCCCTGAAATTACAATATTCATTTCCCGTTTGGATGTTGTCCTCCACCCCCACCCCCCACCCCCCTTTTGAATACTTAGATATTCTTTTGTATTGTCACGGGCTTTGAGCGAATTGTATAACGTCTCCCTATACAGGTCAAAAGACACACATAGAAGTTTTAATTTAAAAAAAATTACTATACAGTTACTTTTAGAGGGCCGTGGGATTCCGCGAAAATATGGGCGGCAAATCAAAAGTAATGATGCAGGTTTAAAGAAATTGAAAAACCACAATACGCTACAAATCCGACACTAAATTAGTTCTCCCACATTAGTTTAGCGAAATTTCAGACCCTTCATCAGTCGGAAACTCGTCTCAGACCTTGAATACCAGGCTAAACATTAAGATGTTTGCCACAATACTTATTATTATTTACCAATGGCTATTGAATATTTTGGAGGACGCAAACGTGGAAAATAACACCATACATTCTTCCAAACCAGGGTTGTATGATGAACGCCTAAATGGAAAGTATTGCCGATCTATTTGAAATCAGAATAAATTCATTATCATTGGGAGTGGCTTCTCGTGGTGAATCCGGTTTCAGATGTATCGACAATAAACCGTCGATTCAGACTGACCGAAGGAAAATTAGCCAGGAAGAATTCGAAGAAAAACTTGGCGCTCCGTGCCTCAGCAGGGCGCAAGCCCCGTGCACCCCCGGTTAGTTCTACTTCAGCTCTACCGGCTAGTATTAAAAACATGGAACTTGTTTCTTCTACTCTGCTTCATATGTTGTGAACGTACAATGCCAAACTGAAAACTCCAACCAACTTTGTTCACCTAAGTACCGGTAATCCTCTGAAGGATGTTGAAGGAGGGGAAAATTGGCGGGGTGAGATGTGGTGTGATGTGTAATAAATTGAGAGCTTTCCTTAGAAATTAGCTTTATAAGCTGCACAGCTGATCCGTTCCCTTTGCGTCATCAAGTACAAGTCCTAAGGAGGATCCATACAAAATTGTAGCTTCATAGAGAGAATAGCCTAGAAATCGCTCATCTGATTCTGGCCCTATACATCATCAAGTGAAAGTGCTAAAATCTTCGTAGATTGAATAGCCTAGAAATTGGCTTTAGGAGCCGCTCAGCTGATTTTGGCCCAATACATCATCAAGTACAAGTCCTAAGGAGGCTACATACCACATTATAGCTTCATAAACTGAATCGCTTAGAAATTAGAAAACTTTGGGTCGCATTTTTGTGACATTTTTTTTTTGTAACTTTTGAGTGACATTTTTTCGTAACGTTTTTGTGACATGTTTTCGTAACGTTTTTTTGGACAGTTAGGTCATGGCTAAAGCATGTTCCATGCTAAAAGGAAAAAAATTCGTAATTTATTGCCAACCATGGGTTAGTACATTATAAAACCCTTTCTCCCAATCGTAAAGAACTAATCTTAATAGTGGAAAATAATTATGATGTACTTATAATTTAAAAAAACGAAATAATTATGATGTACTTGTAATTGACTTGAATAATAGCAATAACGATTATATACGTTTCTACCTGTTATTTATTTCGTGTGTTGGTTAGTTTTTGTTCCAATTCCATACTCTTGGTTACAGAAACGAGATTCTAGTACGCAGGTACCAATGAATAGGTATCTATCGTACGGAAATTTGAGTGTGATAATATTTGATGAAATTCATTCATAATTGGTATATCTTTGTTAAGAGGAGAGTTGCAGCTCTGACAGGTGGTTCCATCCAGTCGTATCTGTAAGTATAGTTGTATACCTTCACAATGTCATCTCAAGAGGACCAAAATTACATTGTGTTACGGAACAAACACAAATACACGCAAACCTTCAGAGTCTCAGTGATCTGGGACCTCACTCACAATCGGGTAATATATTGGGTACCTACGTATCAACTTCCAACCTGCATTGGGTTGTCATCAGTCACCCGTTCTGTATTCATAATCCAAACTCAGCTATAAATTTGAATCAACTCCCACGATACCCATGCAAAACCAGGCTATTCCATATCCCAGAGTTTCTGACAGCTTTGGTGGAAAACATTTTCAGAAGATGGTTCTGTCTGAGGTGGGACAGCTCCCCAAGACGTCCCCCCGCTGCTCAGTGGCCCTGACCCTAGTATCGAGTTTGCCGGCGAGGATTAGCTGAGCGGGAGGTGCGGCTGGTTGGTGACGGACAGGGAGACAGGTGGCATACCCAGCTCTGCCCGTCCTACCTCAGAGGACATACCTAGCGGCCCCCGAGCTCCTCAAGTCCACCTCACTTGAACTTTACTAGACCAGACTTTTTTTCTCCACGACTTCTCTTCATCTTCAAGCTAACGATTCTAGGAACGGAGTGGCCGCCTTCCTAACGGTCCTTCATTTACCATTTCCCACTTGTCCACATGCCACCAACCACTCGGCTTGATGGGATTTTTTCTTTTTCTCCGACTTTTTTCTTCTGTTCCTCCCCTCCAACCCACCTCTTGCTCCTCATGAGGCCAAGGAGCGACGTACGTTTATTTTTAATTGAAACCCAGTCCACGGGTTCCGGAGCACCTAGGCGAATATCGCCTGATCTGTCATCTCTCGGAACGTGTATGTGAACTCCTGTAAAGATGCGGGGTCCAAACAGCTCCCAGTAGATGGCACGAACTGGTGGAGGTGGTGGGTTTAATAAGGGCATGCTTTGAAAAAAAGGACAATCGCTTTACAAGTTGCCGATGCCTGCTGGTCGCATCATTTCCCTAGTGCCTCGGCACCTGTTGTAGGTACATGAAACGTTAAAAAGAGTGGAAATGAGTAAAGTAATTCGTAAAACATATCGCGTTTAATTTGATGAATTTTTTTGTAATAAATGCAAAAATGATGTCTGAGGGGGTTTTGACTAAGAACGCCAAAAAAAACTCATTCAATTTAAACATCTGGTACCGAGTCCTAATCCTTGGATTACAAATGGGTTGCAATCTTTTAACCTCTTTTTCCATGAAAAATTCGAGCAGATTTGGGTACGTTTAGTGAGATGTGGACATTCAAAGGCTTTTACGTTTGACCATCCGCAATTGTTACGACAAATACTTGGATTACGACGTTATTCATAAGAAATCACCTGAAACTCCAAAACCACCGTCGACATTTTTGAGTAGTTATAGGCGCGTGGGCTTGTAAGTCATGGCGGTTTGGAATTGTTCACGTTTTCGCATTAGTACCTGATCGCTACGACTATTTCGAATGGGGAGAAATCTATCTTTTTAGCGAATTTTCGAAGAAAATGAAGCTATTGGAATGACTACAAAATTTTAATAATGCAAATTTTTGAAAATTTCTTTATGGTAGGTAATCGATTTCAGACCATTCAAAAAAATTTCCTGAAATGTAAAACTTTTTTATATGTATATATATATATTTCTATATATTTATATATATGTGTGTCACTCCTGACGGAGGAGTTGAGCTAAAACTCCGAAAAATTTTCAAAATGTCAATAATATCAAAAGATAGGATGAGTTCGTTGGCCAGAATTCTCGGAGTACTCCAAGGGTTCACATTCTGAAAATTTAGAGTCATAAATCGCTAAAAAACACGTTTTTTGAGGTTTTTTGTGTAAATAACCATCCTGAACATAGGAACATATGGTATATTCGGAATCAGCTTGAAATTTCCTATAAAAGTCACCCACCAAATCGGTTAAAATAATTCTTTGAAAATTCGCTCATTAACTCATGCTGCATGAATGGGACTTTTCATACTATCTATGGGACTGATTTATAAAACCTAACTTCAAACTACCTTCACAGCTCATCTGGATGGATGGGTGGTGGATTATGGCGGCAGTTAGACGATACTCACGTTTCCGCATGCGAAGACTGATCCTAACGTGACTTATTTATATGGGACCATATAAGTGAACTAACCTCGAACTACCATCGAAATTTGAGCTATTTGGCACGAATGGCCCTCATGGTTAGGGTTACTCATGGTTATTCACAGGAATACGTGTAATATCAAGTTTGAGCAAGCCCTGAAGCCAAGAATAATCCGATTACTGAGAAGTTCACATGAGACCATCTTGTACCTAACCCCAAACTGTCATCAACATTTGAGCAGTTTTGCATGAATTGGTTGTGTGTTGTGGCAGTTTTCAAATGTTCGCAACGCGCTACGACTGATACAAAATCTTTATGAAACGACTGTAACCGAACCCTGATCTACCATCAACATTTTAGCGATGTTGGACGAGTGGGTTGTGAGTTATGGCGGTTCAAAAATGCGCACAATCACATACACAGAACGACAGAACACACTCAACTATCCGAATGAATTGAAAATTTGATTTTCTTTTCTCAACATATTCGTGTTCAGGGCGGTCATAAGTAGTGGGGAAATCAGTCTTTTTCGCAAAGTGTAAAAATAAAAACATAAGGCTGCGGGCGATTCAGCCTAGCCTCTCCTTTCTTTGGTCATCAAGTTCGCTGATGCGCTCGAATATTCTAGAAAGACAAAAGAAAAACATACCCCAATCAATCCATTAGTAAATGTAGCAGCAGTGGTGGCTGGTGACTCCTTCAAGAGGGAGTGCACAAAAGGAAGAATGAGTCCATTAGCCATCTAATTAGTAGTGGGATAGAGATGCAGGTAGGTACCTATCTGACCTATGAAATGGTCTGAAAAACTCAAATTCTCGTAGAACTGCAGCAAAGTAGGTAGGCAAGCTAAACAGAATAATTTTGGCTTACAGCACATCCAAAAAGCTACCTACTCGTTTTGGTGTCGGTAGGTATAGAGTTCATGTTGAAATTTCCTTAACTTATCCAGCCGATACCTGAAACTTCAATTACAGGAAGTTTTATTTAAATTACATTATACATTGAAGAACAAATTAAACCCAAAACCCGGGCCAGCGAGCCGACGATTAAGATAAAACGAGTCAAGACTGTTGCCAACTTAACGGTAGATGAAATTAGAAGACGCTAGAATGGGGTATTCGTCTCGTTCTTTACATAGATGAGATCGTTTATCGGTAGAACGGATCAAAAATTGAGATCTAGATCATTACAGGTACAGATGGTAACCCAGATTAGGTAGTAATTAACACTTGTAATAAGAAGCTTGAGAGGATTATTTAGTAATCAGCACTCGGGCACAGATTAAAGGTGGCCTGGGCACAGAATGGTCTGCTCCGAAGCAAACTAGAAAAAATGACCCAACGATGAGAGACAGCCACCCATTGGTTGATCTTTTATTGGCCCGCCAATCACCGTTCTTGTCCCGTATCTGCGGAGCAAATCCCGGCAGGATGCGCTCATATGGATGTCGAACTACCTACCGACTTCCTTGCTTGCTTATATTTGCCTATGGAGTTGGAGTGTAGTTGTGTGTGGACCTTTTGAAGCCTGAGTGTCGCCATCGCGCTTGCCCGTAAATTTGAACGATTGCATACTAACTTATTATGTAGTATTATGTCCTATATTCGTAGGAAATATGAATCTAATCCAGACTACAACCTACGTCGCCGCTCATTTCCTTGGGGGTACACGCGCTCCTGTCCTCAGGTTAATATCCGCCCCTGCGTAGCACATCGTACAGAATCAGGTAACTTAACTGAGTAGAAAATTGGGAGTAAATGAATGAGGAATCGGGAGTAAATAACTGGTCCACGAAGATTACGAAAATATACGAGTGGCACCTTATCGGTCGGATTACGATCACAACCAGAAATCTTCCCAGTGGGTGTAACACGTACCAGTACTAGAGACATTACTACTATTTTGTACCGAGGTGACTTCAATGTGAATACCTTCAAACTCAATCGCTATATACCAACGTCGCAACGTCAAGTATACTTTACAAAAGTTGCTTCACGATTATGATAGAATGAAAATAGTACATTCTATAATGAATGCGTGGAGTATTTTCGTAGGAATATGATCTAATATAATCTTTGTAAAGTACACTAAGTGGAGGTCATTCCCTCTTCATATCCGTTGGGGTAACCAGACACACCTCGTGACATGATTCACTGGTCTCCTGCATGGAACAGCTCCAGAAGAGCAGTCTCATGCAGGAGTACACAATCACCCCTTCTCTCCCAGTGTCTACCTGACTGCCAAGGACGTAAGTACCTCTTGATATATTCAAAGTATCCTTATCCTGTTCAAACCCTAAAGATATTAATATCCTACACAATCTTCATCCCGCCTTTTGGAATCCAGAGCCTCCTATTTATAGGAAAAATATATGGCAAATCAATTCCTATTTTTTGTGTTACTCAATAATTCTTTCCTCCCTCGCCATAGGGTCATTAGGTAGGAATTAGAGGACCAATTAGATAGGCATTAGGTAAAGTGATCCATTCCGGATTAACCTCTACTCATACCTGAAATCTTCGTGAAATATTATATCTCTACCAGTGAATCCAAGCGATCACTTTACAACCTGGTTCCCCACATGGTCATTGACGAGGATATGGTAACTACCACCGGCAGTCATCGTGTGAACTCCTAGTTGACAAATGGAGACTAGACTGAAAACCAGACTGAGGAGTTCGTGCGGTAAGTGAGGCTGAGGTGGGAGCCTGGGAGTAGCTGACAGGAGAATTCTCCTGTTGACCGGAATACAGTCTACAGTTACGCTTATATTTCATAATTAGAATTTTCATTCTAAAAAGGTAGGTATTGCCAACATTTTGAAAGTATCTATGAATTACCAAGAAAAGCGTCGGCATGGGCGGTGCCGGGCACGTGAAGGCGAAACAGCGAGAGATGTATGAACTCTACCCCACTACCACCACCACCACTTTCTCGAGGGAGAATTGCCCTCATGTTATGAGATGAGAAGAGTTCCGTTGGGGCTTATTTCAGCCCGCCCTGGAATCCACTATCACACAAAATAAGTCTTGGGAATTGTTTCATTTTTCCAGCGCAATCAACAGTCTTTTTTCTCGTCCT
>JAEMON010000001.1:45403530-45419032 GCA_030264115.1 Lygus lineolaris | reverse complement strand
AATTTCAGAAATCGTTTTAGAATGGTCTGAAACGGATTTTCAAGAAGGAAAAATTTTCAAAAATTTGCATTACTAAAATGTTGAAGCCATTGCAATAGCTCCATTTTCTTCGAAAATTCGCTAAAATGGAATATCCGGAGTTGCCCATTTGGTTCAAATCGGCGACCCAACATTCACCTTGATTATTCAATTTTTTCTTTAATTTTAGAAAATTGGTCTTAGGTGAGGCCAGTTTTATGTGTGGAAACGCTTTAGATTTTTGATTTTGTTTTCGTCTAGCCCCTGTATGTGAGCAGGTAAGTACTTGGACCAGAACACGTGACAAAGTGCTCCGACCAGGTTTTCCGACGGCCACTGTGTCGCAGCTCACCGCTCACCTGTCTCATGGTCTGCTGGTCCTGCAGGTGGCACCGTTCGATCGGATCCGATTACAAATCATCTCATCCTAAACAACCAATGCTTCGCTCTCCTCACTCAAACTCTGTAGGAACCACTGTAGTACTCTCCATCAACAAAGACAGTTGGGTATCAATAGATAAATGGCTGCGAATTATTGTAGTGATCTGGATGTCTGTACGGTTCGTAGGTGGAGAATAGATGAACTGGACAGAGAACACTACTTTTTTTCTTTATTAATTGAGTAAAGGTATAAGATGAATAACACGCAATTTTGTGGAATGAGCCGCGTAAAACGTACCACCACCAACTGATTTTGTTTGGCAAGCGACGTCTTGAGAGGACCTCGGGAAAACTGGGTCAAGCCGACCTAAGCAGTTCCGTCGAGATGGCTCGTAAGATGATTATTTCAGTTGTTTATTATTTTCTGTACTCATCCACTCGAATTTAGACCTCTTTTCAGACTTTCCTTGACGGTTTTAGTAGCTTCAGTTCTACAATAGTATAATACCTTCAATTCTACAATAGTATAATTGACGGCAACAATAATTAAATTGACGGTTCACATTCCATTCTCTAACCTTCAGGAGTGACTGAGAGCAACGCCGAGCTTTCAACCAAAACTAGACCCCAAATGGGAAATTGGATATATATGTTCAAACGAAATTTCAATAATCATTTTGGTCAAGCAGATCAGGAAAAATGCGTAAACATTTTGAGGAGGGACAATATTGAAAATCAATCAAATCTTTAGATTGGGAGGCCTCTGTTTTGCCCTAAAGTGTCAATCTCGTTCCTGACTAAAGGGCTCCCAACTTTATCCTTCGTCCTTTTACCTCCTCCTGCCGTGGTGGGAACTGAGACATTACAGGTAACAAGTTGGTTACCTGAAGAGTCCAAGTCT
This sequence comes from Lygus lineolaris, assembly GCA_030264115.1. Lineage (NCBI taxonomy): Eukaryota > Metazoa > Arthropoda > Insecta > Hemiptera > Miridae > Lygus > Lygus lineolaris. The sequence continues at coordinate 45,417,732 of JAEMON010000001.1, read as the reverse complement.
CCCAATGGAGAGGAGTGACCTGTTCCTGTCTTCCAAACCTCTTTGTTATGGCTCCAAAACAGCAACTTAGTATTTGACTTTATATAATTATCATAGGAAAGCGATGTAAGATTAAACAATCTAGTAAGAACTGCAAGCAATAACAACACTGAGACTTTCAGTTTTCAGATCACCCTAGACGAAACATGAAACAATAAATATACTGGGTCAGGATGCTTGTTATACCCAATGAAAAAGATCAATCCGTCATTATTTTGTTGGAAGACTTTTATGGCGTAGACGTAAGGAAACCCGATAGCAGGAGCAGCTCTGTAGCTGCTTGCGTCAAAACGGTTTCCAGAATGACTTCGTGGTGAAAGGCTTGAAGGAATTTTGCAAATGTTATCGTACAGCTGCCAATAATATTATCCAAGTGCGAGTTTTGAATAATAAAACCTTTCGCTCCAGTGACTACTTACTGTCGTAGTGCTTTATATAATTTTGACGGCAGAAAATATTTTGACATCTACTCATGACTCGAACATGTCTCAGTGCTGCTTGAGTTCGTTCAACGCCTATAAAATTGCAAAGCGTTATTTATAAACCAATAGTAAGTAAAGAAAGTAAACAACCTTTTCAGGCTGGATTTTCGTCCGACTGCCGCTCCCGGCTTCGCGGACGTCATCAGCTGTCCTCCAAAAGGAGGGTCAGAACTTGTTCTGATGATTTCGCTCAAGGCTATACTCATTGCCTCACCCCCTTGAGTGGTGAGGGGACGGCCCGACGCGAAAATACTGAGATGTGTGGTCCCAGCCACGCAGGCGGTCACCCATCCAGGTACTAACCACGTTTGAACTTCGGTGATCTCACGGGAAGCGGTTTATTCCACCAGATAAGGCCGTCGGCTGATTGTAGAAGGAGTAGTGTTTAGAAGGAGTAGAAGGAAGTATTTAGAAGGCGATCGCGGTAAAAACTCCTCCGTTCTTCTGAACAGAAGGTTCCTCCAAAGCACAATTTCGAATGATTGAAAAATAATATACGTAATTTTGGCGATATTACGGTACCCTCATGGTCACTGAATATCAAAGTTGAGAAGGAAATTTGAGTTCATAACAAGCTGATGAAGCGCATTCCTGAAAAGTTCTGATTTTGAGAAGAAGAAGATGCCCAAGATGCGGGAGAGTGGGAAGATGCCCAATAGCATTCCCAGATCATCTCAGCTATATCGATTGACCTATTTCAATTTTAAAATCGATTTGAGTATATCACTGTCGAACTAAGTTGCTTCTTCTACTTCCCATGTAAAAAGCAACCTTTCACTATAATACATAACCATAGGTCCCTCCAAGATCCTCGAGGTTGTCGTGAGGAGTTGTATTTCCTCTCATACCTACCTAGTGAAATCACGTCTTATAAACAAATAGCGTCGATGGGGATATGAAGAGTCAGAGTACTCGATGGGGCTCACAAAAGTATGGGAGTCGTATTTTTAAGTAACTTATGGAGGGTAGGTAATTCTTCACTCGACGCACAGGGAGGCACATTTTTCACAGGGAAGTATGATTGGCTTTGCATGAGTAAGAACCTTTTTTTCCTTAATCCCAGTTACTTTCCATGGGTGGGTGAGGGGTTGTGTGCTCAAAGTTGAAGTCTCACGGTGGTTTTGCGAAAACCCCGTCTGACCCGATGGAATTTCTTATTAGCTTTGTTTTATTAAAAGTATGATGATTTCTGATGGTACAGAGGTCCTTAAATCAATGGAGTTAGGACGAATAATGGGGAAGAAACTGCTGAGTTTCTACAGATAACATTCAATAATCCATAGAGACTGGTTTTGAGGTAATTTCATCCTTAGTCCACGGAAACACATCGTTTCCTGGACTGATGATGAGATTACCTCAAAACCGGTTTCCTGTTCCTATGTTATTATTAAAAACATAGTCTATACTAACTCAGCAGGGTCGTCTGCACTCTCCGCCTTAATCTCTATTGTTTTATCACTTCTTATTTTAGTTGTTGTAGAAAATCGAACCAAAATATAATAACTCAATAGTTATATCTACTTACCCACCCCGTTCCGTTTACAACATTATTGAACTGTTCTTTGGAATTTCTTCTGTTTCTTCATTCCTCTTTGGATGTAGGAGGAAGCGGGTAACACGGTAACAGAGATTTTGGAATGGAGGAAGCGCCAAAGAAGGTTGCTGGAGGTAGTGTACATCTTTTGGGTTGCACATGACATAAAATATTCACGTAGGAGGTTCCTATCGTTGTTATAGCCAGTATATTATATAACTCCAAGTTTTGGAGATGTTTGCTTGGTATACTCACTCTCATCTTACACTCGAAGTAAGTTAACTTTGAAGCATTTTTTTCTGTTTCAAGCCTCTCTATTAGTACCTATTAGTTTCAATTATCAGAAGGAGGTACGAAATTGAATGAAAATTGTGAAATCTGCTGGTGATTCCAGAACATGAAAATAAACCTGCCCGGTCATTAATTTGATGTATGTAATGCCAGTCATAAAGTGGGGTGCCGCCAGTCAGATGGCAAAGTAATTTTCAATCCTGAACAGCTCTTCGATAAAGAGTAGATTTTCCAAATTTATAATCTGTAGCAGCTTTCCCCAGAGAGAGAGAGAGTGATCTATTGACACAGCAGCTTTGACATATCTGTCGATTCTTCTTATTCTAGAATATGTGATATGTTATGAAATAAATGACCCATACTTGCGTCCTCCATGAGTCCAAAACGCATCCTGTGGTTGTGAATTCCCCCATGATTTCCTTGGCAAGGTGATTCTAACACACGTTGGAGAGGTTCCTTCCAAAACTCCAAGTGAATTTGGTTGTGTGGTAATCTGGAGATGTTTGCTTGGTAGGGACACATCGCCACGACGCCGGAAATGGAACCGTGATACATACAGTCAAAAAAGCTGTTGCGTCGTGATATGAACCGCTCCATTCGATTCCGGTGTATTCATAGCGAGTCCCTCAATTAATGGAAGATTCATGAAAATACGCAGCATCTGGAAGGGTACATGAAAAGTAGCTAACTTATACCTATTAATCTAACATCCTGATCTTAAATAATCCTCATTAACAACTAACACTAACCCTTAAATTACTAACCACCAAGTCCTGAACCATGGTAATATTATGCCAGCGTTAGCAACCATGTTTAGATTGTATTATATCATCTAGTATCTGTAAATATTCGGGATTACCGATCAATATATACTCGTGTATCTTTTGGTAGTTGAATAACATTCTTTGTTCCCAGTGCTGCCACCGAATAACCACTAACTTATCGAACATTTTTGTTCCAGAATTTGGGTGGCATATTGCCCACAAAAATGGTCATGGTCATTTTCAGCGCCATGAGAAAATGGGTGAAAGTGGGTGAAATGGGTGAAAATGGGTGTAGCGTACCTGAGAAAATAGGCAGTGAAATAGGTTCACTTTTATCGGGCCTAGCAGTTCTTCATCGGCTTACAATCATACACTCGCTAGGCCGCTGTAGGTACTACGTACTATGTTACAGCCTTCAAACTGCTGCGATTGAAATGAAATATCATTATTTTTGTCCCCATTTGGTGGATAATGCCCCCATTTCAATGAAGTAGGTGTCTCGCACCATGAAAACTTCTTTGTGAGCTATGTAGGTATGGAATAGTTTACAATCCAAATAATACACCGTACCTTTTTTCGACCTATATAGGCTTAGGAGTCCAAGTTGGTACCTACCTAAAAAAAAGTGCAAATACCGTACCATTTTTGTGTTGGTAAATGTGCCACTTTACTATCTTTTTGATAAACGATGTTTATTAAGAATACAACATTTGGTGCAGTGCCTCACACTACTTCCCTTACCTGTTTCATGGTTTCAGTAAGCCCGAAGACAACCATACTGGTGTCATATTACAGGTATGAGTAAACATTACACATATTACTGTACATAAGTGTTTGATGGTAGGTATATATATGATTGATTGAATAAGTTTATTCACCTGTATAAAAATAGGACCTTGTGGTCCTCTCTACCTTTTTTACAGGATAATATGTTATACAAATTAAAATCAAAATTATAAATCAGTCATGATAACATCAGTCATTATAACATCAGTCATGATGTTATGAGTGAGAATGACACGTACAATTTTCTTCAGTTGGTATATGGATGAATAATTTTTACTCACTAGGGTTCAGAACTACCTTGAAAAGGCGAGCAGGGTCAGACATGCATTGTTGACTACCTTGTCCTAGTCTAACTGCTGGAGCCTAGGGGGCATACTTAGGCGGTAAGGATGATTAGGAGGTGGGTTTGGGGTATGGAGGGGGGAGGGGGGAACCTGTGCGTGGATAAGACCACCGATTCAGGTATGTTTCGAGCAAGACGCGGGTGGTGACGCCACGGAGTACTCCTGCTGGTAACTCCGTGGCACTTCTTCCTCACCACACCCCACGGTCAGGGCTGCAACCCGAGTGTTAGGTATTTCTCGCCACTCTTGTACGCTCAGATATCGCCTGCCTTAGATCTTGTCCATCATATTTTTGCTTTTTCTCTCTAAATCTGTAAATGCTCTAAAAGCTGATCAGATATTGACCTGAACTAATCTGAGGAGGTGTTCCTGAAGTTGGCTTCCTGCTTATTGTAATACTTCCCTTTTATCTTCAGGTGGGCTGAGGAAAGTAAGAATTACTTATACCTACCATTTTATAGGGTTAAGACCCACCGCCCGAAAATCAAACTACTACGAGCCGTTCAATTCAATTTTCAGCGTAAAATTGGAAAACATTCAGGGGTGCAGGTCACGCAAGATTGAAATCAGCTGATGGTGGCCAGAATTTCAAGGTGCTGTCCTACAGTTGAACAACGATGACACGTGTTATTCCTAATAGTTGGACTCGAGTGTCACGTAGAATAACACTTGTAAATGAGAGACAGCGGTAAATTTATGAATGACTCGTGTTGCCGCTGGGGAGGATCTCGTTCTAGCAGTGCTCCGGTTGTAGGGCGCGGGTAGAGTCGTTCCTCGAGGACGGTGTACCTCTTTTGGACCGCTTTCGACGACGAAACCACTGCTCGACATGACTCATCTGCCGAGGGATCAAATTAATGGGACCGTTAAAGCGCCGCGCCGGCTCAAGCACTCAGCGCGCGTCTCCACAGATTCGTATCAAGCTGATTCACCCCTCTGGAGAAAACGTCAGAGAAATTTTCAGGGCTCAAGATTCGGTCTGAGGCCGGGAGTTATGAGGCATATCTCCTGCACAGGACATCTCAGCATGCTAACTAAGACACAGAAATGGAGCAAAAATGAAATTGGAGAAAAATCACGTCTCGGGTGAGATTATTGTCTGGTGAATCATAAATTTAGAAAAACTTGTGTGAAACGGGATCTACACAGTAACAGAATTTTAAGGAAAACGTATACTTAGTTGACCCTGTTGGTTGAACTTTGGGACTGGGTAAGCGAGATCGCGAATTCAGTGAGCATAACTTCCCCAACCATCTGATTTCATAGATGTTCAGAAGGTTAGTCCCTAAACAGCGCCCCGCGGATTTTATCGTGATCGAGCCAATGGTAGCCACTGAGCTCACACAAACGTTAACCCATTTGCAGCCTGTGGTTATAGACAACGGCGTTCAAACCTCATTTATCCTTATCCTAAACTCAGGGTTTTCTTGTACTTCGGCTTATTTTCTTGGTATAGTTCTGGAATAGCCCCACCATGAGTCAGTTGTGGTCAAAACGTCACATGTGTCTGTCAGTGCTCCTTCAAACATTGACGAGCTCGTGGACCCCGAGCCTCTCCATAATAATTTGCCTCAAATAACCAGAATAACTGCTTTCTGTCTTTTATTTAGGCGTTTTATACGCCCAGGATATTTACTTATGCGAGAAAAATGCATTCATGGCATTACTTTTATTTGCATGCCCTCTGGAACTGTTTTTACATCACATGTGTCATACCGCACCCCTGGCCAGTTATAACACGCTTGGGGGGGTATTCATATATTTATGCTTTCTATTTGTGGCCATCTCCCCGTCTAATTCCGTTCTAATGTTCCCCATTCTAGTCATTATCCAAGCCGGGTTTTACTCTTTATAAAGCCCTAACAAGTTCCAGCGCCACTTCCTCAACTACTGTTGGCAGAACTTCCAACTGATGTGCGGTTACCACCGACATATAACATATTACTGTATAATTTGTTTTGTGGACCAAAATTTATTTTGTTTTCTGAAAGAAATGATAATAAATTGGTTAGGGTAACGGGCCCAATAGTTGCACAGGGCCCAATAGTTGGACAGTAGGTTAGGTACTTTAAACTAAATAACTAAGGGTACGGTCCTTTTACCAACTTTGGATGCTTTTCCCGCCAAAATACATTATCACAACACCATTTGGAAACCTTAGTGGCACCTCTAAGTTGTAACTATTTTGTTCAGTTCGTTTCCAAAGTGGTGAGTGTCCGGACGTGTTGTGTTTCTTTTGATTTTGGCAAGGAAACGTAGTCTTATTCATAAGGTTTTCCTGACTATTTATGATGGTTTTCGTGTATTCAAATGATTTTTCTCCAAAGATGAGTTATTTTCCAACGTATCAATCCAAGAAATAGAACGTTAGGTCCGATATTTATTTTACAATAACAGTGTCCAACTACTGGAACCTCAAAACGGCTTGTGGCCCAGAAGTTGGACGACCGTCCAACTTCTGGCCCAATGCCTGGTTTTTAGATGGCCCAATAGTTGGACAGTGCTTGTTAGAATTTTTGTAATTTTGGTCATCAATCAACTAATCACTCACCTACTAAAATTTTTCTACGAGCATTTCACTGGAATTTCACTTCAAAAAAAGACCCATTCTTGCAGCATGAGTTGATGAGCAAATTTTCAAAGAATCATTTTAACCGAGTTGGTGGGCGATTCTTATATAAAATTTCACGCTGATTCCGAATATACCACATGTTCCTATATTTGAGATGGTTATTTATACAAAAAACCTTAAAAAACCCGTTTAAAAAAAATTTTAACCCTTGGAGTACTCTAAAAATTCTGGCCAACGAACTTCCTTTCTTTTGATATTATTGAAATTTTGAATTTTTTTCAGATTTTTAGCTCGATTCCTCGGTCAGATACCGTCTGGAATGACACACACACACACACACACACGTGTATATATATAAGTATATAAGTGTTACATTTCAGGAATAGTCTGAAACGGATTTCCACGAAGTAAAATGTCAAAAATATGCATAATTTAAATTTTGAATCCATTGCAATAGCTTCATTTTCACGAAAATTCGCTAGCAAAACTAAGTAGGTAATAATTTAGAGCCGTCAACTTTTATAGGTGGGTACCACCTCAGGTAACCCAATGTTTCTTTCTGACATCACATGATTTTTTGTAATTCTAGCTTTCAACATGGCACCAATTAAGAAAAGTCATATTTGAAAAGAAGAAAAAACCGAGGAAAAAAGTCCCATTCATGCAGGATGAGTTGATGAGCGAATTTTCAAAAAATCATTTTAACCGATTTGGTGGGTGATTCTTATAGGAAATTTCACGATGGTTCCTACCATAATGTTCCAATGTTTAAGAGGGTGAGTCACACCAAAAACCTCAAAAAACGCGTTTCTCACGATTTCGACCCTAAATATTCAAAATTGGATTCAACCCTTGGAGTACTCCAAAAATTCTGGCCAATGAACTCATCCTTTATTTTGATATTATTGACATTTTGAAATTTTTTCGAATTTTTAGCTCCATTCCTCGGTCAGATATCGTCTGGAGTGACACATAAATTCCTTTGAATAAAGTTTTATTATTTGTATATTGTCATAAATGTCAGTAAAAACTGAAAAGAAAACGCTTCCAAATCAAGAATGTTTTCATGATTACCTCAACCAAAACTCACCCTTTGGATGAAAACTATGACCAATTTCTATGAGAACTCAACAGCAGCCAGCAGGTTCATGGGAGGGACCTCGTTTGAGTTAAAAAGGAATTCTGGAAGCTTAAATTAAACAATTTGTGAACTTAAGATCCGAAGGAAAGTGGTGTCCAACTACTGGGCCACCACTGTCCAGGATTAGCAACAACTGTCCAACTACTGGGCGGAGGTAAGTTTTGACTTTGATAATTATTTGCAAATTCCACACTTATCAAATCTAAAAAACATTCATACCATCATATTCTCACAGACTCTGAGAAGATAAGAAAAAAAAAGTTGACAGATTTGATCAAAAGCTGATTTTATAGCGAGAATTTTAGTGGAAAAGCCACCTTAAGTGTCCGACTATTGGGCCCGTTACCCTATCTACATCGGTACTCACATACACATCATAAACCTACCGAAACTTGAGAGAGAAACGTAACGGGAAGGATTTGACGTCTCACGTGGCGACTCCTGCATTTTGTTAACTTGCGAGGAAGGAACAAAAAGGTGAACTTCCTACTTTGTCGTGAAGTTAGGTGTTCATTAAATTCTTGTCTCCAAGGTACCTGTTTCAATGCCTTCGTGACATCTTCATCAGCCTCATAAAAAAAATGTTTTGGAACAGTTTGTGATAAAAAATATATATATTAAAATAACTACACTTAAGGATATGCTTTTAGGTACATTCTGCATCTTTCTTCCGTTTTATTTCTACCACCACATTACTACAGTAGTACATTATTTACTGTATGTATAGCACCTGAAACCAGCAGTTTAACAGTAATTTTTAGTTTTATATATTTTTTGAAAATGTAACCTTTTAATAACCTAGTAACGGGAAGAGTAGGTACCTACCTAACAAGAAACCGGAGATGCAAGAAATGGTGGTGATAATTGTTTGTTTTTTTGGGATATCGACGCGGTTTTATAACATTGTTGGATTCTCAAAAAGAAAAATATTAAGTCCTCAACTGAGTGGATATAGCCGAGACATCTGACAAAGTACGCAAAAAAACCAAGGGCAATATAGAAGATACCTCCACCAGCGTACATTGAACGATACCCGATTTGATCGGATGTGCACAAACGTGTCTGAATATAAAAGAAAGAAACGTGCTGGGGAAAACATTATGTCCCAGACGAGAATAATATGTCACAGACCAGAACAATATGCCACACATGCATGGTAGGACTAGGATTATAATCATATTTCCATGGATATTTGGACATTATTCACTGTTCTCATCTGCGAAGTACAGTTTGTTCCAACAACTTTTGTGATGAAAACACCGGTAGGAAGAGGTACAGTTATTTTTAATGAAACAATATGAACCAGTCCACAGTAATTTATCATTGTAATCTGCTTCATGTTCTCCCATTCAAAATTGGGCTTTTTCCGAAAAGGTTTTCATCACAAAATATTACGTGTAGCATTGAAAAAAAAAAATATAGTTATCTACATGAATGAAAAAAGTTCCAGTCATCAAAGAATCATTTTAACCGATTCATAGGGTAATTCTTATAGGAAATTAAGATGGTAATTTACACCAAAAACTTGGAAAAGCACATTTTTTTAAAGAGATTTTTGACTATAAAGTTTCAAAATTTGACCTCTTAGGGTAGGTACTCAGAAAATGCAGGCCAACGAACTCATCCTTTCTTCTGATATTGTTGACATTTCAATTGTATTTATTTATTGTTTTTTTTTTTTTTTTTTCGAACGATCTCAGGGGCTAGGGTCAGATATCGTCTGGAGTGACACATATGTAAATATATACCTATATATTTATTTGTATTTATACGTAATAAAAAGCGTTAAACTTTACGAATATTTTTAAAATGGCCTGGAACGTATTCTCTTGTAGAAACGTCTCAGAAATTAGTGCAACTAAACTTTTGAAACCCTCGCAAATCATAGCTGAATTTTCTTCGAAAATTCGCTAACGTAACGTGATGATTGGAAAATGAATTGTATTATCTATTTTTTTCATTTATAAAAACCTTCATCACTGTAATATCATGTTGGAAAACTTCTAACTTAACCACATGATCGTTCTCCCAGACGTTCCATGTTCGGCTATAGCCGCAGTTTCGGCTATTAGCAGCTGTGATATGCGCTATAGGGCACCCACCGAATTCGCTCATATTGGTCACTCACAGAATGTTTGCGCTCTTTTCTCCGTGTTCCTGAGGTCAAAATCACAGATGGTGGTTAAAAACAGATTTATGGGACTTATTAATAGTTGATGATTGTACTTTATTATTTTTCATCTAACTTTATTATTGGCTTGAACATTTTATATAGACTTTCTTTCTTTCTACTTATAATTTTTCTACTTCTATTTTTAATTTTCTAAATGAATTGGGCTTGCCCGTGTTGATTAATTAAGTAAATAAATAAATAAATAAAATACACCCTGTTCAATCGAAATTCCTGATTGCTATACTTTCCTTTCACCTTTTCTGGTGCTTCAGCCCACCAGAAAAAATTCGATCGGAAAAGGATACGGCTGAAAAAGCTCTTCCATGAGTTAATACAATTGTACAATAGTACAATACAATAGTACAATACAAATTGTACAATAGTACAATTTGATGAGTCAAAATTCGCAAAAAATGGGTTGAAGTTGACCAAAAAATGCTGAGGTTTTTTTTAAAAAAATTAAATTTGTTCATTAAGTCATAGGTACCCTGAATGACTGGATCCTTTATATTACGCGAATAATATACGCTAACATTGCTGTAAAAGAAAACTCGTTGAGACAAGTATACCTACTATTGCAATATCCTTGAAAAACGCAGACTCTCAAATTACAGTTGTAAGATGATGTTTTTCAAGATCAAGTTGTGATTTGGCCATCCAAATCCAATTTTCGTTCCGTATACTATGGTGTTGTGTATTATAATCTAGGAGAAGTACCCAATCAATAGAACCTTGTCAGGTGGGTGGATGAACCTATAGGTACTGTGGCATTCAGGTCCAATAATGGTCTCTGTTGTAGAAGCGTATAAGAGGGTAGGTACCTACCACGACCTCTGGGAGAACTGGGGGTACCCGAGGCAAGACAAACCGACGGAAAGGACGGTCGGAGTAAGGAAGTCCGACGTCGTATCAGGGGGAAGGAGATGATGAATGATTAAGGAAGGTTTCCTTTAGGCAAAAGGCAATTGTCTTCAGCCCGCAGAAAGGAGGGCTAGCTCAGAGGGTGTACATTGCGGCTTGGAGTATATACTCAGCATGGAATTAATTAGAATAATCAAACACTTGCCCAAACGTCTTCAAATGACCCAAAGAGGATTTCACCTAGTGGTGATTACTTAAGCTGGCAGAATCAACAACCCCTCGTTTTGTTGAAATTCCTTTACAATTACACAAGTCTACAAGAATACTGCGTTTGAAGGCGGTCAAACCGATAACGACGGCCGTTCTCTTTGGTTGCTCCGAATACCAACTTTTCTTCTTGAGTTTCATGTTTTTTGTACAATGCTTCGTTTATTTTGCTCTCAAAAATTCCCTGAGTTTGCAGCTTGAGTGTTGTTTGGCTACCCAAAAATCTCATTTTATTACGTTATATCAAACTTTAAAGAAGGTAAATGGTGCAGGATCTGACTATCGTGTCAATATTAGTTACTATTTTGTTCTTTGTTGGTGCATTTATTTTTTCCTTGGGCTGAATGGTGTTAACATAGTTAATTTCGTTAATTCTCTGAATAAGTCGATCCGGAATAGTGAAAAAATTGGGGCATTTTTGAGGGATTTTTTTTTTAACCATGAGCTCTAAAAAGTGCGGATGTTCACCCGTGTTGTAGATGTAGATTGTGTTTCAATATTGAATTCCTTGAATGTGTGTGGTTCACTTGCCTCATCATGAGGTACGTGCGAAGCCCTCGTGAATGAATGGTGTGGGGTGAAGTGGTCAGAGAAAAAAAGAAAGCGCTCGGTTTATTGCTCTGAATATTCACACGAGCCGTATGCTCTGGAAACATCGGTCTGCGGGGGATAATTGTGTGTGGCGGCCGCAGAAGTTGGGTGGAGAGCTATCTGATAATCATACCTGTCTGGCGACCAATGCTTCGCCAATGAAGCGTTGCGGGTGATCTCGGACTGTGGGATCCAGGGTGCCTGGGATACGGAGGCATGTATTATAGCAGTTGAGCTGGAGAGGTGACTATGGGATATGAACCCGCAGGACACCATGGGGAGCCACGGCTGTCTGTCATTACGACTTCACCGCGACGCTATCATCTGATGAACGTCCTCCTCAGTGATTTACCGCCCGAGAGAAACTCGACGTTGCGTTTACAGTCTGCGCCTCTTCAATAAACTGCACCTGGGATATGACAACGATCCGAACTGCGACGTCGGATGATTGATTGAAAGACCGTGGTGAACTGCTTACCGTGGGTCCTGCGTTCAATAAGTAGTAAATGGGAAAAGTGTGATTCCTCCCTACAAATCGCTACATCCCTGCCCGGGTATGGTAGTTGTGACGATGGTCGTAAGAATTCAATTTATCGAACTATGGTAATTTACAGCGAACCTTTTCCAGTTGTCATCATTTAGCCCTCTTTCCCTTCTGCCATCGTATTCTCACGTTTTTCTAAACGCGTCTTACTTTATGTCCTGATAGAGCAATGATTCATACGTCATTGTTTTATGTAATAAAAACGATTTCAACCTGGGCCTATTAGAAGGAAAGATTCCTACACAGTCATTGCTACACCAAAAATACGGAATAATAGTTACAGTGTCTCCTGATATTATTTATCAATAGTAGATACATGGAATTTCAAGATACATTCTAGATCCAGACTATTCGCCCAAACGTTTTAAATTTTTGATACAAATACGAAATTGGAGGGGGGGGGTCCGGCTAAACTTATACAGGGCTATTTATACAAATATTCACATAAATTATAATATTAAAATAAATGAAAATAAACACTTGGCATAGCCATACAACACTTTATTTCCCTTCTATATAACGAGTAGATAACTATAGAAGATTTTTGCAAAAGCATTTTCTCATATCAATGGCAAGATTGTGGAAATATTTTTTTGAACTCTTACAGCCCTGCACATCTAAGTTGAGTTGTTCCCTACTGACAGTTCTTGAGACATCGGTGTTCTTTGGTTCATATGTGAAATTTTCCAGAGCTACTGTACTGCAATAAGTGGGTACCCATCTGGTACTGTGAGATACATACGGTGGAATGAAGTTTTTTTTAAGGAGCGAAAATGATAAAAAATGATAATTTGAAGGGTCTGTTCCATTAGTCATAAGAATACAATTGTTTACGTACCTTATGGGATATCCGTTGTAACTATTAAATCGAGCGCTTTCGATGTAATCGTATTCATCATCATCTGGTCGGGTATCATTATCAGCGAGTAACCGCCATGTGTACTCAATTTGGTGATTACGACAGATCCTTCGATGAGCTACGAGAACAATAGTAGGTACTTACTACAGGAAATACGAGTTTCAGGGTTGGACTTAGCATTGATACTATATAAGAATCCAATTGATTGAAGTCGGGTTAACAAAATTAATGAACCCTCAATAGCTTTCCAATCTTAATAAACCAGAAAATTTTACTTGAAATTTGAATCAGGTGCACCACCAGTTGTTGACATAACTGATTTCATCTTTTAATATGCTATAGGCACCATCACTTACTCCTTCAAAATGTGGGTAATATCTAAAAATGATGGCCCTTTCAAAACATTATGATGGGGTAGGTAGGTACGATGTGTAAAATAAGGGATAACTAAAACGAGGTAAAATAAAAACATCGCAGTATAAATACTTACTTATGCCATTCATAAGCATCCGTCACTGGTCGATATCGAGAAAGCTCATCATTACCATACGAGGTTGGCGGATTCGGGCTTTGCTCTTAATCCCCGACTGCGTATTGCCATGTCCACTTGAAGTTCACTCTATGTCCTTCACATGATGCATAGGAACGTTCCTCCCTTGATGTAATATCCCTCTTCATTCTTGAGGTCCCAATACAAGAAGCAAATCTTGCCCTGGCTTATGATGGGAGGGGAGATCCACTATATTTTCACATATTTACCAGTGTCTATTATAATTGGTGATCAGTCATACCACTGTTATATTTTTCAACATTTTAAGTTGATTAGTACAATATTATGAAGCAATTTCCTTTTTAATTTGAATGTATATGGGTGCTAATTTATATACGAGTATTGTGGAAGTGAAAGGTCTGTTCTGAAAGAATCAATCTGAATTGTTAACTACAGTATTTTCA
>JAEMON010000001.1:45362804-45372917 GCA_030264115.1 Lygus lineolaris | reverse complement strand
TTTCAGACCATTCTAAAACGATTCCTGAAATTTAACTTTTCTATGCGTGTTTTACGTTCTTTATATGTGTGTCACTCTAGACGATATCTGATCGAAGAATCAGGATAAAATCCAAAAAATTTCAAAATGTCAATAATATCAGAAGAAAGGATAAGTTCGTTGGCCAGAATTTTCTGAGTACTCCAAGGGTTGAAATTTTGAAAATGGAACTTTTTAATTACAATCGTAATTAAAAATATTTAAAAAGTCCCATTCATGCAGCATTAGTTGATGAGCGAATTTTCAAAGAATAATTCTAACTGATTTGGTAGGTGATTCTTATAGGAAATTTGACGTTGATTTCGAATATACCATATGTTCCTATGTTTAAGATACTAATTTACACCAAAAACCTCATAAAACACGTTTTTTTGCGATTTTTGAAACTAAGTTTTCAAAATTTGAACCCTTGGAGTACTCCAAAAATTCTGGCCAACGAACTCATCCTTTCTTTTTATATTATTGACATTTTAAAATTTTTTCGGATTTTTTATCTCGATTCCTCGGTCAGATATCGTCTGGAGTGACACATATATAAATATATAAATATAAATATAGATATATATAAATATATACATATAAAAAAGTGTTAAATTTCAGGAATCGTTTTAGAATGGTCTGAAACGGATTCCCATGAAGAAAATTTCTAAAAATTTGTGTTATTTAAATTTTGAAGCCATTGCAATAGCTTTATTTTCTTAGAAAATTCGCTAATTACAACTTACTACTTATTTAAAGTGTCATATATTGACTCTAAATACATGTTTCATTGACTCCCGTTCGATATACTGTATTCTAGAGGCTTGGACCGTTCCAAAGCTATGGTTTAATGAAGGAATTGAGTGGTCAAAGCCTGATTTACAACCAAAAAACAAAACTAATTGCAAAATGGCAAACGCTGCAAATAAGATTAATTTTTTCGATGGAGAAAATTAGCAAAACATGGTTTTCAGCACTTTCTCGAGCTTTTCACCCAAAATCTCTCGAAAGGATATTTACTCTTTCATCGAGTAAAAACAATTTCCAATACCCCTGATTACCAGTAAAATATGCTAGGGGCCGGAATCAGCATTGAAACCAACTAAGTTGCAATTTTCGGGTTTCTACGGGTAAAGAAAGTGGTTTGAAGCCTAGTACCATATGTTTTCCAAGTGTACGTCATTGATGTAAATACAGGTCAGCTAGTGGAAATGTCACCGAAATTTGTAGAGTAGTTCCGGAGTTTTGACAATAAATTTCCAGTTGATACATATCAAAAAATTCAGTAAGATAAATCAAAGGATGATAATACTGAAACAATTGAGACAAAATTCATAGGAGTTAGTAGTCTTTGAGTTATCCCCGCGAATTTGAGCATAATCGGTCCATTAGGAACTCGGAAACCGTAGTTTCAGGAAATCCACAATTGCGCGGTCGAGTAGGTCCGGAGGGATGCCTTTGGCGACAAATTCCAAGTTTGCGCTTGTCCAGTAGCTATTAGTGATTCAATTGTGTCGAAATTCATAGGCAATTGTCTTATAGTTAAACTAGAACTACCCTCCGAGCGAAATAATATGTCCAGTAGGAACTGAAAAACCGTAGTCGGAAAATTTACGTTTGCGCATACGCACAAGCTACTAGTGGTCCGAGGGTGAATAATAGGGGACCGTCTAGGGGCTTCCCCGCACAATCTCTGAAAATTTCATCAAAATCGGACCCTTATTTCGTATAGTTTTGCCCGGGACAAGGAACTGCCAAGGAACATTCAGAAACGGAACCAAATTTGTTCAGAAAGCTTTGAAATTGAAACCAAGAGGATTTCGATATGGAGTCGAGTTGGATTTTTGATATTTTTTTGTTTTTTTGATTTTGGGGGACCTTTGGTAGTGAGGAAGCTAAATATTCGGGAATTATACGATGTATTGCGTATAATTGAGGTGGCCAGTGCAAGAAGGGCCTATAGACCCATGTGCCCTTCTTGGGGGGAACGGAGAAATCGACCCGCCATGTTCTCTTCCATACCTGTGCCGAATTTGGTAATAAAATTCCTGTTTGTTTTGTTGGTAGCCCTGTTGTTATCAGCTGTACTTATGTGCCCTTCTTGGAGGGAATCACTTTGTTTTGCTAAAAGTGGCATTGTTTCGATAATAACGATTGTTTTTAGATGTGTGGATCAGTTTTCGTACAGTTAAGTACTTTAAAATTAGTGAATTGAAAGAAGTGATTGCTCAGTGTGAGGCTGGAGGGATGTAGTTACTGAGAACCACCATTCTGTGTTTCAGTACTTAGTTACCTACCTTAGATGTGCATAAGGGTTTTAGTTACCTACTATTTTTTACTTCATTTCTTGTCAGTTACTAAGTCAGAGTTAAAAAATCAGTAGGTACCTATTTTGTAAAAAAAAAAAAAAAAGAAGCTTTTTCTAGCACCTACGAGTCACTTGAATTTGGTTTACCATTGAAAATGTTTAGCATGTATAATACATTAAAAAGCCTTTTGACTGGATGATACGTGCTAATTTTTCATTTACTTTTAGTTTTATTACAAATATTGCATTGTTTCGAACGAGTTTTCTAGTTTAAAAATCGTATGCCTTCTTGTAGGGAACAGGTAGAGAAGGCATTTTGTTTTCCCTACAAATAGGGCATATAATCCTTCTTCAAATTTAGCTATTTTGCTCTGCTCCTATTGGTTTATCGTCAACCGGCTTGACGTATTTCTAAAAGAATAGTGATGAAGATGGGGTGCGGGGGGGGGGGGGGGGGGGGGGGGGGGGGGGGGGGGGGGGGTTGACTGAAAATGGCTCATTGAACGTTACAAACCTTTGGGCCCAGTTTTCTCAAAACTCAGCTTTGCCATATTGTGTTTCCTTATTCCACGACCTCCTCAATTTCGTATAGTTTTAGCCCGGGGAAAGGAACTGCCACATACAGACACGGAACCAAATTTGTTCAGAAAGTTTTGAAACGCAAAAACGAAGAAGAATTTGATATGGAGTGGATTTTGATTTTGGATTTTTATTTTATTTTGAAGGACCT
Organism: Lygus lineolaris; assembly: GCA_030264115.1. Classification (NCBI taxonomy): domain Eukaryota; kingdom Metazoa; phylum Arthropoda; class Insecta; order Hemiptera; family Miridae; genus Lygus; species Lygus lineolaris. Next base: position 45,369,861 of record JAEMON010000001.1, on the reverse strand, counting down.
TTGGTAGTGAGGAAGCTAAATATTCGGTATTTATGCGATGTGTTGAGTATAAATATGCGAATAGTTCGACTTATGCCCTAGATGTTCCCCTATACGAATATTTATAACTGTCTAATTATTAGTCGCCCCTGCGTAAGCTTAATCGTGAAATCCTGGAAACATCAGTTTATCTCGTCCTAATTCGTGTTCGATTTCCTTCAAAACTAGAAGTGCAGTTAGATGACCTCTAGACGATCCTTAGAGACCGAACGAGTGGTAGCTACTATCTAATAAGTAAACGTGAAATCAGTGCCGATTTAAAAGAAGTTGCCAGAGATTGTACAGGTTAGGCCTCAGTTGCCCTGACAACTTCGTCTTTGTCAGCTCATCACAACCTGATAATCAATCAGAATTCACTGATCTTATTTGAACAATTGAATACTGTAAACTTGGATTTCGTCATAGAAGTGTAGAATTATCTGATCAAAAATAGATAATTTTGCCAATTAATTTGGTTATACATATAAAAAGCGTAACAATTTCTACTCTGTTAGATTATTTTGACTATTAACAATTATTGATCATCCCTTTTTCCACAGTGACTTCAACTTTTATATTTTCAATAATAAATTACTTTTTTATCCGTCCGGTGCTTGGAATAAGCAGCAACCTCTACAGTGCGAGAGAAATTGTTTTGTGCATGAGTGAAAGCGAAATTTCCACTACTGATTCCGCCCCTTTTCGCCTCAGGTAGCCAGCGTTACCCTAGAGTAGGGAATATTTCGTTGTTTTGTGAGAAATTCTCCGTTACGTCCTCTTCCAAGGTGAGTGAGGGAGAGGATGGTGAGAGGTTGTACTCACAGCGATAGGTAGATCAAGTTTCATTGGGTCGTCCAACCAGTTGAGGGCCGTCGGTCAGCAAAGAGGGGGGGGGGGGGGGGGGATCCCATTCACAATCCAAATTTGTCTTGCGCTGTGTGAGATATCGCTCGAAAGTTTTTCCTCAAAAGCTATCAAACTGGTATTACATTCATGATGGTACGTTATTAGGTAAGGGCGGACTTGGATGGTATATCATAGAATGGGACCATCCTTCCGCTATCTGAAGTATCAACCTTTTCTCCTCCCTGGACGGTTCGATGATGAATCCACTTTGAATTGATAACAATTAGTTATAATTTCCGGTGTTCACAATGTTGAGGAAATAATTCCGTCGACCTCGATCATTAATATAACATTATTGAATCTACAGGTCACCTGATTGATTTAGTACACGGTCATTCTCACGAAAACGTGAAATTGTTGTTACGTGTGACATTTGAACAAATGCTATACATACGGGTTTTCGATACTTGAATAGTATTTTAAATTAGAGTACATTTTAAATTATTGTTTCAAAGTTTTAAAATCGTTGGGAAAAGAATCCATTTCTCAATATTTGGTATGGGCAATTCATTACCTTGGTTTACCGAGTTTGAGGAGGAGCTAATTATTGATCATTGAGCGATTTGTATGAATGGAATAAATCTAGTCTTGCGTCCAAAACATGTCGGCTCAATTCATCAACCATGAAGGATGAGTTTTAACGTACACGTACAATCAATTCACATTTCGGTGAAAATTACTGTATTATTTAACAAATGTCGTTGAATTGATTTTTTTTTTTGGTGTTGAAGACTTATTTTTCTGGGTCTCAGCCGAGGAAAATAGTGCAGAACTCACATACAATTTGTTTGAATTATGTTCTATTCGGGTTACCAAAGAAAAAAACTTGACAAAAAAGTTTAGAGCCCCAAACATTCATTTCACTATCCGACAATCTCAAACATTCGAGAGCACAGTGAAAATAAGGAACAGGAACACCAGAAAAGGTACCTCCGCAGTACATTTGTTTAATAATACAGTATTTTTCACCGAAATGTAAATCACTGCAGAATTTTCTCTTGTGAGCCCTAGACACCACTTAGGTCAATCCCTTTCCCGAACATCAGACCCTCACTTTTACATTTTATATTTATATTTTTTATTCGAACTATAAAGTTACTGGTGCGATCCTGACGATTCCATTTAATCAGAAATATATCGGAGGACTTTGATGAATTTTTTCAGGAGATTACGTGAACATTTAAATTTTGGAAGATGTATACTTCAAATTTAATGTTTTCGTGAACATGCCCCATTTATTATTCATAGACACCGTGTGATATAGAGAAAGTTAGTAGGCGGCAGAGCTAGGGAGCACCATCAGCTGGAAGATTTAGCGATTGACGTGAAACACGAAAAAATGCTCCACATCTATGAACAACGGTTCATTTTTTCAATTGGTCAATGCTGTCGTGATAAATTATTACCCTTATCAATAGGTATGCATTCCTAGTTATTGAGGTCATAGGCCAGATGTCATAAGGTAGGCGCCCCTAGGCCCGAATAAATTTGATAAGGTTTAGATAGAATATATTTAATAGGTACCTATAGAAGGATTTTGTTGTCTGAAATAAAATTTCTTGATAGGTACTAAATATCTCACTTTGCACCATGTTCAAATGAATACTTGTTAACTTGTTAACAGCAAACTAATCCTTTATTTAAAGATAATTCTTTGATTATTTATAATATTAAATGTCAATCACCTTTTCCAATTTTGTTTTTGTATTAGCACTACAGGTTTCGCCCCTCAGTGTTAACACAAAACAGAATTGGAAGAGGTAATTACTATTTAATATTATAGTAACCTCGACGGAATTCAGGGCCAATCAAATGAAAATAATAATTAAAACTACGCAGTTTGTTGTGTGAAGATTCTAATGCGACTTTACATACTTCACGTAAACTTACCTAAAATTGTGTCAGAATTGGTCTAATAATATTAACAATTTAATTAATATTAATATTAATTAATTAATATTAACAAAACATTTTTTTTTTTTTTAATGTAAACTAAAAATTTTCGATTTAGATTTTTGTTAAATGAAAGTGGGCGCTTTGGTGCCGTGCGGCCCTAGGCCCGGGCCCATTGGGCCTAGTGGTAAATCCATGCCTGGAACTCGAACTTGAACTGCTTATTCCAAAGTATTCGAACTCGAACTCTAGTTATGGCTGGTGCAGTGTATTAAGTTCTGCCATGGTGGAGGGAGTGAATCAGCTGCCCATACAGCATAGTTTTTCCCTCCTCCAAGCATCAAGAAAAGTGAGGCGAATGTGAAGGTTTGAACCCCTTCAGAATTAGTGATTGATTAATCAGCTCAGCTCAGAGGACAAGCAGGACCGTTGGTTCAGTCCTGATCGCCACAGCTTCCATACATCGGGAAAGCACCAATCGAAATGACGTGGTAAAACTTGTTTACCGTCACACTGCCTCCCTTAAAACATACTTCTGGGTAGTAAGAATTATGATGGTCCTGATGGGAAAAAATACCCGAAAACTTCTATGGACTAGCCTCCATCGTAGTCGTACTACTGCAAATTATTATTTAATATTTCATTTTCTATGAGTGAATGAGCTGAAATTTCCAAATAAAAAGAGAGGAAAAGGTAGTCAGAGGTTCTGTTCCAGGAAGAGATCATCCGGACAAACTCTAGGAGAAAACTCTCCTCTATCAAATGATGGTACTGCAGAATGAATGAATGAATGAGTTCATTGTCATCATACAGAATAAATAGCGCATGTGCGGATAATTACAGAGGATTTTACTTTACCCAACTAGGGGGGACTTAACATTAATTTGAGACGAATGCCTATAAAATGTCAATAATGTGTAAAGAAGACAGAAGAATGAAATAATGAATTCATTTTTGAAGGACTTATGTTTTACTGCCTTGTGTAGTGGCTTGAATAGAAAGATAAAAAGTGAAAAAAGCCTTGAGCTTGATGGATGCCTAATTGGCCAATATATCATAATCAAAGGGTTTATAATGAGATTTCTCCAGGAGATATCTGGGTAATTCCTTCGGGAATATCCACAATAAGTGGGGGAAGAACGATGTATAAATTCAGTGCATTCTTCTGAACCACTCACTCCGCCGAAATGTCACGGTGGAGAGGGTGAACCAGCTTCCATGCAGCATAGTTTTTTCTTCCACCAAGCTTCAAGAAAGGTAAGGCGAATGTGACGGTTTGAACCCCTTCAGAACCAGTGATCGATCAATCAGCTTAGCTCAGAAGAGATGCAAGTCTGTTGGAACAATAATTGATGGAGGTTCTTGAGAATCGGTCGGTAGACGAAAAAGAGATTGAGCCAACGTTTTGGATAGTTTATTATCCATACTCAGAGCTTCAATCAATGGCTGGTGTATCAGATCACATAAGTTTAGATGATAAGCTTGATGACGTGATAAACAATGTAAAACGATAATGGGTAATTTCATGTGCAACCACTATAACATGTTAAACAACTGAGTTGGAGTCTAGTGTTGCGTTAGACAACAAACTGTTAAACAACATCCCGATCGCCGTGGCATTCAAGAATAGGGAGCGAACAATTCGAAAAGACATTTTAAAACTCCTTTACCGTCACAGTTCGAAAGAAAACACAAAATCTTAAACGTGAAAAAACTAAAGAAAACAAGGTGTAGAAAAACTACGAGAACCTTTTTGTTCTAAATAACTTGTGGAATAAAATCCCTAAGTTTGTCCCAACTTATCTGTATATACAATCGTGCATCGAAACTCATTCCTCCAAGTAAACGTATCGTAGGTGATTGCTGGACTGTTAGGTTCATTAAAAATGTTCATATCATGTCTAGGCAAAAAAGTAGGAGACCAAACCGCGACACCGAGGTTTCAAGAAGCTGACTAGGGTTAGCTGTATAGTGAATCAGCGGAACTGTATTGTGACAACTTCCACCCTAACAAAATTTATAGCTTGACTTGAGCCGCATTTAACCCGACCAGCAATAACCATCTAGGTACAACGTTGCATTACTCACCTAAGAGCTCAGACAGTTTCAAATCGCAGTTGTACTTTCGAATTTTCATTATCATTCAACTCCCGAGTATATTGTGATGGTACCGTGTTAGCTAATAAATCTGGAAGCATAGCCATAAATTTGTTCTACCTATGCGTTGGGACAGAGTTCAAAAAGTATTCATTTATCGGTTCCTTTCAAGCGAACAGTATTATTATCAGCATTTTATTGGGCAATAAAGAACAAATATACAGGGTGTCTCAGCTAATGATCTCTCTTCCCACTTAAATTTATTAAAAAGCCGTTTAGAAAACAATTCACATCATAACTCTCCTTAAATGTTTGCGTCGAATTCCAATACCTAATTATTATATTTTCTCGCGCTATATTGGCGTTTTTTCATATGGAGACCCTCATTTTGGTTTATTATTTTCAAAATTTGATGTTTTACGTTTCAAGATACCGTAGAATCCAAAAATCAATGAAAAAAATATCCTTCCGTCCACCGTCGTTTTCACTTTCCTTAGTTACCAATGACCAAAATTCTCGAAATTCGGTATACCGGCCCCATTTGGGGTCTGGTTGTGCCCCGAAGCTTAGCGTTACCGTCAGTCTTATCTAAGGGGTAGAAAATAGGGAATGAAATTTTCAAAACGCCCTAGCTCGTAAACTTCAAATAGGGAGGTATATTTTTTCCATCGATTTCAAATGCAACACAATTTTTGGCGTCGAATGAGACTCCTCGTTCAAACATCAGCTGATGAAATGCAACTTTTTTTCGATTTCACCAAAACAAGTAGGTATCTTGTTCACTTTGAGAAGCTTCCTCAGTTCCTTAATTTCTTTATGAATGAATGTGCCAACTCTCGGATAATAATAATAACTGATAGGTTATAGGTTAACACTCACTCTACACAAGAAATATTGATTGTGAACCCGCTATATAACTACAGTAGGTACTTACTATTATAAACACATAGGATCTTTTCAGAAGGGTGATCTATATGTATAGAAAACAAGAAACCGTTGTGTGATAGTTTGCAGCGTTTTTACTGCAGATTTGGATTCCACACAAAATTCCATGAAAGAATTACCCCTCACTCGAACATTTTAGTGCGCAAATACACTCCAAATATGCAATAAAAGCAAGTTCGAGTTTTCTGGATGACATCAACTATAAGTAGGTACCTACCTATGATATATGATTGTGTTATTCACACTGAACAACGTGGTGATGTTATTTTTCATAATTTTCAATGAACCTTTGGAATCGAATACGAACACTTTTTTTCAACCCCCCTAAAAATTTGATGTTTTCAAGATACGTTTCAAGATACGTAGAATTTAGAAATCGAACACCTCCTGAGGTCTGAATTCTCGGCAGTGCCGCACAGTGGGACGAAATACGAATCTGACTGTTCAAAATTATTTGACAAGCGATTCTTATAGGGAATTGTACGCTGATTTCGAATATGCCATATATGTTCCTATACCTAGAATAGCTTTTTACAGCGTTTTTTGATATATTTTTCAATTTTCAGCCTATTGGAACCAATCAAAGAATCGTTACACAGAAAAGTTGTGGAGGATAAAATTCTTCGTCGATTGGTCACCCCAAAAAGTAAATACCTAGCCTAAGAAAATAACAAAGTTATCAAATTTCAAAGTTTTAGAAGAAGGGGGTTGGGGGGGGGGGGGGGGGGGGGGGGGGGGGGGGGGGGAGATCACTGAGACACCCTATGTATTTGTTCTTTATTGCCAAATAAAATACTGATAATAACACTGTTCGCTTGAAGGAACCGATAAATGCATACTTTTGAACTGGCCAGCCACCCAGTCTGGAATTTTCCGGCCACTACGCGCTCGTTTCATTTTACGCCGAATTTATGGTCGATGTGTTCACACCAACAGACCAATATGATTCAAAATTTGACAGCATGGTCATACAACCTTGAAGTCAGTGGTGACAAAATTTCTATGTGATTTGATTCATAGTTGTGGATTTATAACGAGACAAAAAATAAAGTTTTCCATTGAGACTGATTCCATAACACTTATTGTTGGGCTAAACACGATCTTCCCTACCAATTTCGGTCACTTGTCAGCTCTTGATCTGAATAAACTTTACCGTTTTGACCCATGCTCCACAAAAACGACACTTAACCCTTTCCTG
>JAEMON010000001.1:45346056-45361109 GCA_030264115.1 Lygus lineolaris | reverse complement strand
TCAAATTCTAAATTTTAAATTGATAAAAAAATGTGAAATTTTGAAATTTAGAATTTCGATAGTGTGTTGCCGTGCAGAATTAAAAAGTTGAAAGAATGCCGAAAACAGATTTGAAATTGATCGATTATTGACTGAGAAAAGTTGGAGAAATGTTCACACTACTGGCGGAACCCCCTTAAGTGACCTTAAGGTTTCCCTACAACCTGGTAGGAACCCCCCCCCCCCCCCCCCCCCCTGGTTTTTTTTTGTGAACTACAATAAGGTTTTCTGTATCGTGGGCCGTTAGGGCGAGCAGATCAGATGCCAACCAGAAATGAGAGAAATTAACTGTATGTTGAAGTGACACACAATTTCTAACTGTATCTAGAAGTGACGCAAAACGTCAGGAATGAGCTCTGGGGTTTCATAAATCCGTAATTCTCTTGACTATTGAAGTGATATTCTTTGATATGATGATATGATATGATTATTACTATTGATTGATAAATAGGTAAGTAGGTGCTAACTTCCTTAGATAGGGATGTGTTGCTCCAGCCAATTTAACAACTACCTAAATCTTGGATTACCTACTTTATAATTATTATTTTTATTTACCTATTACTACCTTCTTGTTACATGAATTTATGTTTTTCATGTTGAATGATTGGGTTGGGGATTCATTGTTTACAATAAATTAACTATGGTAAGTTGGACATTTATGAGTTCCCTTATATATTTTTATTGGTGTAAGGTCTATAGGTAGGTACTGTCTGAAATGAATAAAAGTAGGTACTTACCTACCTATGATTCCTATAAACTCCTTCGCCCAGCACGCAAGAATCATTGCTTAGGTACATAGTAATCAAGTGAGGGAAGTAATGAAAAATTCCGATAGAATCTGACAAGAAATTTTTTATTGAAGTAATATGCAGTAATAAATAACCATAAAATTTTGTTTATTATTTTATGTTTTGAAGTGATGTAGGTTGCAAGATGTTGTAATAGGTAGCCATAGGTCTTTTCATGCGTTATGTAGATCTCACAATAGGCAGGTAGGTACAACTGTAACAAGAATGAATTTTGGGTTTGAATTTGAGTTTTGGGTTCGAGAATAGGTGTCAGCGAGGATACCCAATGTTTTATCAATTTATGAATGTCTTACAAACATGAACCGACCAATTCACTTTAAACCAAAAATACCAAAAAAGTGAAATAATATATTTTTATCATAGGGAAAAGATTCAAACCAACGCTCTCTCGATCATGAGTCTGTTATCAACCAAATAAACTCTACACTTACCTTGATTTTGAAGAAAAGTAAGTGATGACTGATTACCGAGATGATTCATGATTGATCAACACAAAACCTGTCAACAGTACCAAAACCAAGGAAGAAGGAATTCATTCCAATTTGATCATTCCAATTAATAAATTGGAATTAACTCCAACTTCCTTGACCAAAACAAACGAAATAACATCTGTCTCTGAGGTGAACAGTTGACAGACACCAAGAGCCTGGGAATGCAACGCGGTTATCGGCAAGGCAGGTTATGTAAGATAAGGGCTCACACGATGTCTGGCTGTATCGCGATAGGAATCCTTATCGTATAATTATTAATTTGTACAATAACAAATTTCATAGTCATAAAACCTCCAAAAATCATTTCATAAAAACAGCCTGCTTTTAATCGAAGAACCAACGTTTTTTGCCATTCAAACACAAGTGTTACCCTTAGTTGATATACTAAAATTGGAAAATCTCACATCATTGGAAAGCTGACGTCCTGAAAAAGTTTCTCCTGTCACTGGCAAATGAGATTTGGGTATTTCTTGCTGAGCATTGAAGTTTTTTGTGATGTCTGAGGTTCCGGAAATGTCGATTTTCAAGCTCATTTCAGGAGCTCAAATCACTTAGAAATCTTTCAAAATAGCATATTCTGGAAGAAAATTTAACGAGCTTTTCAACGGTACCTACCAATTTTGTTTTCGATTGATGAAGATAGGTGTTACAGCCAGTTTTACGGAAGACATTCATTATGAACCACCCTGTTGTTTTGCCCAGGCCAGGAAATTGACCACAGACAAAGACGGACCCTGAATTTTACTGTTCAGAAAAGCTTTGAAACTCAAGAATCAAGAGGAAGTATTGATTTGGGAGGACACGTCTTTACTTTCTTCTTGCACGAATGAGGCTTTGATATGAAGAACAAAAAGTACTCATCAATATGTGCGTTATCAATATTAAGTGACGTACACTGTCTGAAGCGCATACAGGAACTCAAGTAGTTATCTCATATTATATCGATGAGGCCGATTGTGCAGGATTGCTGACTAAGATCCCATTGTAAAATGACCTTGAGAACCGCATACGTGTTAGCATTTTCAGGATATGTTTAATCCAACTTTTCGAAAACAACGAGGTTGTGCAAATCGTATGATTAATTTTGCTCGAGAGAAAGTCTCAAGACATTGTTTCCTATTATCAGGACGGAGTAGTTACTGGGAAAATGTATGCACCCCACGAGACCAAGTTCCCTATCTTCCTCCATTCCTGATTCAGCGATATATCTCTCAGAGCAACTTCTCACTCACGTATTTTTAATAACTCAACTCTTGGCACTATTTAAACCTGACATAACGGAATGGTGCATACCTTGTGAGTATTTTCTATATCACAATTTTACTGGCATGGTTTTAAACTTACATCCATGCAAATGCAAATTAGGTACGTTACATCATTTCCTTAATTTGAAGAATGTAATTGAAAGGATTAACTACTTTTCTTTTTATATTTCTAAACATAATTTCCCTTAGCCTTTCATACATCGGACAATTCATGAGAATATGCTCTAAAAATCCATTCGGGAACCCGCAATCGCAAGATGAATTCTCTCTATGGTTAATCCGATTCAGGTTTGCAGTAAAAATGCCATGGTTTGAGCGCATTCTGCATAGTAGAGTAGGTATCAATAACAAAATAGAACATTTAGCAACTAAACTTACAGTTACGAATATATTTCCGAATCACCGAATTTTCCCATTCCTGACTATCTTGGAGACGAATCCGTCAAGAAAATTGAAAGTCTAACTCTTTGAAGTGCTTGAGTATGTTGATGAGTGGATGAGTGTGAGGATGTATATAGGTATGCACCTATATGACAGAGGGGCGTATCTGACAAATCTTTGTTTTGATATACAATCGATTTATGGTTCTCAAATGTCCGATAAATTACATGATGTAAGTATTCAACCCGATATTGGCTAGCTCTACTGGATTTGCTTATTTGTAGGCCTTAACTAGCTAATTTGACGCCAAATATCCATCAGTAGTACCTCAAATGTTGTTACGTCGTTCTGTCAGTGCACCTTTTGATTGATCATTTCAGTTACGTCGCTGTGAAATTTCACATTCCTCTTGCTTAAAGTGGATGATCAAGTTCATTAATCACTGCAACGATGGAAGTACACAGTTATTGTTTTATTGAAAAAGTTTGGATCAAGGTATACACAATTATTAATTGATTCAAAAATGCCGACATTTTTATGACAATAATTCTAGAGTACTGAAACTTTCATGGAAAGAGAACTGGAATTAAGAACTTCTCATGCAAATATAATGAGGGGAATCTGTTTTTTTTTTTTTTTATTCAATGAAATTACGAAATTATTGTTGTTATTTACCCGTATGTATTGATATAATTGTTTTATCTCTGTTATTTCAAGGTATGTAGTTTAATCTGAACTGACAAACAAACTACTAGAGAAGGAAGATACGAGTCCATAAGCCAATAATAAATCAATGGAGATACCTCTAATCTGAGTCTCGTAAAAAATAATTTTATCGATATGACCTAATCAGAAGAACATGACAGAAGGATATCTTTCTGCCACTTGCCATTGCCTTTGTCATTGCGGAACCCTCGATTATTAGGGACACGTCATTTTTTCTCTTATAATGTTTGTATTTATATTGTGATGAACGCCTTGGGGTCAGCACAACTTGTAGAAAAGCTTGTTAGTAAACCCAGAGTAAAGTTATCTCAAAATGCTCAAATTTGCCCTTGGACATTTCACCCACGATATGTACGCCCATGGGTCAACTTGTGAAAACCGTCGAACCTCGACAACTGACGACCCAATGGTCCAAAGTCGCCCAAATAGTCGTTTCGGAACAGTTCCTAGCTAGTGACTGTGCATGCGCCAACATGTGATAACCGTCGTACGATTCAATGGTCCAAATTCGTTCAACTGAAATTCCAGGGCCGAGCCAAGCAATCCATGGATTACTCAAGAATTAAAAATTAAATAACTGCGTACACGCTTGACAACAACACATGAACTCATAAGCGGTTACCTTTATGGGTTCCTTCATGACAATTTCCGGAAATAGGAAGATTGGAAATTTCAAGAGGTATACCTACATGACCGAATTTAACAATTTTGTCTTATATTACAGCTAGCAGTACTTCTATGACTCGTGTCTTTTCGTTTTTTTTGTATCCTAGATTATTCAAACATTAATTTAAATGATTATTTAGATGGTACTAAAGCGAGATCTACATTGGTATCGTTGAAGCGTTATCAATGATGGGTACGTTCTATCCCGAAAATCGGGAGATTACAAATCTCGAGAAATTATACATGACCGCATTTACTCATCAACTACTCTGCTACTTTCATTAAGGCAATGAGTTTTTCTCCAAGAGAAGAAAAAAAACTCAAATTTGAATAAAAATCAAAGTTTCTTCACTACCTACCTTTTGGAACTTATAACTTCATTCCGCTGGTTGGTTCGGTTTGGTACAATAAACAAACAAAGAGTTTCTTATTTTTCTCTTTTAGAGATTCTTTTCTTGTCCTGGAGAGACGATTCAGATCTAGTGGATCCAGGGTTTGTCAAAGTTGGGTTTTGACGTGATCGGATTGGACGGGTGGATGCACCGCAGTCCTGAGCTCGCATCACGTGTCCGTTGACACTCAGCCCGTCATGTCACGTTGAGTCGTATTAAAGTCGAATTGATGCAACGGGATCCAAATTTTCCCAGGAAACGTCCCTTGCTGCCGTATGTGGGTCAGCGGTACTCCGCACTCACCCTCCGCATAATTTTTTTCTGTTCTTCCGTGACTGAGCTGCCACCAAGCCGACTCGACGGACAGAGTTTTACCGCTTTCTTGTAATAATGGCACCTACATTACGTGTATTGGAACAAGATGAGTAAGTTCTACACAAAGTAGGTATACTTTACTTGCTATTCCAAACGGTAAAGCAGGTCGAGAGAAATATTGGTTCTATTAATACTGCCCCCTATTAATACTGCACGAAGGGATCTCATTCAATCTATCATGACCAACCAACTTGGCGTCCCTGGAACAATGAAAGTCAAGTCGTAAGAGATGAAACGTACTTTCCCCAAGAAAAAGCGGAAAATAGAGTGGTAAAATATCGTATAGCAAGTTGGTAATGTAATTAAATAACACACTTAAAAATGAAGTATATGTGCAATGAAGTTCGAGAAGATTATATTATTTATATCTAAAGAATCATTGGCTAGTATGATCAACGATATATGGTAAAACAACGTTGACATTATTCTACCCAGTACGGTAGGTAACCGTTGAGTATATACGTGTACTAGCAAGATATGTTTACTCAAAGACCTGTGATTTTTTGGATAAAGATAAAGAGACATACTTTGTTCACCAAATTGTAGTGTTGCAGCAAAAATGATAAATTTGATTTGCTTGTGGGTTGCCATTGCAGTCGTACTATAATGGGTCGAGTGCGAAGGATCTTGGCTAGCTTCCTGTTTTAACTTTGGTTTTATTCATCCATCCAACATGTTTCGCAACTACGTGTTGCCTCATCAGGGATTTGTAGGTTTATTATGCCGGCTTATCAGCTATTATGGTACATAGGGTAGTTTTCTTGTACAGGAATCATCGTACAAGTTTATAAGGTTTATTATGCGGTCTTGTCCGCTATGACGATCAATATTAACACTATTATGGTACATGAGGTGGTGCTCTTATACAGGAAATCATCGTACAAGTCTGTTGATATTGTGAGTTGGTATAATTTAGCAAACATTTATCAAGCATTTTTAGTATAAAAATGGTAAAATAGTACGAGAAACGTGCTTGGAAGCTGAAATAAGGATGGATGAGGCAACACGTAGTTGCGAAACATGTTGGATGGATGAATAAAACCAAAGTTAAAACAGGAAGATCCTTCCACCCTCGACCCATAATAGATAAATTCGATGGTTACAGCAAATACTTGAACACCTGGTAGACTTGAATAAAATCCTTATCTTCAGGTAAATCCGAGGAATCGATCAGTAGTAGGTTGTAAGTGAAAGACCTTTATCACTGAGAATCAGACTCTGGGTGGGCGGGGTGTAAGAGCAGTAGCGGTAAGAAACAGTATTATTGTGTCCAGATACCTCCTTGGGCTACTGGTCGTTAACACCCACTCTTAAGTTTCCAAAGTCTTGGGGGTTACCACTGCGTGATTATCACTTCATTTACTGAAAACGGCGGCATCCGTGACAGTTAGTGTGGGTCCCTGAAGTGTGTAGTGAGGGTTGGAGAGGGGACAGGACATGTCCATCAAGACAGCCGCTCCACACCCTCATTACTTCGGGACATTGGCGTAACAATTATTATTACAGTCGGAAAGTGAAGAAACCACGTATGATGGACTGTGGGCGAACTAAAGAGGATGAGCCTAAATACCTACCTCATGCACCATTTCCTTATTCGTTGGTCTACACCCAGATCGCGCCACAGGCGCCTTTTGATTAACGTTTCCTGTCACTTCACCACGTTTCTCGGCCCAATTACAGCGTCGTATCATCACCCACTATCCACGGGCGGGGTCTCTAGCTCACACTTACGCCCTCTTGCCCAATCTCCACCTCCTTTGGGCCAAGCGGGTCAATTTTCTTTATGAACTTATTCAAATTGATACAGATCGAACTATTGATAGTGAAATCATTAAATGAAAAAAAAATCTTAAATTTTAAGAACTTCAGTAAATCATATGAGGCTCATTGTGGCACATAATTCAACTTAGTTCCACCAATTCAGTGGAGCGGTGATATTCTACAACTAACCTATACCTTTGCAGCAGCTAATTTTGGTTCTTGAGCACTGAATGGTGACAGGTGTACGTACTCCACAAACTGTTTGCCACCAGGGGGTGATACGTGCTTGTTAAAACGTTTTATAAATTCTGGTTTAGGTAAGTAGGATACATCAGGGAGACCCTTTTTTCAAATCATGAATAAAGCCGGTCATTATATTTAAACATGAAACAAATTTATTATATTTATTTGCATTTTGTAGCCACTTCAATATGCTTGATGATTCATCTCACCCGAAATGCACCTGTTCATGTGGCCCATCCTTTTGTCGGAAATTTTTCCCCAACACATATCTCATGACACAATAGGTACATACGGCTGATGATGTGTTGATGTTGTTGTTGTCGGCCGCGTGGGATTATTTTAGGTAAATATTCGGTATTTAGCCAATTGTATAGGCTTGAAAAGGGACCATCATGAGTATCAGAACTCAGATCGGAGTCTCTTGATTTATCAGGTCAATAAATATCGAAAAAAAAAAAAAAAAAAAAATGCGGCCCAAAAAAATATTCAAAAAAATGTCATCCCTTGACAGAGACCCTCCTCCTTTTTTTTTATGTCGGCCAAGAAGGAGCGATATATTCATTGCATATAATTTAATGTAGGTAACCGCTTCAGGCCCGAAACTGGATCCATCTTCAAGACATATTAATAGATTCACCCGCCCTGATAATACTACTTACTAGCTTGCGCAATACTTGCAAGCAAAGCAGGAAGCAAGATGAGTGAAGAAACCTCACCACTTACTACTGTTCAGTCATATTGACTAAGAAGTTATATTTTTTATAAATAGTAGGTATTACCAATTTTGTTCTCTTATTAGGTAGATACACTACGTAGAAAGACCTATTCGTATAATATATTTTCGTGGTTCATCTAAATGCATCATCTCACTATTACATCAAGTGATCATCACTTCCGCGGTACTTCTCTTTTCTGACTCTTCACGATCTGTTGACAGATGCCCTCGGGACGGAAGGTGTTTCCTCGTGGACGGGTTCGGAAGGTCAGAGTTCGCCGCCATCCTCCTGCGCGACGCCCAACTCAGCCACAGAACTCGCAGACTCCGACTTGGCGTTCACTGTCGGCGTCACGGAAGCGACTCCCTACGCCTGCCAGTTCTGCGACAAAGCCTTCCCTCGCCTCAGCTACCTCAAGAAGCACGAGCAGGTACCTACCTACGCAATGAGATGACTGAGTACTTGTATTCCTAATGATAATCTGTACTCTGATCAGAATAATGAAACTTTTACTTTATATTACCAAATTTTCGCACAAAACGGGAGTTCACGGGGGTTTTGTTGGAGTGAATCCGGGGGTTTAGGCTACAACGTCCTAAAGCGTCATCTAAACTGTATGAAACGCTTGTTTCGTATCTTAATGAGTCGAAAATGAATGTAAGACCCGTGAAACGTCCTTAACATTGAAGTGGATGATGATTTGGAGGGAGAACTGTGTTACATCCGGGATTTTTGATGGGGATAGAATGATTGAGGATGGGGACATCAATTTCTGTTGTCGGTTTATTACAACTATGAAGGCAAATTCCAACTGATTTCTAAACTATGTTGCGCTCTGGCAGGTATTAGTAATATAAGTATTGTAATATAAATATGCAGATTTAGAGATAACATGATATTCAATAAAACGAGGGGAGACAAAACAAATGAAAACGGTTCGTTGGGCAAAGAATAAATTACAAAATATGTGTTGGTTTTCTAATTCACTTCGTTCGAAAATCCAAGCAGTTTTTCCAGGATTTGGTATAGTGCAACAACATACATATCACAATGCTGGATTCTAAAGTTACGACCTATTTTTGGTTGGCCCATAATAACACCTCTTTTTGGCAATTTCGTTTAACATTGTTCTGTTCAAAAAACAACACCACACTCCCGCCACTTGTACTCTAAATGGCAACTTCTAATAATTGTCTGGTATCATGCTCAGGTTGATCGAACCTTTGGCACAGACACAAGATGATTTTGAGTGTAAGAAGTATCATATCCCTCAAACACGTAGGCATGGTACGTACGGATTCAATTCGAAATTATTGTAGATCGAAGGTTTCATAGGACCAAACTCGCTAAAAATCTGTTGAAATTTCAAAGTGAAGATAGGAGATGGTTCTTTGAAAATTCTCATTAACTCATGTTGCACGACTGAAACGTTTCCTTATATCTCCTCCGACTTTGAACAGAGAAAGAACAGGCATTGGGATTCGAAAAATGAAATGAGAACCGGTAGACTACCTGCGTTCCGCGATGAACGTGGGTGTTGAGTTTGAAATGACCATAATAAGTATAAAATGTGTGCCATCCCAGCTATATCTTCTCTGAAGATCGATCCGCAGCGCATTCGAGTTCTTGCCCGATCAATGACCTCATGAGGTGCAGCACATTTCATGGAAGTGACGGTCAAGAGCTTGATTGAGACGGCAGCTAGTCTAGAGAGGTCAAGTTCATTGCACATTACGAGTTCCAAAGAAGAAAAACTAGTTCCTTCAGTGCGCGCGTCTCCGTCCATTTCCGCGAGAACCGTTCCAAATATTGTTCTCGACCCCATGGAAACCTCCCTCCACTAGATTTTTTTAGAAATGCCAATCGAAGAACTACAGGTCTTGGGTATCTACGGATATTGGGGCACTGATGGAGTGCATTATGTGACTATTAGAAACTGCTTGGGCACTTGTGATACGATTTTGCTTCCTCACTAGTCGCTATCGAAGGTAAATATTCGTTCCCCCACCAACTTAGCCAATTTAGACTTGTCCGCCAACCACAATGCTCGGGGTGCGTATTTACAATCCATACCTCGATTCAGTCCCACGGCGGCGCACAGTGGGGCCAAATGGCCGTTTTCCGAAAAAAATGGGACCACTCCAATGATATAGGAAATTTTGCCCTGATTCCGATTATATCCCATGTTCCTATACCTAAAATAAATTATTATCTGCGGTATCTTGAAAAAAAAACCCTAGAAGATGTAAGTCTTAACCATTGGAACCACCCAAAATTGTTTTTGTATAAAGGAAGAGTTGAAGATTTGAAAATCTGTGTTGAATGAGACCAACGCCAGCTCACTAACACATTACCCATGATTTTTGGTGTTTTAAAAAATCGACTTTAAAAAATCATGAACACGAGAAACAAAAAACTTGAAAAATCACCGGAAATAACGGATTCTGTGTTGGTGAGCTGGCGTTCGTCTCATACGTCGCAGATCTCTGAGGAGTTTAACTTTTGTTTCATACTTAAACAATTTTGGGCGGTTCCATTGGTCAAAAACGTGAATTTTCCAGTTTTTTTTAAAATGATTGGGCAGTTGGTTAGCTGTTTTACGTATAAGGGACATGGGGTAAATTCGGAATAAGCTCCGGAATCATTTCCGGTACATCTGCAGGAACAAAACATCCGAGAATTTTTTTTCATGATTGGGCAGTTATAGTTAGCTATTTTACGTATAAGGGACATGGGGTATATTCGGAATCAGCTCCGGAATCATTTCCGTTACATCTGGAGGATACAAAACATCCGAGAATGTTTTGTTGCATTACAAAACATCCGAGAATGTTTTGTAATGCGCTTCCGTTCCTGGAATAACCCGTTTCAGTACCTTTGGTCCCCTTCCCTTATTTGTTTTATGACCATCTGCATAGACGAGTGACCTGGATCCACGAGGCATTCGCATCATCTAGAAAATAAACATATCCCAATCAATCCATTAGTCACAGGGATAGATCAGACTACGTATCTATGTTTTTTCATTTCCCATGGGATTGAGCAATTACCCCAAGTAGGATCAAAGCGGGATTGTTGGATTAAAAAAAAAAAAAAAAAAAACCTTAGACCTTCTCCAGGAGTAACTTCTCCTCACACTCGTCGACTCTTACCTTCCCGATTACATGGGGAACTTGCATGGGTAAGAATTTTGCATTTTGAACCTCAACATCAGATTCAGCGCCCTTCAAAACCCTTTGATGCAGATTTTCAGCTTGAAATTACGTCTGGTTTGCCAAGAAAATGGATTAAAAGGGAGCGCGTGGTGTCATTTAGGTTCCGCAAAAGGGGAACCCGCCCATGCAGGCGGGGGGTCGGTGACGTCAGTTAGGTTCAAATTACAAGACCCATTTTCGGTAACTTTCAATCATCGGATATTCCTCATATAGCACCTTTTTGTAAAGACCTCATTAAGATCTTTCAAATTACGAAATAAAAAATAACCATGCAAGTTCTGCATTGTTGGAGAGCGTGACAGTTCTAATTGTTAACAGATATTATCTACCTACTTACCAGCATAACAGACTGCATACAGAAAGAACATCCCAGAAGCGATAATGCAATGAAGTTACCTTAATGCCCGTGATGAATAATGACCATGTATGAGTGATGGTCTTAATGTGACTTTTGTTGTGATGTGTGGTCATGTGTGACTTGAATTGTCTAGTAAATATTGTCTAGTAAATCAACCCATTCTATTACCTCTAAATTATGAGAGCCGGCAAGACTTGGAGATGCTTTAGGACCCTACTTTGTTGGACGTCCCTAATGGATATTACGCGTATAACTGGGACCTAGTATTAACTCCGTCTCTATTTTTGATTCCAACCTGTTGAAGTAACAAGGCAATGAATAATATCCAGATGTAAATGTTATATTGTCTTTTCGTTTCCCAACAAACAACTAATTTCAGCTGGAAATACTCAGTTTACATACAATCCATCCAAAATCCATCTTCAAAATGTATCGAATCCTAAAACGCGAATCTGCCCTGAATACTGAACGCAGTAATGAAAAGAAAATCGCTTCCTCGTACCCATAAAATGATTGTACAGATCGTTGAAATGTTTGGTGTTATGGTTCGAGAAGGGGGATTTTGACTATTAGATTACCCACCAAAAAACGTGCAAAATCGGTTCGTTTGATCGGAAGGAATTGGATCATGTTTGCGCATGTTCAGTAGCTATTGTTGATCCGATCACGATGAAATTCATCAGGGATCATCTAGGGTCCTGAGCATAACCAGTACAACCCCTGGAAATTTCATCGAAATCGGATGAAAATTGTGGAAGTCGAGCTTGTGACAAGGATTTCACATTCAAACTTGAGCAGTGGCTACCACTGATCAATCACCATGAAATTCAGATGGAAACATCTAACGATCGATCCTCAACTATCCTCCAAATTTGAGCGAAATCAGACCAAAGGTCGTGATAAATTAATATTTGGGGTTTTTTCGTTTTTGCATGCATCGAGGCTACCATTGATTCGCAAGCGATGGAATCCATAGGGGTTCATAAGGGCCTAACCCGTGTAATCCCTGGAAATGCCATCCAAATCGGACACACATTTAATTGTGGGAGTAATGCATGTGGCAACGATTCGAGGACTCACATCAGACCGACAGTCAGCCGCACCAAACCAAAATTGTTCAGGAAAGTCTTAAACGTGAAATTATTTTAGGAAGGAATGATTTTTGAGGAATTTTGATTTTGGAGGAAAAATGTTTCACCCCTCAAGAGTGAACAACGCTTCCGTTGCCTTATTAGACCCAAGCAAAAACAGATCGAGTAGCCCTAATCTGACCCCGGATTGAGGCAGGAGGTAGCGACAAGTAGGCAGGCCGCCTTGCACGAACGTCTTGAGTTTTAGTATCATCAGATCCGTACCTTCATCCCAGATCTGAATGCTTTGCCCAAATTAGGCACTAATTGCATTCATTCATTTCAGTAAGTTACGTTACTTCTACTCTCTTCCTTCTCATTCACTGTTAAACCGCTTGAATTGTAATAATTTCCAATCAAGTCACTACATGCAACTACGATAAGCGAAAATAACAAGAGTAGGTGCATCAAACATGAGTGAATCCAACAAGAGTGCATACCATACAAGTTTTCTCCAGCTATCTTCTCATTGGTGACAGTTAAATTTCAAGCATGAAGTCTTTCAAATGTGAAATTCCGCTCTTTTCTTCCAAAATAAGTAATCTTCCTCTACAATCTCGTCACCGGTATTCACTCAGGAAAGATGAATGAGTCAGATAAGGAATTAATATTCCGTTGAAATATTCTTCAGAATATAACACAGTCGGTTGAGACCAGGGAGCGCACGTGTTCGCACCGACTTCTTATCGAAGGCGAGCATCTGTCGCTCCCAGAAATATATACATTTTTTGTAATCCACTAGCGGCAGGTTTAAGATCCATAACAAAATTCTACATCAGAAGTGAGCGCAGGACACCGCTCGGACATTCATTAACACTCCTTTCTGGGGATCACGTCGTTTGCCTCCACAGATACTATCAGGGAATGAGTGAGGTAGTGATGACTTATACAATGAGTCATCTCAATACTCCGAGAGAAAAACTCTGAATCGGTTTACCATTTTAAAGGTACCTTCTCGACAAATCTGGATAATCTATATAGGAGATAATAAATATAGATTGCAATTTTAAAAGATTTATTGAAACCTCGAGATTGTCAACGACCAATCACCAAACATTGTTTATATAGGAAGCAAACTACTATTTTACTACTATTATATTAGCACTACTCTACTATTTCTCACCTATTAGAGATTATATACTGATGGAAATTTACTCAATATTAGCCAACGTTATATGACAACGAGTTTCTGTAATCATATAACTTGTTTCAGACACATAGTGACCATTTGCCATTCATATGCGAGTTCTGCAAGCGGAGATTCAAACACAAAAGAAGTAAAGACCGGCACCTAAAGCTCCACACTGGTGACAAACGGTACAAATGTTCTCAATGTCAAGCTGCTTTCGCTCGTAGGTGAGTACCAATCAGTATAATAATTAGGTACTAGATCTGGATAATAGTAATTCAATAATTCGCCATCTTCACCTAATACAGGTAGGGTGGCCAGTGGTGGACGGTTGTCGTATTTTCCTTTTTATGATCATCACATTTTCTAGGATTTCTTCCTCAGAAACGGGCAATCCAATGTGGACCCGGACCTATCCAAACAGCATGGAGTGGCTGCACATCTAACACCTCACGAATATACTACTCAGATCAATCTATCTCTATCTCTGGATATCTACCTTGGAATATCTTCGAAATTTCCATATATGGTGATTCTTAAATATGCAGGGGGTCCTCTCTTTTCCTTCCATTGTAAATTATTACTTGCACAAGGTTTATTATTGTTCTGTGGAGATCACTCATTGGCAAAGATTAGAGTTCCTCCACGACTGATCAGTATCGCCATGATATTTTCACCCCAATACACTTACGTATTGTTACCCTCAGAATAGTATTGGAACTATACTTATACTGTTACTATGTTATAACTATTACACTAGGTCAGTGTGTCCATCTGTGACAATTGATGGTTACGATCACGTGTGTTTGTATCGTTGGATCTTTGGGTGAACAAATTTCGATTTGGTTTCTTGGTGCTCCCGATGCTATGTGATCAACATTATGCCGGCGAGATTTACAAGTTATTATTAAAGTAGTTACATATAGCTGTACCGTAAAATCACGTTTCTTTCGTACGAAGAAACCCAATAAGTAGGTACCTACCTGTGATGTCATCAGAATCATGTAGGGGTATAATGTATAACAACCTTCTCAACCATGAGAAAGCGAATCAAAGTAACAAAGAATTCGATTCGATGAACGACAGTATAATAGCATTAAATCAGCTGATGTTTGAATCGAGGTTCGGCCAACTTCCAGCAGTCAAAATAGATTGATTTTAGATTCACAATCGTGTTTTTCGTTTTTCTTACCAACTTAAAACAGAAGTAAGGGGTCATGGGACCCCCCCCGTTCGGTGTGTCATGGGACGACTTTTCAACCCGTTCAACCCCTTAGATGCCATAAATTTAATACACCTACCTAATACTCTTTTTTAAACACTGGTATTCAGGGAGAGGTGAGGGTAAATCCGGGGG
>JAEMON010000001.1:45328197-45346046 GCA_030264115.1 Lygus lineolaris | reverse complement strand
TGCGCGGGTTAACCAGCTGGCTTACTATATAAACACAAAATAATTAAGTATTAATTAATAAATATTATCTATGTAATCATGCCACTATGGTCTTGTCACAGTGACCATCTCAAGATTCACATGAAGACGCACGACAATCAGAAGCCGTTCCAGTGCACAGTGTGTAACCGAGGTTACAACACAGCAGCCGCCCTCACTTCTCACATGCAAAACCACAAGAAGTCCAGCGAGCCCGACTCCTCTCCGTCGGGCAGCACTTTCAAGTGCCTCGAGTGCTCCGAGGTTTTCTCCAAGCCTGAACTCCTCACAGTGAGTAAGCTGTAGTACATCATCCGTTCCCGTATACCACAGCACCACGATAATTACAAAATACAGCATTCATTAGATCACTCATCCATAAAATCATCATTTAACGCATGCATATTTTAACAATATCTAGTTTAAGGAGTTTACTGAAGGTGGTTCAGCATGCCTGTGCTCGAATCATTGTGGTAAAACTGGAAGGCTGAGTTTTTCATCCAATTCCATCCTGGAGCGTGCGAAGTTCCTTTCTGTTGATTGGATTTGGGCAATAATTAATTTTATCATATCGTCATATAACTACCTAATACGTGAATGAAAAAGCAAACTTGATTACTTGCTGTAAGTAATGGGAATATTCAACAGATTGACGTTCCATGTTTACCCATTTTACTGTGGTGATTTTTCGGCAAAGGGTTTCTTGGGATTGCATTTTGCTTTCTCACTACCGAAGGTAGGAAGCTATGTATTCGTGAAAGAAATCGAAAAAAATGTTTTCCTCAAAAATCAATCTGAACAATTTTGGTTCCGTGTCTGTCTGTGGTCAACTCCTTGTCCCAGGCAAAACTATATGAAGTTATGTTCCGAATTTGATGAAATTTCCAGGGATTGTGCGGGTTAGCCCTGTGACGGCCCCCTATGAATTGCATTGCCATCGGACCAGTAGTAGCGTGAGCGCATGTGCAAAAGTGAATTTCCTGAAACCCCGGTATCTCAGTTCCTAATTGACCTATTTCGCTCAAATTTGGAGGGTAGTTGGGAGCTGACTCCAAGACAATCACCTATTAATTTCGTCACAATTGGATCAGTAACAGCAACTGCGCAAGCGCAAACTTTAAATTTGTTGTCATGGGCTTAGCTCCGGAAGTACTGGACCAATTTCGGTGAAATTTTCAGTTATTGTACAGGGTAGCCCCGTGACGGTCCCCTATCAATTTCATCGCAGTCGCACCACTAGGAGCGTGTGCCCATCCGCACACGTGAATTCCCTGAAACTACGATTTCTCAGTAGTTGTTCCTGATGGACCGATTTTGCTCGTTTAGTTGAGGGCTGAATCCAAGGAAATCACCTTTGAATTATGCCAGAATTGGATGAGTGATGGCTACTGCGCTTGCGCTAAATTTAAATTTATTGTTATAGGCATAACTCCGGAACTATTGTACCAATTTCGCTTAAATGTTCACTAACAGATTATATACGTCTATGCTACAAAAGTGAGGAAGCTATACTGCCCACCTAACTTTTTCTGATAATCAATTCCCTAGAGCACTGTAATCAACAGAAGAAAACCGCTCACTCTATAGATGGTTTCCCAACTTTCCATTGGATTTTGTAAGAATTTCTATTATCTGCATCATAATCTCTAATCTTTGATTTTAATCTTCACAGAATCACATGATGACGGAACATCAAGGAAATACCAGCAAAAGAAGAGCATCGCCATCTCTGGCCAAGCTAGGTTGTATGTACTGCACGAAGGACAATTTTAGTTCCATAGAAGCTCTGCAACTACACATTCAGGCAATGCATGGTAATGCAATCATACGATATCACACTACTTGTTCAAAACCCTATTTTCAATAAGTTTACTGTTCAAAGCAAAGCAATAAGTAGTAATAGGTACACTTCAGGGCGAGAGCACTGAACTCGAAATTTGACTTGAAATTCGCAATAGTATCAGAGACTACCAAATTCTTCATTGTTACTACTTTTGGAAAATGAAATATTTTTCCTCAAAAGTTAAAATTTTCCACGCGCACTTTACGTTTCAGGCCTTCTTGAACTCATTCAGATCCGTGTCAGTATTTCGATGTTGCTCTTTGAATACTTATGAAGTTAGTTGCCAGTGGGCAAATGTGAAATTCTGGTCGCACTTGAACTGGTTGGAAGATTTCAATAGAATTTTCAGGGTTTTTGAGGGTTAGGTTTGATGATCCCTAATTAATTACATCGCTGTCGGTTAATGATAACCACTGCGCCTAAGTAAACGTGGAATTTATTCTACAAACATTGATTGTTAATTATTCAGCGGTCGATCTCGCTCGTAGTTTGAGACTGTCCCAAAGTATTAGTTCCAACTTGATATAAAGAATAAGAGGTAGCATTGAACAGTGGTATAAAATTATGATCTCTAGCCAAGATGGAGTTTTGCGCTGATTTCGAATAAAACCTTATTCACGTATTTTCAGTCCGAAAATCATCTAAAACCCTCTTAGGCAGATTTTTCTATATTTAGAACTTATTTTTAATGTCTAAAAGAAATTACGTTCAGTAAAAAAGTTGTAGGGAATTAATGGTACGTTGAATCCAACCTTCCCAGCTCTTCTGATGTCTCATGGCATCCGTAATAGCTCAGAGTCACCCCAGAAGGACAAAACGTGATTCGTTCATCTTTTTTGATGCCGGATGTAACCTCAACTTATACCTCACCAATGTTGACTGATGAGAGGTTTCTCGTGAACTCTCACCTGCTATAGAATACAAACAATATTCCACAGCCATGAGCAGGACCGAGCACATTGGACCCAGTTCTCGAACTGTGCCTGTTCGTGCAGGGTTGTACACGCCAATAGAACGTGGATTGCAAACGAAGTTGGCGAGAGTTGGTGGTAATTTTCTCAGGGAAGTTAGTTCGTACAAGTACCTTCCTATAATTGGAAACCAGAGTGAGACCGGAGGCAGGTGTAGCTTTTTTGTACACCAAATACAAGTTAGATATTCGCCAAAATTGTGCGTTTCTCTTCTAAATGCTTATTTATTATGCTTCTTGAGCCAGGACACTGTATTCATACTAATTTAACCCTCTGCCCGGAACATCCGTCATTATGACGGGTACCGTTCCAGGGGTGGGTGCGGTACCATCAGGGGGCTGACCCTCCGTGACATCTTCAGTTGAACCAGTGCAAGTATGGAGGGAGTATTGGCAGGCTGTTGGAACTCGTCACTCAGCGATAAGTTGAATTTTCTTGTAACCTTGCCAGTCATTATGACCGATATTCCCTGTAGAGCAATAACCGGTATTCCGGGTAGAGCATGATTTTTATACCAGTCAAAGTGACGGGCGTTCTGTTTGCAGCATGATTCTTCAAGCAATCATCTTAATCTACCACATTCATGTACCATTCCTAACATTCTTTCATTTTGATTTAGGTACAGGGCACTAACCTAAAATAGATCCTAAAAAATGTCCGTTATCCACCTGTCATCCATGCATTGTACTGGTCTCTCATCTGTCCAAGTTTCATTAATGTTTGAATTTGAAAAAAAAATGTGAGGCCGTTGTTTTTTCAACTCACAAATGTGTTCTAAATCACCCAATGCTGTTGCTGAAGAGAAAAAATCTATTGATAAGTATGAAAACTCGCAGAAAACGAATTTTCCTGCTATCGCAGTCATTATGACCGGTGTTCCTTGTAATGGGGTGCAAGAAGATGTTCCGGGCAGAGGGTTAAGTGTATTCCCATCACACAAATGGCAGAATCATAAAATAAATAGAACTGAGTGTGAACGAAATTGTGAAAACTACCCATAGTTTCACCAATATTTTCAGTAAAGTTCAAATTTGGACGATACGCTCCACTGTCACACAATTTCCAATCGATAAACGGCTGATACATTTGGATTCCTGAACTACTCGTAATTTACTATAAGAGACGACCATTGAATCACGGAAATTCTTCATGAAAATTCGCAAAACTTTAATTTTTTCGCCTCTGGTGTGAAAAACACTCAGGTTTTTTTATAATTACTTTCTTGGACTTTTTTTTACCGTCCTTAACAAATTTATATTTTTTGGGGTACTGTGAGTACAGAATTCCTCATAAGGACTTCCGATGGATACCCCATGCTTGAGTATTTACGTTATTTATTTCGTTCATATGAGAAGAATAAATTTAGAGAAACTGAACTCCATTAGGTATATTGAATTAAACCCATTGCAATAGAGGCGGATATGGTCATGGTATGTAGCACTGCAGGTTCGGCCGAATCAAAATTGAATTCCTTACTGAATCAATGTATTAATGATGAATTATGCCAAATTTAAATTGTTGGTAAATTATAAACATCAGGTGTAGGTAGGTAGAAACGTTTTCTATGTGAAAATCCTGGATTTTTGTTATTGTAGGTACTCAGAATTGATTTACATTTGACAAATAGAAAACTAAAACCTATCGGGGCAAGTAAGCTAGCTTCTGAAAAGAATCATATTCTGAATAATGAATAATACTGTAATTTCCTCATCCTCCAACATATTGTCTCCTAGGAGTGTACATCTTGGTGTGTAATTCAACTATATTATTTTGAAAGTACTATTGTTTGGTGATTACTCACGCATTTTTTTCATTTTCATGTCATTAGTCATATTTTTTGTCATCTCTGTTCTGCTGTGGTTTATTCCTTTGTAATTGGGCTTGCCCGTGATACACAAATAAACAAATAAACAAATAATATTGAAACATAATGGGTGGAACTATGAAATATTTACCGTCAACATATTTGCAATCTACAATCTGCTTGCAGGAATTGGTTTTTTTTAAAAGAATAAATCATGTAATTTCAGTTGTTGGTGATTTAGAAATCCTCTACAGTGAAACGTTTTCTATTTTTCAGGGTCCATTCTGAAAGGTAACCATCGTTATGGGTTTTCCAAAAGTTTATACCTCCCCAACGGACTGTCATCTTCAGGTAACCGACTTTATCACGTACCTTCCTAATTAAGTATTAAAACGTCTAGGTACCAATCCATCTCATCAGAGGGGTCGATCCTTTTGACGTTTTGGTACTAGTTTATGGCTCCAGGTGACAGCACATCGTTACTGTATTAGCTTAGTTCCAGGCTGAGTAGATATTGGACTCTCATATACATATATCAGCCAAGCAAAGAATTATGTTAACACCAGTATTTATGGGAAAGCGTCATGCGATGTGCCCTTGCCATACCTTGGCCAAATAAGCGAAGCGAGCTACCCGAGTCGAATTAAAGCTAAAACATTACGTCCCCCGTTCTTTAGGTACCTATTAATTTTATGCAATACACCTACTGATCCGGCTCAATTCACGTGATTCTGAATCCATCCGATCCTTAATAAAATCTACATCAGGTTGTAGTGATTTGCTTTTTTATATGCTCTCACATAACTGAAAATGAACAGCAATGTTGCTCGAATTTCGTTTCTGATGTCCAATCTTTTATTGCAGGTTATGCGTGTCGATTGTGCACCATGATTTTCCCTTCATCGGGGACTCTGCAAGCTCACGCAGCGGTAGCTCATGGCATCCAGGAGCAGGTAAGCGGCGTGGATGAGCACCAATGCCCCCAATGCAGCCTCAGTTTCCGCTCTCTCAATTCATTTGCGGAACATTTCATCCTCTCTCACGGAGCCCCCCCACCTGGGAGAGCCAAGCCTTCCTCTGACCAAGTGCTCCCAACTGATCTCAGTGTCGTCCGCAAAGAGCAAAACGACAAACCACCAGCCGCCAAGAAGAGCCGAGGTAGCGCTCACTCAACCGATTCTCCGAGGAACAGCTCACAGGTAAAACTTCAGGTTCTGAAGAAGTCTAAGGGCGGGATTTATAGACGGTCCTCGAGTTTCAAGGAGACCTTGAGATGGTCTCCTCAAAATTTGGAATATGGATTCGGCTTAAGGAATCCTCGAAGACCATCTCAAGGTCTCCTTGAAACTCGAGACCGTTTATAAATCCCGCCGAAGTCGTTTCCAGTCGGAAAATTAAGTATTGGGAAACCCAGCTTGACTATTTTTAGGTCAACATCGTCATCCGACAGTTTTATTTTATTTTTATTTTTATTTTCAATAACACGGGCAACGCCCAATATACAAGGTAAAATGAAATAGATATGATGAATAAACAGTACAAAATAAAGACAATCTGGCAGTGACAAAGTACGCTTATGGTTGACAGGAGAATACAAAGAAAAATATAAACACAGATGAAAGGAAAATTAATCTTGTTTAAGTTAGATAGGTAGGTTCACGTAAACATTAGGAAGCAGAGTCGATCGCCTTCATCACACTCGCCTTGAAGGAATTACGTGACGACTATAAGACGTTGGAGTCCACATCACCACCACTGGACAGTCGATTAAAATCCTCCTGAATCCTCACCATTGGATTGTTCCTCAGATAATTGGTTGACGAGGTGGGAACATAGAATGTTTGGGCCTGGTGTCTGGTGGCGTAGGGCGGAGCATAAAAGCACAGTACTGAGCAGGAAAGGACTATCGATGTCACCTGAGACCAATCCGTGGAGGAACGAGGCGTTGGCAAGTCTACGACGGCTCTGCAGGGAGGACGTGCTATTTTCCCTCAATGATACTGTGTAGTCGAAATCCTCCCAACTGCGGCCCTTCTTGTATGAGACATATCGAAAAAACCGTCGTTGAATGCGCTCAATTTTAGCCTTTGCATTGGAGTAGACAGGGGACCAAACCACTGAAGAGTACTCGAGCAGTGGATGTACAAGCGAGGTATAAAGCAATTTTAGAGCCCCTGGATCCGAAAAGTCCCTCGTATTCCTTATCAGGAAGCCCAACATCTTTATCGCACGCGAACAAACATCATCAATGTGCTCTGAAAAGGTCAACTCTGCATCAAGCAAGACTCCCAAGTCCCTGATAACCTGTTTCCTCTGGATAACAGTATCACCGATTTTATAATCATACTCTACTCTACTTGAAGATCGGGAAAAGGATATAGCTTTATATGTTATATGTTCCAACGCGACCAAATTTGACGAACAAGATCTTCCCGATACAAAGCCATGTTGACTAGGTGAAAGATAAGTCTCAAATGTGGTGTTATCTGGTCAACAATCGTTCTCTCCAAAAGTTTGGGAATGGCACTTATGGAGCAAACTGGTCGGTACTGGTCAATCATTGTTTTATCTGCTATTTTAGGAATTGGCGTAATATAGGAACACTTCCATCTCGACGGAACGATTCCGAGCTCCAACGATCTCTGGAAAATCACAGACAGGGGCAAAGCAAGGCTCGCAGAACACGCCTTTAGCAGCACTGGTGGTATACCGTCGGGGCCCATTCCCTTCGAACAATCCTGAGCGCCGAGTGCAGCTGCAACAAGGTCTTCTGTAATCACCACTGATCTCATAGCAAATGATGATGCCGAAGACACTGACTCAGGGATCCGTGGCTGTGAGGGAGGAGAGAAAGCCGAAGAAAACTGCCTCCTGAAAAGACACGCGATGCCTGACGGTGTACCAGCAGTCTCTGACCCCAACCTGAGTACAGATGGAATGGATGAAGAGCCCTTAGTGTAATTTACAAAATTCCAAAAAATTTTAATATTCTCCTTGACTGAATTTTGAACATCTGTGATGTAACTGGCATATACTGTGTCTGAAAGAGCAGCACATCTCCTGCGCAGCTCAGAGTAAATCTCATAATCTGAATCCAGTAAGGTGCATTTATGACGGGCGTGTGCTTGATTTTTTTGTCGAACCAGTCACTTCAAATCTGGAGGAAACCATTTTGGGAAAGATAAGTCGACATCCATTATCTTGGGTACACAATCCAGCACAGCCGCATTCAACCTGCGATATAATTCCTCAACAGACTCCTCAACAGATAACCCTGTACAAAAACTCCAGTCCTGGTCAAGGAAGCAAGTATTCATCCGAATAAAATCAGCCCTTTAAAGCCCAAAGTTAAATGTGAACCTCCCAGGTGAAAAAAAAGTGAAATCTTCTTCTAATGACGTGAACGTGCATTCAAAGGGTGGATGATGTTGGTCGAGAGGCAAAATTGGTACAGATGAGAGAAGAGAAATTCCAGGTAGGTTAGAGAGGCATAGATCCAAAATATTACCAGAAGGATTAGGCAGATGGTTGTGCTGTCTCACGCTGTATAAGTCTAGTAATTCCCTTACTATTTCACATTTTGAGGACAGCCTCCAAGAATTCCGGAAGTAGCCAGTGGTCGCCTCCCATAAAGCCCCTGGCAGGTTGAAGTCTCCAGTTATCAGCAAATGATAATCGGGGTATTTATGAGAAATTCTGTCCAGCCCCTCCAAATAATTCTCCAAGTAAATACTTGATTGGTAATCAGGCAGATACACGCATCCAACCACGAGTCGAAAATCCGGTAAGACGACGAAAACTTGCTCCACATTATCAAATTGAGAGGACCACTGTAAAGATCTGTATTTTGAGGACACGCCAATCAGTACTCCACCACAATAGACTTTGAGGAGCTGGCCTCAGACCTATCACTCCTACATATGGTATATGATTGGAAACCAAGCTCGCCAGACTGCAGATCACTCCTAAGCCATGTTTCAGTGAGACATGTGAAATCATAGGACAATGTAGGTGCAAGCGATCGTATGAGAGACAATTTGGTATTCAGGCCGCGGACATTTTGATAACATGCCGACAGCCTTATTCGTTTTTTAACGGCTCAACCAATGAAGGGGTTACATTAGGTTTCTCAATTATTCTAGGGATCCCTCCTACGTATTTTATGGTCAAATTGCCCCCCCCCCCCCCCATCTTCATTCTCTCCCCAGCTCAAGTCTCAACTGATTCAAGTAATCACGTTCTTTCTGGGATCTGTCTTGTGAGATGCAGAACTTTGGAGGACCATTGGAGCGATTCTCGAGCAAAATCCTTGTAACTATTGACGGGTCTCTCAAAGTAACAATCAACGGCCTGACTTTGTCCTCCTTTCGTCTACCAATACGCCCCACTCTCATGACAGCTCCATTGAAATCTAATGAAAACTTATCCAAAGCCTCCTTCAGGAAACTTCCATCCCTGGCTTCCTGAGTGACCCGAGAATCCACCCTGGACTCTGAAATATTATGGAAAATCAGATTGCGAGATCGCTGCTGCCGCTCCCTAATCTCACACATCAACTGCTCAAGATCCGAACCTCCAAGATCACCCACCAAAACCCGTGAAGAACACCCAACAGCATGTTCCCTCTGATCTGACATCTTTCGCTTGCTCATTTCAACAGTAATATCATTTATTTGGCGTTGGACAACTTCCAAACGCGGCTCGTAGGCCACTAAGAGAACCTTCAACCGCAGCCAGTCTAAACTCAAACTTCGAAATCAGATCAGTTTTCGCGATCGATGATTGAAACGCGTATCGTTTCATTCATTCGCGTCTCAAGATTTGAAAAGAGCTCGATCAACTCCTTCTTCTAACATGCAAACTGATTCCCTTGTTCGCTCATGTTTGAGAGAGACAATAATATTATTAGTCAGACGAAGGAGGCAGACAAACTAACTCCGCAATACAGACCGACTTGGCGGGCGAAGTCCAACCCAACGCCGAGAGTAACCTCAAAACCCGGAGATAAATCGTACAATAGTTGCCTCCGTTACTTTGTAATAGAACCTTTCAGCTCAGCTAGCAGTCCGTTATCACCAAAATTATAAACAGAAAGTGTAAGCTCCGGTGAGGTAGATCGGTACTGTGCAGTTTAGTGAATATTATTTTGCAGTTAATTGATACTGTCAGTAATTTATTACTGCTATCAAATACGGACCTGTTAGAGTGTCCCGTGCTCCAGTGAATGGATAAAATCACGGTTCGAATAGCTCTCACCTTATGATTGGATCACCTTGCTGCGCCGGTGGAGCCTCGCGGCAAAACAATTACAGGTAAACACAAGATCGAGAAAAAAAATCTTCCTCGAAAATTTATATTCCTTGGGTAGAGGAATACTACTCTTAAGATCCAATACAAAAATTACAAAACTTTACTGAGAAATCATAAACAATGAGCGAAATTTAGAGGAGCTGATTTGAACACTGCGAGAACTGAACTTTGAATAACTGCACATTCATACATACAGGATAATAATTGGCTCCCCGTACCTAGCACAGAAAGCTGGTACATGAAGTGTTTGCGGATTTCATTATTGTTAGATTAGCGCCACTGTTTACTTAATAAACTCTCTTCTGGTCCAAGTCTCGATGTCCTTGCACTCTCTCCCTTCTATTAAATTCATATTTTAGTATAGGATAAGTGCTTAAGTAGTAGCTCTGAAAACTGAGTGGTGGATTTTTTTCCGCAATTCGTAGTGATTTATGCGCGACTCAGCGCTATTTTCAGTAATCGAATTTCGTTGAGTTCGGCCGAGATGGCTGACACGACTGTATGTAGGTACATACATACATGTATTCACTCAGGACAGTTGACTTGGAATCAAACGAACCATTCGCCAGTCGGACTCCGAATAAGAAAATGAAAAAGAGGGCTCGGATAATGAAACTAAGGACCCTGAAATTGGAAGCTGATTGGAAGCTCACATTCAGTAAAAAGCTCTTAAAGCAGCAACATCTGTTCCTCTTAGAAATGGGGAACTTGCATGTTTATTTTTTATTTTGTAATTTGAAAGATCTTAGTAAGGGCTTTCCAAAGAGGTGCTGTATGAGGGTTATCCGACGATTGAAACTTATTGAAAATGGGTTTTGTAATTTTAACCTGACTGAAGTCATCGACCCCTCGCCTGCCTGGGCAGGTCACTCAGCTCCCATCTTGTGCGGACCCTGAATGGCGTCACGCGCTCCCTTTCAACCCGTTTTCTGATCAAAGCAGTCGTAATTTCAAGCTGAAAATTGGCACCAGGGGTTTTTGGAGGGCGCTGAATCAGATTTTGAGGTTCAAAATTCAAAGTTCCTACCCATGCAAGTTCCCAATTGCATAAATTTGTAAAAATGTTAAAGGCAATTTTTATTATACTTACTTGATGTGAAAATTATATCAAAATATTCATGTTAAATGACTTAAGTATGATTAAAATGTTATGTCATGTTTAAAACATTGTGTTCAACTTTGGAAAAAAAAATTTCTTACAATACCCAATCAACTAGGTATATCTAATTGCAACATAACTATAACTGTAACATTTAATTTTGTCATATAATAATATGTATTTTTGAAATGGTTTTCCCTATATCTATTAATATGATCTCTTGAAATATGAGCTACCTATCTCATTTCGTATTTTCCAATTATCTAAATGGAGGGAGAATGTTAATCTAAATAAACTCTCTCTCGCTCTACGTCACCCTGCGTTCCATGCCTTTCCCCCTTTGATGTAATTCATATCACTAAAGTATATGAAGCTTGATGAGTCAGGCCGAATTTTTATTAGTCTGTAAATATAGATCTATAAATCATTTACTTACCCTAATTGTTGATGTTCCATGGTCGTTCATGTTTTTCATTTTCGAAGACACAACGAGATGTTCTCGAGACAATGAATTAAACAACAATAACAATGTAACTCCCTTTTGAGATATTTACATAGTTCGTTGGTTGATTTATTTATTTTTATCTCTAAAGAATATACGAGGGCAATGTAAGATTGAAGCTTGTGCTATGGCTTTTTCGTTCTATTTTTCGATGCCTCTCAGTGGTGAGGTACTAGAATTGACAAACAACTACCTACCGGGCGTCAGTGTCCGAAGCTCGAACCCCGAGAGCCCCGCGCTCCCGGGATTTGAACTCCAGACCTCTATCACTAAAATCGAACGTTCTTCGAAATTAACATACGCATATAAGATATTATGTATGTGAGCTGAATATCTACTGAAACCAAAATATGTTTGATACCTAGGTGGTACAATATGACCATCCTGGGATACTGCTCTGCAACCAGTGCAATGCAGCCCTTCCAGACTTCGAGTCGTTCCGCAGTCACCTCAAGAGCCATCTGGAGGAATCGACCTACAGCCCTGCGCCGCCTCCACCCTCGCGCCTTCCACAACTCAACATCTGCTCGTTCTGTGGAGCCCACCTACCTTCCTCAGATGAGCTGACAAGGCATATTGGCACCCATTTTCTCTCCATCATCACTGAATATGGATGCCAGAGCTGCTACCAGCTTTTCCAGAAGCCTGAGGATCTCCAGAAGCATCTGCTTGAAACTCACGCTCAGAATTGGTACCGCTGTACCTTGTGCAAGGAATTGTTCGAGACACAAGCGGCCATTCAAGTAATATTCCAAACTAGAGTAACTACTATATCTGTTCATAATGTGCTCACTGTATGCGCAGCTATTGTGACGAGTGATGGATTTACTGAGTTCAGTTTGCAATAAATAATAAGAAATACCCAAATTTTTACCTACCGATACTAACGTACCACAAAAATCATGCTTCCAGGTCCACTTTGCTGTGAAACATTGCAGCGAAACCAAACAATACAGATGTGCCGCTTGCCCCAACGCTCCGTCACTCCACTCCGAATTGGAGTTCAGTCTTCACGTCAGGGCAGTTCACTGTACATACAGTCTGTCTCCTAATCCCCCTGTGATTTCAGTAAGTAGTACTGAAATCACATACCAAAATTTTTGTTATGCACATACCAAAATTTGTGTTATGCACATACCAAAACTTTTGTTATGAAAATGTTTGAAAATTATTGTCTCTATAGAAATCCGTTTCAGTTCTAGAACAAAGATCAACACTTTTTCATAACGTATAAGTATCTTCATACTTGAGTGTCACTCTAGATGATGTATTTCACCCTAGGTATGGGCTAAAACATACAAACTGTCAATAATATTAGAAGAAAGGATGAGTTGGTTGGCTAGATTTTTGGAGTACTCTCAGGGGTCAAATTTTGAAAATTAAGGGTCAAAAATCACATTTCAAGTATCTTTTTTAAGGCCAAGGTGTTTTATACGGTTACCTTCTATTTCTTCAAATGCATATATTGTATGTTTTGTGATAGCTATAATATGATTTCGTTGTTTCAGTCGCCCAGGCTTCATAGATGTATATTCTGCAATTTGACCTTCAGTTCCGACATTGAGATGCAATTCCACCTGGCTGTTCACACCAAACTATTCCAATGTCCAATGTGCAGTGAAGCATTTCATGTGGAGTATTTCCTGGAAAAACACATACAACTTTGTCATCCAAACCAGGTGGGGTTTCCAGTAGGTATAATAAAAATGGATATTTCGACTTTCATAAAGGTTTTATTTGAACATCCCAAATCGGAGCACTCGATTAAGAAATAAATGTAGCAAAACCATAGTTTCATTATTAGAATGTTTCCCGATGAATTATTAGAATTATTTGGTTTAATAGAAGCACTCCTGTATTTACAGAATTCCTCTTTGAGGCATGGGTCATACGAAAAGAAAATTCATGAAAGCGAAAAACCGGTTAACGGTTTCCATCCGCCTCCGTCCACTGTGGCCAACTTCAATGTAAACAACAACGTTAACAGCAGCACTGCCGCTGATGTTAAACGGCCTGATATGAGCAGCCACCACACTAATAACAGCCACAGTAACAACAACAACAATAATAACAACAACAACAATATTAATAACAACAACTCCATTGGGACCTGCGATATTTGTGAAAGCGGCGAGTTCTCTTCAGAAGCTGAGCTGAATGCACACAGAAAACTAGTTCATCACCTCAAAACATCCACTTTGGCGAAGGTACAGCATTTTTTTTTCATCATTACATATTAGACATGTGAATAGCTATGAAAACAGCTTTGGTTCTTCTTGAACACTAAGGAGAATAAACCATCTTCAGTATAGGTAGGAAGTAGGAGTAGTCACAGCTCCTGTAGTGGGCCATGATTCAGATGATTGGTACCTACTCTCAGCCATTTTGAATGGTGTTTTAAACCACTTGTACTCAACTCGCCGACGCAGCAAATCAAATAAACCATTGTCAGATTTTTGGTAGTTTTGTAGATTTGATTGTGACTCATCTGATGCATTTAATCATTGAAAGAAATTGAGCTGGAAAGTTGCTCTTTCGAATCTATGTCAGCAAGATAATACAATTTGAACATGCACTGAACGTTAGGATTGGTTTGGTTTGGGGTTTGGAACCGCCTGAAAGGCCGTTACGTAGGCCCTTGTTTCCCTTGTAATAATATTAAAAGAGTTATAGTATCCTACTTCACCTTTATAAAAGTAGACATTGCAGATATGAATCCATAGGTGGTGAAGTGAAGATAATCTGTGTAAACTTGTCTTTTTCAACCATAGGTGAGCCTCCACTGTGCTTACTGTAAAGAAAGTTGCAAGTCACGGTCTGAGTTGGAAAACCACATGAAAAGCTACTGCCAGGCAGCCATAGGTTCCAGCAAACACAAATGTAACATTTGCGACGAGCTGTGCCTTTCTGCAGCGATACTGGCGGAACATAAATTGACTCATTGTAAGGTATGTTATGTTTCATGGATTAATATGGTAGGTACCTGAGCTATATTGAAACACAGTCGCTTCAGAACACAGAATTTTATTCTTATAAAATTACCCCTCAAAATATGAATCTCACACAAGCACACTATCAAATAAAGTAGGTACCTCCCACGGTCTCAGCAATATACCAATCCACTCTTGGAATCATTAACTTGTGATTGTCGGCTGCTGGATCACAACAGCAACTAGGCTACTGTCAATAGTTTGTTGACCCTTGTATAAGTAAATGGTAAATCCTAACTTTTTCAACCGTCCTCATTTCAGAATGATCCACCATGTAGTATCCATCTAAAACGGTTACCTCATTTCGTTCATTTGTTTCGTCTGGGCTTCAAATAAGATGAGCTCAAAAGCTCAAGAGTTTTTTTTTTCTTCATATAGTTATAGATTCTCTCTTATTCCGATGATTTGTAACTTTAATTTACCTACAGGTTGTTCATGGATCGACTTGCACGCACTGCAAAGCACTGATCACAGACGAAGACGGCTTCATTTCCCACACCATTCAACACTCTAATTTGGGTTCTGGGAACTCCCAGCAACTTGTTCTCCCCAACGCATGCGTTATATGCAGGCAAACGCTGACCAGTGAGATGGAGACCCGACTCCACGCGAAGTTTCATCTACAAATGGATGTGGTCAAATGCTCCATCTGTCTCCAGAACTATGAACGTGTGGAGCTGGCTGATGGAGTTTGCAAATCATGCCACAAGCGGACGAGATCTTCCCCTTGCATCTGTATGCATTGTCACATCCAGTTCGAATCCTCCTCACTCCTTGAACTGCACATGGCTAAAACACACAAACAATCGTTCAAATGCAGTAAGTGTAAGGTAAATATCCACGTATAAACATCGCAGTATTTTATGTAAAATAGTTTATCAAACTTACCGTTAGTATTTAGAGTCGATTTGAAGTTAAGGTGGTATATAACTTTGTGATTGAGTTCGCAATACAATAGTATAGTATATTTTTAGTTTTTTGAATTTGTGTTGTACATAACCGATTTGCAGGTATGGAAATCGACACAACACAAAAATATTTGTCAATTTAGAACGGGAATTTAGAACGGGGTCTACTCCAATATTGGTTCGTGGTTGGCTGCGGGCCAGAGTAACGTTTGCTATCCTGAGGGCAGCAAGCATGTGCCTGCGAGGGGCAAGGAAGAAATGGCGGAGCTGCGAGGAGCTTGTGGGGTTCCAGGATGGAGCTGCAGTGTGGCGACACTGATTTGTAGAAGTTACAGGAGAAACAAAAAATTGGATGTGGCAACAACGCTCTGGAAGAAGAGAAGCAGAGAAAAAAAAGTCAACTGAAAAAAAAAATGAAAAAATTCAAATAAATTTAATAACTTCTTTAAAAAAATATTCACCTTCTTCGCCAAGCTTTCAATAAATTGTTTATCTTCTTCAGAGCTTATAACAAACGTCACACCAGATCCCTATATCGGCATACAAATCAACAAAAAAGGTAGGTAAAAATTAACTTAGTTTCAATTCTATACTCAGAAACTGTGTAGGTATGAACAGGTATGAACGACTCAGAACATAACTCATTCGAATGAAATTTTATGGTCTGGACATTACACTTCTGTCCTCAACAATTAAAAAAACAGGGACCTACTTATCAATAAGCCACTGCAGCAAAAAACGCTGCAAATTATTACACAACGGTTTATTATTTTCCATATAGATAGATAGATGTTTTATTTGCCGACACAAATATTTTGCAAGACAATAGTCAACATACACTTAGGAGGTAGGTACATAAAAAAAAAGGGGGGGGGGGATGGGTGACTCCCACATGCTGGACGGGCGCCACCCCGACCAGCCCCGGACCCCACCCACCACGGCGGCCTCCCAGGCCTGGCAACTGCATATGGAAGGAGCCGACGAACACGACAGCTCCCCCCACCAACAGAAGACCGGCCAAACGTCCAAAACACGAAAAGTCTTTCCTTGACACCATGGACCTGGGGAGAAAACGCAAAAGGGGGCCGCAGCCCAGGACAGGCCGGGTCACCCGGCCCTGCACCATGAATATTCGTCGAGAAAAAAACCCCCAAAAACACACACTAATCAGGTAGATACCTACATTGGGCTCAGTACTGAGTTATAACTACATTAAGATTTAAAAAAAAAATTTACAACAAATTTAAATTTTAACAATACCCATTATAACAATAAACTTGTACTTGTATAAAATTTATCACTCTTCGTAAAAAAATATATATAAAAATGCACCCAAATCCCAACAATTATACAATTACACTATCACAGTAATATCACGTCAACAAAGGTAAGTAAATAATAAATTAGCATGGCTGATCAGAGTACTTTTATTAATATTCCTCTGTCAGATGCACGTCGTAAGTAAATACACATTAAGTCCAATAAAAGTTAACAAATCAGACAGAATTGAAATATTCTTCAAAATTATAAGGTGCCATTGATAAAATAATACTCTTACATTTTTTCTTAAATGAATTTAAACTCAATCTACTAAGATCTCT
Organism: Lygus lineolaris; assembly: GCA_030264115.1. NCBI lineage: Eukaryota > Metazoa > Arthropoda > Insecta > Hemiptera > Miridae > Lygus > Lygus lineolaris. Next base: position 45,329,000 of record JAEMON010000001.1, on the reverse strand, counting down.
AACCTCACCAGGAAGGGCATTATAAAATTTCAGACACCACCAGGTAACAGAATTTCTGGCAACATTTAACCTGCATGAGGGAATCGCTAATAACTGCGTGCTACGAGTATTGTGCGAATGAGTGGGCCTGCTGAATTCATCAGGACGTTTCGCCACATACAGAAGGCATTCCAAAATATATTGGCCTGGTAATTTCATTTCTCCTAAATCTGAGAAAATATTCCGGCAATCAGCACGGTAATGGACTCGCGCAACAGCTCGTATGGCTCTGCACTGGGCAGCAAATACTACAGAGGCGGCTGGCGAATGGCCCCAACTCAATGAGCAGTAAACCATACGGCTATGGAATATAGCGTGATATGCACAGACTACCGCTTTTTTAGGCATGTGCTCATGAAGTCTTCGCAGAAGGAATATAATACTGTTAAGCGATTTAACCAACTGATCACAATGGACGTTCCAGCTAAGTTTGGGGTCTAACTGAACTCCCAATATACCTAAATGGCCAGGATTCAGAGCAGCCTCGGAGAGGTCCCTGAGTCCAAAAAACATTCTTTGTGTTTTCCCTTCGTTCACAACCAGATCATTATTTGTAAACCATTCTGTTAACTCCATAATTGATTGGCAGTTTTTAGTTTTCAGGGTATTAACATCCTTATCACTGGACAATGCAGTCGAGTCATCAGCATATAGAACATTTAAGCTATCACAGTGCTGAGGCAAGTCATTTACAAAAATCAAGAACAAGGTGGGGCCTAGATCACTTCCTTGAATTACAGATAAATCACCCAGACTTTGGAAAT
>JAEMON010000001.1:45294114-45308836 GCA_030264115.1 Lygus lineolaris | reverse complement strand
AAGACAGAAGACGGTGGAGGAAGGGAGTTCGGGAAGCCAAGGACCACATCGGCCTGTAGAGCTCTTCAGTAAGTACATGAATTAATATCAACTAAACAAGTTACGAATTGCACGAGTACTTTTATATAAATTCCTCGGCTCAAAGGTTTTAACAATAAATTAATTATTACATAGTATGGTAAATTCATGAACTTCCGAATTACATTTTCTCATTCTTACAATGCTTGGCTGAGGAAAAAAAACTCATCGAAAATGTATGGAGCTAGTTCATAAAGGAAGAGATTTATTCGAGATTTAAAGTCATTTTTCTTCAAGGATCTTGTTTCAGAGGGAATAGAATTGTAGAATTTGATGCCCCAAAAATTCGAAGAATTTCTCGCAGCATTCACCCTGTGAAAGGGAATTTCAATATTTCCAGCATTTCTCGTAGGTACTTTATGAATGTGAGGTTGGATCATACTTATCTAAATTATTATGCACATAAATCAAGGATTCACGAATGAAAAGAGCAGGAATTGTGTGGATTCTAAGGGACTTCTAAGGGCCTTAGAGACATCTTTACAGTCAGCCTCATATTCTAAGTCAGCAATCACTCGAATCGCCCGTCTTTGACTACTGAATATTACCGACGCAGCAGAAGTATGACCCCAACATAATTATAGCATATGAAGCACGGGACTGAAAAGCACCATGGAACGCGGTAAGTATGGCAATCTTTGGTAGTTTCTCTTTCGATCTGTTGAGCAAAACAGTCATACTGTTCAGGGATTTGGACAATGACTCTTCCAGTTCATATTGGGATCGACTTCTACACCCAGTATTTTGGAGTGAGTGGGATTATTTTGGACGCCAGAAAGATCACGAAGGCCAAAGTACATGGTTTGAGTCTTAGAATCATTAACACATAGGCCATTTGAATTGAACCATTGGATGATTTCGACAAGAGATTGTTCCATGGTAACATGAAGACTCTCTAGCGAACTGTTTCGAAAGACTACCGTCGAGTCATCAGGAAACAAAATTAAGGGGTGAGTGACTGATTGGGGCAAATCATTTATGAATATTATGAAAAGGGTAGGTCCCAACACAGAACCCTGAGGGGCCCCATGAGTCACAGGAAGAAAATATGACATTGCGCCACTATGCCTAACCGCCTGCTTCCTATTCAGAAGATATGACTCCATCAATGAAGTCGCATTTTCGGAAAAGCCATATTTTTGCAATTCAGCGACCATCAGGCCATGATGGTGGACTATAGCCAAGGTTGTATAGTGTAGGTTGGCTAATGAGATTTGGGATGCCATAATGTGCCATTCATGAATGTGAATATTATACTGAAGATCTCTTGTGTAGCCCGTAGTATATGAAAAGTGTTCAGTGATTCAGGAACTCTTATCTACATCATGTACATATACAATATGGAAAAAATCTCTTGTGGCAGGACACCACTTTGCAGCTGGATTGAAACCATGAACTATATAACGTGTTAATAACACATTAAAATGTTTGCTATTTCAAGGCAAGTTGCACTCAGTAATGGAATCCATCTATTGTTTGAGACCAGATCTGGAACGTTATTGACCATTGTTACGAATATTATTATAGCCACTGCATCATTATTTGCGAGTCCACTATAGAAAAGAATATTGAAGCTGCCTAGCAACGAGTTTTATTTGTTGTTGGTTTGCATCTTAAAATTTTTACATAATTATTATGGCATGCTTCCGTGACAATGTTATCGCAATTACGTGCCACTCAACTTCCGCTCGGTTTTGAGGACATGAAAAAGGACTTCAAATTATAAAATTTACTCATTATTGTTGTAGTAGGTATCGCTAGCAAATTAGTGCAATCTGCAATCTCGTAAAAATAAATATTTTTATCAAATTTATCTTATATTTATCTCATCAAGATGATGTGAGGATTCGGGTGCACCGTTATAAAATCTCTTCAGTTTCCAGTAAAATCGTAATGAATATGATCTAGATGTAGTTAGAGAAAAACACGTTCCAAGAAACCTCTCCAAAAGGACAAGCACTCAATTTGCTGGTCATCTGTCCATTCTCTACTTTGACGGAAAGAAAGAAAATCCCACCTTCTTTATATTTCAGCCCTGCGAATCTTTTCCTGCTAATGAATTCAACCTTCCCCACTAACATCTTTTTAGTTTCATACTATTACTTGTGTGACTCTGATTTCCGAATCAGGTACAAAGTGAGGATAATTGAGAATAGCCTTGGTATAGGTACCTTTTTGAATTGAAATCTTGAGCTATGATTTCTTCGCATGATACAACACAAAAGCACCTTCATGGTTAATTCACTGGTAGGTTATAGTGAGGATTGGTCAAGGATATACACCTTGCAAATATTGTAGATAGGAGGCGCATGAGGCGGCCCATTCTAAACCATCACCCCCTGTTATGGAGGACAGACGTTACGACAAGCAGTGCAATCATTCAATCAGTGTATAAGTCATCATGACAGAAAAGAGCAATAAAATTATATGAAAAGTGTTCAGTGATCATTGAGAACCTCTTATCTACATCATGTACATATACATACAATGTGCATTATTGCTTCCTCACTACCAAAAGTAGCATAGCCTTGAGTAGTGTAGCCAGAAGTCAAAACAATTGTTGTCCTATAAAATCAAAATTTTAACTCGCATTTCTCGAATAAATTTGGTTCTCTGCGTCAGTCCGTCTTTAGTCAAAACCGGAGGGATTTTGATTAAATATGAAGGTATAGAATGTGTCACCTCCTAGAAAGTCCGCTATGGATTCAATGGCCTAACCAGTTGTAGCCGCATACGCATTCGTGAATGTCTGCTAACGCCAATACGTCTTGATATCGGGGGGTGCGAGCTCACCGAAAGGTATGAGGTATTTGTGTACCTACCAAATTCAGACAACAAGACCCAATTTGAATGGTCCGTTTTTAGGCCTAAAAAGGTAGCCTATTCATACATGTCCTGTGATCCACAGATAATGTGTAATCACAGATTACGTGTGCTCACAGATTATGTACTTGTAATCACAGTCTATACATATTCAGATTAAACGACTCACGTCTCATGTGTCATCGTAATTTTTCTTAAGGTAGGTAAATGAAGTTGGTTCTACATTATTTAAGAAATAAAATATGTTTTCAAACAAAATTTATAAAATTATTGTAATAGAAAACATTTTTATTCATCTGTGAGAAATCATAATCCAAAAAATCTGGGGGTGATAACACCTCCCAGCACCCCCGTGAATCCGCCTATGCGCACTAATACTCCTACTTCGCTCAAATTTGGAGGGAGGTTATGGAATGATCACAATATGTTTCCATGTAAATTTCAGAGCTTCGGAAATGAGAAGAAATCTGTCCGCACGGCTAATGTTGCCTATCAATCGCAAATTGTTATAATTCGTATAGGGTAGAACTGTACAGGGATTTAGTACAAAATTAGGGCTATGTCATCTATACTCCAGGTCTTTATGCCACATTTTCACCTCTGATTTGAAGAACTGACTCATTTTGGACCTCTCAGACCCTACAGTCACTATTGTATTAATTACATATACATTTAACAGCAGATAATATAATAATCATAATTATAATTTTAAAAAATAAAGTAGAAATGTTTAGAGTCTTGGAAAAATCAATATTGTGGAGTCTGCCGGGCCAAAAGCAACAATTATCTGAACGAATAGGCGATGACCATGTGACTAATTGGAGCTGCTTGTCAGTGAATTGACTAGCTAGCAGCATCTGTGAGAGAAGGGGGGCCGCCTAAATTAACAGATTGATCCTTTCAGTACTGCTGGGGAGCTCCGGAGATGGCGTGTGACACCAAATCAAAAGCCGAGTGTAGGTGCCAAAGTAAGTCCTCACACTGCACTATTCATATTTTCTAAAACTGTCTTGTGGTGCACTTTTGTCTGTGGTGATCCTCCACTCACCAGGAGAGTACCGGCTCAATGGAGGCAATCCGATCGCCACACCTTGACTGTGTGCCGTAAAGGGGATTAGGAGTTGTTATCAGCCCCCTCCCACCTAAAACGTTCGCGTGGTGTTATGAATACATTAGCGGTAAGGAATCAGAGCGCCAATCGGGGTGTGAGTCATCAAATCCACTCCCCTGAGTCAGTTAATAATACATTATCGCATTTACACAAAGTTCTGAGTAGTTTTCGAATGAAAAACGCTGCAAATTATTACACGACGGTTTATTATTTTCTGTATAGATCGCCCATCTACAAAGATCCTATTGACATAAAATACCCACCTACCGCGAGGTTCACAATCATCTCTTGGCGACAATGAGTCGGTACCTTCTTGTAATTTTTATTATCGGAGAGTTGTATCATCCATTCTCAATGGAATTCACTAACTAAGGAACCTTCTGAAAGTAAACAACAAACTTGGTTCGGTGGAATCGAAAGAAAGTTGCATTTTAACAGCTGATATTCGAACGGAGATTTTGACTACTCGGGAAGAATTGCGATTCACGCTCGTGTTTCTGCTCTTTTTTTTCGTTCAACAACCCTTAAGTCCTTACAGCGAGCGAACGGTTGGTCCTAAAACGCTCCGCAAGGTTTCATTCGACGCTAAAAATTGTGTTCTATTTTAAATCGAATGAAAAAATATACCTTCCTATTTGAAATTTTCGAGCTAGGGCGTTTTGAAAATTCCATCTCCTATTTTCTACCCCTCAGAGAAGACTGACGGTAACGCCAAGCTTCACGGCAGAACTAGACCCCAAATGGGGCCGGTATACCAAATTTCATTAATTTTGGTGTCCATGGTAACTCAGGAAAGTGCCGCGTATGGCGGACGGCGGAAGGAGGACGGACGGATTTTTTTTAATTCGATTTTCGGATTCTAACTGAAACATAAAACCTCAAATTTTTAGGGGGGTTAAAATTTGTTTTTCGATTCCAAAGGTTCATTATTGAAAATAATAAACCAAAAGTTATGGATGATTCCTTAGTTACAATAGTGATGGATGATGGATTAGATATATTCGATTGTTGGTAACTTTTACAGTGGTAAGTAACTCTGCTAAGTAATGATTGGTGGGGATCGGATGAAAGGTTTTCTGTTAAGAAATAATTAACTGCTGATCAGGAACTTACCGCGTTTCCCCCTATAGGTTATGAGACAAACCAGTTATCACATACACATACCAATACATAATTATTCTACCTTAGCTTACATACACATACATACAAAATGGGAGACCGAGCAGTTTGTATAATTAGCACATTTTCGACGAAAATGAAGATATTGCAATGGCTTCAAAATTTTAGTAATGCAAATTTTTAAAAGTTTCCTTCATGGAAATCCTTTTCAGACCATTCTAAAACGATTCCTGAAATTTAACACTTTAATACTAGCAACAATGTTAACAATTTAATACTTCAATAATATGTACCAAATCAAGGTACATTCGGAATCAGCGTGAAATTTCCTATATGAATCACCCACCAAACTGGTTGAAATTATTCTTTGAAAATTCGCACATCAGCTCATGCTGCATGAACGGAACTTTTTTATTCATTTTCTCTTCGTCTGCAGTAGCAAATAGCTTTATAATTATTTACAGTAGATTGACAATCTTTCGGGACAAATTTTAGCCTTCCGAATTATTGAAAGGCCTACCTCTAAAAAGCATTATTTTACGAGCGACGTTTCAGGTCAACCACTCATCTCTCACTTGTTCGAGTCCATGTTTGACCAGATCGCCTTCCTTGAAATTCAAGAAAGGTGGTCTTCCACACCCATCGCATTTGCAGGTGCTCTTCCACACGCATCGCACAAGCTGGTAGTTCTTCCGGTATATATGGCCTTGTCTTAGAGGTAAAGAATCGTGAAATTGGTTGGGAGAGATCGAAATGATTTGCTACTGTAGGAATAACAGTGTCAGCCATTATGACGATTGTCTATCTATACAATACGATGTACTGTATGAGGAAAAAATGCTTCCCTTAAGCTTAGGATTAAGCTTATGCTTAGGATTAAGTATGTCTTTTTCCGCCCGACGTTTTTTGGCTTTCTTGAGCATAACTGTAACACGGTACCAATGATCAAATGAGTTGAGAGGAGGGGGAGGGGATTGATTCAATATGATTCCTAGTTGTTTCCGATGAGATTCAAAAAGAATCTTCAACAGAATGTCTCATCCCTAATACTCCAAGCCGTGGTGGAAGCTCCATAACTTGTCAACATTTGGTGTATCCCTCGTTGCAGGAACAGGTCTTCTTCCTCCCACCACTCTTTGGCTTCAAGGCGAAATGTCCCGCGTTTAGTTCCAAAAGCTGCCACCGCGTCGCGCTTCAAAATTAACGAAAGTTAATTTCCGTTTTTCTCTTGAACGGGTGGACTGATTTTCATTCTGCAAAGCTCTCTGTGAATGGTATTACCAAACTTAGGTTTGTACGTTCAGTTTCGATTTAAAAAAATAAAATAAATAAATAAATAAATAAAATTTGAACGTTTTTTGAAATGTCAGGTATCCATGACATAGAGTTTTGCTAGCAAAATCCATATCAATTCTCAAATTCAAAATTGGATTAATAGATCGATCGGCATATTCGAAATACGAACTACAATAGACGCATCTTAAATCTCTATTAGCCTGTAGAAGGCGACGTTGCCATACCTACGTTTCCCCATTGTGATGGTGAAACAACGGTTCACTGAGGGTCCGAATCCGTAGAAGGTGCCTACCCAACCACTCGGAACATTCGGACTGGTTCCTTGAATAAGAATAATATCTGAGGTATATTATGACCAATGACTTCGTCGAGCAATATGAAATTCTGCCTGAGTGTAACCAATCTGCGATGATCGGACTCACCTCCTAATGAAACATAAACATTGACAAGGCGGTCGGGTCGCCTCAGCGCCCCGAAGGCGCCACCAGGGCGTCTTCAGTTCGCGCGAGGATCCCCAGCCGACCACAACTACCTAACGTTGTAGTTTGTTCTGCCTCGCATCGCCTTCCGCCCTGTCTTCCAATCAGCCAGCATGGTAACATACTCCACCCACTGCGTGACCTTCTTTGCGATACATGTGTATCGTTTTGTTGACTGGTGTGGAGAACCTGTAAACCATCCCAAGAATCACCCTGATTTTGCTATACTGACCTATTGGAACTGTCGCGTGGCTCCGAATTCTTTGTTTGGCTTTATTATAAGGACACTTTTTGCAGGCTCTGGTTAATATCCCCACATGGGCCCTTCAAGTTGGAGTCTATCAAACCGTGAATGTAACAGTAATTCATATAATATTCCAATTCCATTCATATTTGCACACCCACATTAGAATAATATAACCGAATAATAGTTACAAGACTATTGAAACGATCATCTGACTTGTGGAGTGCTTGGCTTTTGCTGGATCTGAATGAGTTTCTACAGATATCAATTTTTATAGAAACCACTCGTCAATTGCAATATTTTCATGAAATTGTAGCCAAAGAAGGGTGGAATTCGCTTTTACGATCAAATACTCGTAGTTCTCCTAGGAATCAACAACCGAGCTCATTCTGTGTTCAAAGTCCGCCAATGGAAAATATGTTTTCGGGGAGTGCCGATGTTATCATGTTATTATGCTTTTATTTGTATAAATCTTGCAATTATTACAATGACATAGTTATGAACATACAGTTCCATTGCTAACATTTCTCCAGATACAAACATAATGAAAGCTGTTCCACTAACATTCCAATTAAGTCAATTTTATTGCTCTAGCCTTTGTAGTCCAACAAGTATGAAAATAATTTGATTGCTTCGCTCATGCTTTCAACCCTGAAGATATTAATATTATTATCGATGGATAACCCGGATATGCCAGAAAAGCTGTACGGAAACAGAGCCAAGTCATCCACGTACTGCAAGGAATGTATGATATCCTCTGATATAGCTCTTGCAAAGTTCACACACCCCACTCCCCTGCTTGAAAGGAATGAATCAAGATCGGCAGTAAATTGTGTGAATTGGAGTGGGTAGAGGGGTGTCGATGTTCCTAGCAAGCTCATGGCGAATTCGACGATTTTTAAACATATATTGGGGAACCCGGCGTTTGTCCAGGAACTTTGAAAACTCATAATTTTGAACTTTTCAGAGGGAAATATCCATGGTAGTCAGTACAATAACCATTCGAATATAGCCATTTTTTCTGGCTCTTTTTCTTTCCAAATTTCCCATTGCTATGCGAATTTCCGAGAATTTACCGCCTCAGGGTCAAACGCCCGGACAAACTATGTCCCTGGCCACCGACAAGAACGGGGTGTCAATACCTGTACTGAGTGTCCGGGCGAATCCCGGTAACCCTACCTGTGGGCCAAACAACGAAAATGGGAGGGCACTTCACAAGCCAACAAAACTAAAAGGTTTTAAAATAGAAAACCACAATTAACAGGGAAATAAAAAGTGTTATTGTAGTTTTCCAATTATTCGCCCATGTCATCAATAAAGTGCGGGAAGAGAAGTTGATCACCAACCAGTTATCCAAACAAAACCATTCCAGCCGTTCAGCCTGACAAAGGTGACTTATTAAAATCACCTTGAAATTCGAATCAAGTGTGAGTGAGATATTATTATGTTTAGTCCATATCAAATTTAATTTCTGGGTGGTTTTGAGAGTGGAGTGATTTTTTGTGACTCCGTTTTTGTCCTTTATTCTTAAGCTGAGTGCCTTCGACATCAAAAAATGTCCTCTTCAGAGATATCAAATATACAGGGTGCCCACAAGTTATCCCCCCCCCCCCCCTAAAATTGTTATTAATGGGGGTGCAAACAAAATTTGTGTTGAATCTTCATAATTTTTGGCCCAATTGACATCAACTTTGTTTTTTCAAATGGTAACCCCCTTCTTTTATTCTTTATTCGTATTCTACGTGAAATTTCATGAACATGAGAGCCCATACTCGATTTTTTTTTGTAACGCCCAAACCTGTTCAGTGAGCGCGCAACATGAATTATGCTGAACCCCAAGTGTGGCACATAAATTTTAATTACTTTTCGACGCTGATTCACGTGGTGCTACCCGCTTCTTGATTTGACTTGACTTTAGCGGAATAATGACCGAAAATTGGGTTCATAAGCTCGAATTGATATGTTTTTGAACAAAACGATCATTCTGGAGTTATAGTGATATAAGTCAACTTATTCAGTGTCATTACTGTTCAAAGGAAATCATACCAATGAAATCTTCGTCTACACGACCCTTTCAATTTTCTGGTTTCAGGTTTGGACACCCTGAATCTACGACTCTGCTATATGTACATACTGATAGCATCGGTTGTTGTTTGCCAAACTGCTTTCTTCATATACTTATACTCGTACATATCCCGAGTTGAAAAATTGGTGACACATAATTGTTCCACTACCGGTGAGATGTACAGAATGAAAAGAGACACGTCGGAACTCGACAACACCGTGTCAAAAGCGGGGGTTGAATTCATCAATCCAAATCTACGAGAGAAGATCGAAGAAGAAGATATCAGAAAGAACTCGACTGAAAATTGGGTTTGGCTGACATCATATTCCAGAATACCGGTATGGAAATTATAAACAATTATTGTGAGCACAGCCTGCCATTTTTTAAGGTATATGGTATGCTAGAAGGTGTATGACATGAAGTTGAATATTCAAGACATTGCATGACTCCTTGACAATCTCTACAACTGCCATCTTCCCCTACATGTGCTTACAGACATGCGCATGTACTGGTGAAGAAATATGGGTAAGGAAGGACAGAAAGAAACTCTTTAGGGATTCCAACTTATTGTGTGATATTTATAGGTACATCGCTGGTTTTCAGTTGTTGGCCATTCAAGGTTTCTGTCAAGCTTCAAAGGAGTATTGTCCGGAGGGCAAGGAAGGTCCTCAAGGCCCAAGAGGAATTCAAGGTGACAAGGGCGATCGAGGGAGCTCAGGAGAAAAAGGAGAGCGGGGATCCAAAGGTGACCCTGGACCGAGAGGTCCTACTGGGCCCCCAGGAGATACTGGGCCCAGAGGACCTAAGGGAGATCCAGGTCCAATCGGTGAGTACCACACAACTTTACAAGAAGCACATTAAAAAAAAATACACTGCCAAGGACATGCACAGAAGCTTCCTCGTGGCCTTAACAGTATGTCACCGTTAAATTTTTAGAGAAATAGAAATGCTCATGACGATAGAATGCAGGGCAACTAAAACTTAAACTATCTTTATTTTTGGACAATACAAAGCATGGAGCAAGAAGATTACCCGTCATTTAACCTCACGCAACGGCTAAAATTCGCCGGAAAAAACGGCGTCTCTCTAAGTTTGCGTTTGCGCAGTAGATATTACTGATCCAACCGTGATGAAATTCATGGGTCAGCCCCCAACTAGCGAAATAGGTCAATTAGGAACTGAGATATCGGGATTTCAGGAAATTCGCGTTTGCGCATGCGCTTACGCTACCTATAGTCCGATGGCGATTAAATTCATAGGGGACCATCACGGGGCTAACCCGCGAATCCCTGAAAATTTGATTGAAACCGGATCAAAATTATGGAAGTTATGGCTGTGGCAAGGAAAGTGGACAGACAGACAGACAGACAAGAAACCAAATTGGTTGAGGAAGCCCTGAAACGCAAAATGAGAGTGGAAATTTTGATTTTGGAGCACAAAAATGTTTTTCATTTCGAAAGTGAAAACAAAGGTTCCACTGCCTTCTAGACTCGGAAGCAATATTTCAAAAAGGATCCCTAAAACGTGTGAACACTGAAGTTTTGTTAGTCAAGAACAGAATTTTTGTCGTGAGGTACATACATTCAAATGTTGAAGGTTCTTCCAACTAGGTTTACTACGGCGCGGCGTAGTGCAGTAATGAACACTATCAAATAGGTATTCGCGATTTTGATTATAGTTAGCATCACTGCGATTGCAACCCCAATGGCGGCAAAGACCCTCGTAGGTCTGTTGACATGCGTAGGTTTACCTAGGTTTCCCACTGCTGTCATCAAATTTTAGTCAATTTCTTAGTTGGTGCTTTAATTACTTACTTAATTAATGTTATGCTCGAACTTGATATAATACGCTAAGTGCACAATTTCTTCAAACTTGGTGTGTTAGTCTGTATACCTATACGCTGGGGAAAGGGAGAGTGCCAAATAATTAGTCCAGAATATGGGATAACAATAGTTTACTTGCTAAAATGGGGAGTACCTAACAGGACGTAGGCACCGTCGGAGATTAACGAAATATTTGGGACACACCAAATATGGGACTTACAAGTAGCCCACACTTAACTGAACATCAAACTATTAACCTACCTAACTAACCAACCACCTAAGTATCCTTAACGATTCCAGGAGACTATCGTCAACCAAACCAGGAGAGTCCTTCCGTAATTAACCAAGTATTGTCCCTAAGGCTAACACAGTCAATTCTCTAGGTACTCACGCAGGCACTCTTCTCAAGTCCAAGTCTGGCAACAAACAACACTGCCAATTTTGCTGAATTACGCCCGAAAAGATATAAACCATACTGCACCAAAATGCTGCTGCAGCTCAGCCAACATAAATATATCAGTCCCAAACTTCATCCCAAAACTTCTACTCAGAATGCAGAGTTCCATCCAGCGTGGCCTGCCACACTTAGAAAAATATTGCCTTCTACCTGTAGCAACAACAGCGAGAGCTGCGTGCATATTGTTGTTGTGTTACAAGTAACTACTTTCCTCGTCCTTTAACTTGTGTAACTATGCATTACCCACCCAAGTAAGTACAATGTATATTACCTCCAATTACCTAGGTAGGTACCCAATAACATTTTCTAACAAAAGAATTTTTTGCGATTTAAGCTTTGTAAAGCTAGGTAGGTAACTTCTTTATGTTATGGAATGATAGCAAAACATCAGGCAAAACGCTTCAAGGGCATTCGAATACCTTCGGATTCATTGATTGTACATTGTACACGTAGCTACCTACCGACATCCGTACTATAATTATTTGAAAATTAAAGATTAACTGATCTGGTAGGATGTAGCAGTCATTGGAAAAGTTTCTACTGCAAACTTTCATCCGATTTGATATTTTTGGCCCATCCGCAAAAAAAAAAACAACCCAAGCAAGTCCTGTTCACCACACTTATTTGAGACGTAAACATTCCTTCTATCTGCTTTTTGGAACGAATGGAAACTAAAAATGTTCTGTTCACCACTCAAACAACTCAACCTGCAATACATTCGATCAGGCCATCAGGCATTGTGGCAAGGAAAAACAATCTTTATTCTTTAGGCAAGGTTTCTGAATAGGGACCTCCTAAGGTTATAAGGTATTCGTGTTTCATCCCGCTGCCGCTACGCTGCGCATCCTTATTAGTAATCGCCAATATCTTTTCGACTACTGAATGGCTATGAAATCCCTGTGTGGTACCTTGAAAGAAGGTTACTTCGGAGCTGGGTTATCATATCACATTCCAGCACTCTAGGTTGTCATACAAAAACGGCTCCTAACAATTGGCACCACTCAAAAGGATAGGATACCTTAGTAGCTACTACTCTTCAGGTAGGTAGTGCCTATATGAAGGACGAACTGACAGCTACTTGTTGTTGGAGTCCAAACATCAAATTATTTCGGAGTTATGAAAATACCTACCACGTTATCTATTATGTTATCAGGTGGTCCGGGTCTTGATGGTCGGGATGGAATTCCCGGAGAACCAGGACTGGATGGAATCGACGGACGAAACGGAGCTGACGGAATTCCAGGCGACCCAGGGTACCCCGGCAAAGACGGCATCCCAGGAACCCCCGGCACTAATGGAACAGATGGTCATTCACTAGTAATTGGATTCATTACTTCCTTCCTCCCTTAATAATTTATAAACCACTAACAACTCACTGTTCCAATTATAAATTAATTATTATATTAATGTAGTCAAGTGGGCAGTCAAATAATGTTTGTTTGTTATTTTTCACTATCAACAGGGATTCCAGGACATATGGGCCCTCCAGGACCTGTGGGCCCCGTGGGACCGAAAGGTAACGACGAGGTCTTGAACGTATTACGGTGCTATTCAACTAAGTAACCATCTTTCCTTTCCCTCTTTGACTACGCACAAAACATTTTTTTCTCATTATTCCTTCCCCTGTTACTACTGCCTTGAAATCTAAGTATGTGAAGATCATGGAAGGTAGAAAAAGATTTGAAAGTATTGAGTGAAGGAATAATGCAATCCTATTCTTACGAAGGATTTTAATTGCTTGATAGCTCTTAACAATTATCTGATATGCTCGTATGATTATATAGTAATAAATCCAACATTAATGTAGGTTCGGCAGGCAGGCAAGGACGAACTGGTAAACCTGGTACGAATGGCATACCAGGAACTCCAGGTATTCAAGCTTGGGCTATTACAGTAAACGGATCTACTACCAGTGAATTACTCATCCCACCTGCGATAGTTGGTGAGTGCCGATTCAGTGCCGTTGAAAACTGGAATGTTCATCGAGTTATCATGATGATAAATGAGGTGACCATGACGACGTTTCTTTGTGCAGGTTCTGAAAGTTTGTTCCATTCCGGACCCATAGTGCTGAGAGAAGGGGAGAATGTTAGGATGAAATGTGCAGCGACAGGGCATCCAAGACCGCTCATTCAGTGGCGTATGATGGAGAAAGCGGCCATAGGTCTTGGTAAATGGAGAGGTAAGCTAAGACTCATCCATCAAAATTAATTCGGAGTGAAAAAATTATCTGAGATCCTAATTCTTGACTAACTTTTAATTTAACCCCACCTCATCTCAATTACTATCACTATAAACCTGAAATAGTTCAAGCGAATGGCATCTCTAATGCGGTTTCAGAAACATCAGTGCAGGGAGCTTCGTTCAATATCACTCGAGTGACACGAGACCATATGGGAACATACATGTGCATAGCGTCCAATGGAATACCTCCACCTGCCAACCAGTCCTTCGTACTCGATGTACAATGTAAGATCACTACTTTTCTCTTAAACTAATTAGTTATACATTTTCTAAACTAAGGAGAAAGCATAACTTTTCCGCAAAAAAGGGCTATGTTATTATAATACTGGAAGACTAAGCAGGCGCATGAACAGGACAGATAAACCCAAAGATTCTACCACTCACTTATCATTATCATCAGAATTATCATCAATAAAAAAAAAAATTCTGAGAGATAATGACTCAAAAGAAACAATAATGAAGTCGAGAAGCAAAAATAGTGTATCTGTAATTTTAGAAAATCCATTGAAATATTTATTATTGTAATATGGCGGGAAAGTGACGTTGAAAAGGGTGTCGTCTGTCATTGGCCAATTCCGTCCAAGATGCCAACCGAACAAAACGAAACACGAAGTCCATCACTGTTTGGGGTCCTGATTTGTGAGAATGGAATTTATATAATTTATAAATTGATTTAATTAATTATTAATCAGTATTAATTAATTTGTAATTAATTATTTAAATTATTCCTATTTTCACTGCTCTCAGTGCGATCTCAGCCCATTCTTTTTCGGTTCAGTTCTTTTACTATGACGTAGGAAAGGGTTTCTCAAAAACCTTCGGAATTCTGCCTGTTTTTCAAACAGCTGAGATTTAATTCCAAGTTTTCTCCACACCCGAACGATGAACTATTTTAACACAGAATGTGTTTTTACGGAGGGTTATCTGGTTTTAAGGCGTTCTCTGTTCAGTAAGATCCCCCCAAACCCCACCCCTCTCACGTA
>JAEMON010000001.1:45273125-45293114 GCA_030264115.1 Lygus lineolaris | reverse complement strand
TTTCTTTGTATTGGCAGTGTTATTTCATTCCAAATAACAATATAAAGGCAGTAAAAATTTGATTTTCGCATAGACAATAATTCCCCATTTGAATCTAATCTGTGTACGTTAAAAGCGGACAGGCAGGCAGAAAAAGAATTGAGTTAATGGTGCCAATCATCTTCTAATATCGTGAAACTTGAATAAAACCCAAATTTTAATGTTTCTGATCAATGAACAGTCGTACAAACTCGCAGTTCTATTAATAGGTACGTCGTGAGTGAAAGTATTTTCATGGATGACACCTTGGAGAATATGTAGATAAGAGAATGATTTTAATGTTCGCTTTAGTTCCACCTACAATAAGAGTGAAGAACCAGTACGTTACATACAGAAACAATTCCGAAGCTTCTCTAACATGCGAAGTCGAGGCCTACCCTGAAGCAGTAAAATACTGGGAAAAAGAAGACGGTAGATTGGTGGAACCTTCAGAGAAATATGCATTCAGTACCGCTGAAGTGGACAGGTACAGGGTAAGTTCCCAGGACTCTCAAAGAATGATTGAACAATTATTACTATTGACACTAGTAAAGTGTGTCAACAATGATTGTAGTAGATCCTAGTTTCAATTTGGTAGATCCAATTTCGTTAAATTGATTACATCACTATTTTCCATTGATTATTGCAAATGATAAAACATGGTGGTGGAGCTAGCGGAGGTGGCTAGGGTGGTTTTGTAATCCAAGAGAGATTTTTCTTTTTTCAACGGTCGGTAAATTCAAATTTTTTTGAGCCAATAGTTGGCCCCTGGTTTTCAAAATTGCATTCCCTAGTTTCTACCCGAGGAAAACTGACGGTAACGCCAAGCTTCGGGGCACAACTAGTCTTCAAATGGGACCTGTATACCAAATTAATGTTGGTCTATGGTAACTAATCGTGAATAACGTGCCGTAGCGGACGGGTATTTCTTTTATTCAATCTGCGGATTCAATGTACTTTGGAACGTAAATCAACAAATTTTGAGGGGGTTCGAAAAAAATGTTCGTGATCAATTTCACAGATGCATTATTGAGGATAACGAACCAAAATTATGTTGTAAATGAATATCATCCTTACCGAGTCCATAACAAAGGGGATTTACTTTCACTTTTAAACACGCATGGGTAAGTTTTTTTATTTTAACCTCAAAATCCGATTAAGAGACATTGAAACCATTTCAGTGCCAACTTACAGCAGAAAATCCGATTTTGGATTGCGACCGGCCTCTCCAGCATTCCACTGAGTCGCTGTAAGAGCTGCTCCCAGAGTGCATACAACCAAGCTTGATCATTCTGAAGGGAGCAGAGAGCTCTTTAATCCTTTGCCTTCCTAGTTTTTGAATAGCAGGTGGTTTTCAAAACCATGACGAAACAGGTCACAATTCCGAAAGATCGAACAGCTTGTATGATCTCGTCTGTTCGTGTGACCAGGGGCCTATTCCTAAAGACTCTTCCACTTTTCACTTTGCAACTCTGCGTTTAGTCTGCTCTTGACTCTGTGAATTACGAAAAGTAGGAGTCCAGTCCGTTCCTAAAGACATCGCGCTCCCACTCTGCTGTTCTCTAGATTCGAAGACTGTTTGAAAGAGTAACCTTCGTTTTGTGGAGTATAACCTCCAATCATTTTACATTTTAGATTCATTTCATTTTCATAATTGTTCTGTTCTAGTTACTTTCAAATTCTGTCATATCTACTTATTCATTCGTTTACTATCACACATTCATTATTATCATTCATATTATACTTGGAATTCCATTTAGTTTACCATTTGTCAAACTTCGATCACTACCTTCCGTTTTTGGAATGATAACGTTTGACAAATAGTTTTATCTTCGTGCCGGTTCCGGTTCTTTGTTTCTACCACAAAAGCTAACTTCTATTTCAATTTACCGAATCTAAGTCGGTAGTTTGATACCACAAATTAATAAGTTTGTAATATATTAGGGATAGAATACAAACGTGAAGCAGCGACTGGCTTTGGTTCGGCGTTTTGTAGTTGGGTACTTTTCATGGGACAGACTAAAACTAGGACCGTCCCGTTTTCAATAGGGATTTCCGCTAGTGATAAGAATGCAATTGTATACGTTCCTACCTCACAGGAGGATCCGTCGTAACTAGTAAGTTAACGTTATGTAGTATTCAATACGCAAGTGTTCGATTCTAGTAGTAGGTAGGGGACTCTCCAATAAGGTAGGTAGGTACGTAAACAAATTTAGTTCTTGTAGTACTATCTACCTACTTTGTACGGGATAGGTACGTGGCTTCACTAATTACTCGTACCTACCTTTTTGTGTTGATATGAGTAGTATTTTTTCTTATTTTTTGTGTGGGAATAGGAATAGAGTAGAATAATCGTAGAATAATAGGAATAAAGAAAAATAGGAATAAAGTAGAATAATCGTAGAAGTAGAATAATAATTACTAGAAATGAAAAAAATAAGTAGAATAATAATTAGGTACTAGAAATGAAATTCGCAACTCTCGATGCACACAAAACCAAAACAAACCCTGCATCTTCATAACCTCACTCTCCTTCCTACTATACAATTTGAGCATTTTTATGGCCTCATAGGAGCTAACTTCGAAGCTATTTAATACGCTTTTATGCCTTCTCACTAAATTGGACCACCCTTATAACCAATAGAAAGATTAAATTCTCTTCTTTTTATTGGTGCTACCAAACGTTGAATTTAGCGAAGTAATAAAACCTAAAAACCTATTTGAAAACTCGGCATTCTGCCGTAGAGTCATTTGGGAGTCTGCAAAAATGTTGGTAACACTTCATTTGAAACGCAGACTATTCACTTTGCACTTTGCACAGGGTAATCTTTAGGAACAGAAACGTCGAAAAAAACGTAGATCTCTGCAAGTCTACACTTTGCATTTCAGTCTTCCTCTTCAAAACAAAACCGTTCTTTAGGAACGGAAATTCGTGTGTAAAGTGCAGAGTGTGGATTTGAAGAGTGCAGAGTGAAGAGTCTAAGTCTTTAGGAATAGGCCCCTGTTGTGCATGTGCTTAGGTCAAGCTAGGTAATTGTTGTTTCTTCGTATACACAGAAGCAATATAAACGTTTCCCACGATAGTTTCCTTACATAATTGAACGAGAGAAGTTCATCAGCTTCGTTCTTTGCAATCTTTCGAGTGATCCGCGGTAGTGTTTTGAAGATTTCGGTCGTGGGCTGGTAACACGTCCCTTGTTCAATAGAGTGGATGGACTTTGGTGTAGACCTCCGCCTGTAGGTACTTCCAAGAGCTCCTCTAGAAACGTGTACACGTCAGGGTGTGGGCATTTGAAGTCAGTGACTAATAAAAGTATCACTTCTTTGAAAGATAGAAGATAGAAAATAACCATGGAAGCCCTCCTACCTGTTTCATTAGGGACGAACTTTTGTCTTATATGTATCTAGTTTGTTTTTTGAGTTGTTACCCGATCTTTTCATTCAAGGAATGACCAGGTGTGTCATCTGTGCTTGTGTGACGGTAGATTATATGGGCGATGCCAATTTATTACGAATACATACATTGATTGAAAATTTTTTTAAATTTAATTCACTTTTTTGCCTTGTTTCAGGCGATAATGACACTAAACGTGTCGAATGTTAACTTCAACGACTCGGGTGACTATAATTGCATCGCGAAGAACGAACTGGATACCACGAAAGGGATCATTACCCTTGTTGGTAACTATAATACTAACCGCCCTTAAAAAAATACAATTGATTGCATCAGTCTATCCGTGATTTTTGCTATTTATGATCATGTTTAGACAGAGGCGCAGTGAAATTCTGTCAGGTGTGTCGCCCTCGTGTCCCCTAATCTCAATCACACTGAAGACTGGGAAAATATTACTTATTAAAACCCACTTTATGTACGACTTATCTCAACATTAAATGTCGATGAAGATTTGTTAGACGAATTTTGTCTAACTCCCTTACAATGTTTATTATGTCAGATGCAACAGCAACCTACTTATTTGAACTCATTAATAAAGTCATTATAGGAAAGACAAAACAAATAAACGGACACAAGAGAAACAAAAATGTCAAAAAATTGGGTCCATGCCATGAAACGTGAAAGAAACGACTAGGTTCGTCATCATTGCGATTACTTTACAGACAAACAATTTGATAAGTTAAGATTCACGGAATTTCCTACTTCCATGCGCTCCAAACCAAAGTGATCCATTTTTCTAAACAACCCTGTTGAATTTTGAGAAGTACTCCTCCCAAGGAATGAGGAGTTTTCCAACGTTTTACTGAAATTAACATCAGTTTTCATGTGGAAGGATTCCAATGATTCATCCATTTAATATTGATATATAACTTACATACAACTACTACTTATACGTGCTAGAAAACTTACTTATACTGGCTAAATAGCTTACTTATACCTATACACCTTTACAGAATATAGACCTGGAGCGGTATATCAAGGGAAAGGAAAAGTGTTCGGGAAAGACGTCCCTGAAAGGGTTGACATCGACGATCTCTGCCCTGCTCATATGCCCTGCCAAGAGTGTCCAGATCCCAAGGAATTCAAGTGTAAAACTGGATTTTATTCTTATGAGCTATTGGGAGGGGAGAAACTCAAAGCCATTCCACTCGAAAGTAACCACACATACCCCGGGTTACCAAACAGAACACTGGGTGAGTATTGAGATAATATTATCTAACTGAGGAAATAAAATATAAGTAAAAATAGCAACAAGCACGAAACGATAGGCACTAATATCTCGACAAAAACGAGGACAAGATAGAGCCAAGCAGCTCAATGCGTCTTACCTTACGGTCTGAAGCAAAACGGGAAGTCCTTGTATCTTGGGACGCTTCGTCTTTAGTCATCAGGACAGCGCCGGTTTGATTGAAAAACTCATGTCTATGAC
Organism: Lygus lineolaris; assembly: GCA_030264115.1. NCBI lineage: Eukaryota > Metazoa > Arthropoda > Insecta > Hemiptera > Miridae > Lygus > Lygus lineolaris. The sequence goes on along the minus strand of JAEMON010000001.1, from coordinate 45,288,213 downwards.
AGTAAATTGTTCTCTACATACAATACATTAGTCGACCATACTCAAAGGTTAAGGTAGAAATTATGAGAACATTCTGTACCTTACTTTTTTTAGAAGATTGGTGGACACTAGTGAATGCATAGTTACTGGACTCTCTACCCTAATCTCCATTTTCTTTGTTACAGAATGCCAGGTTTATGCTGTTGGGAAGCCGGTATTCGTGAAAACCTCAGAATCGAGTTATGGGAGCTGGATGAGGGACCCTCTGCAAAAAACTGAGCCAGAGAAGTACTGGGTTACGCGCGCTGAGGCCAACACGATGTTGTATGAGTTTGGCAATAAAACAGCTTTCAGGAATGACACCCAGAGTAAAACATACACACTGGAGCATCCATTCATTGTAAGTTTATTAAAAGTATTTTGATCTTATGCCACTAAGATATGTCCATAAAAACAAAATCTGTTGCGAAGTTTCACACTACTCTCCTCACCAGTAGAAAGCTTCCAAGCTGAATCGATTCAGATAATTCACGAATCCTTTCGATTGGCCGAGATTGAGAAATATCCATTACCTCATTACGGTGTCTGGTCACCAATCCTCCTGTCTTGCAGCTCAACACATGCCTTAGGGAGAAGTTGTTGTTTCTACAACCATCGCACGTCTTGAGCATAGTTTGTGTTCGCATATAGCGGATAGCCAATGCATCTCTGAACTCGGATGCAGAGAAATCAAAATTGTGCTTCCTTGAAGCGACAGCCAACAACCAACGTGAACTCTTGGCTATTGAATTATCCGCAATCGTCACCAATTAACTTTACTCATCCGATCTTCCGGGAATGTAGACAGTGTGGACTACAGCAAGGCATAGAACTGTTATAGCGCTAAACACGTAATCAAGAAGTTGGGATTTCGAGTCCCACCAAGGCCACTTTTTCGCATTTTACTGTTGTTACTCTCTCCATGATAATCCCGTTTAGTATTTTGCTCTGTAAAATTTCTTATGATTTGTATTAGCATGTTGCAACCAATGAAATACCTTCACCTTTCTGATAAGTACCATCATCTGGGATTAATTCAACATTTTCAAGAAGCACGCATGTTCCCAGGGTAACGCCCATACAGTGTACAACGGTTCGTTCTTCTACAACCAGGCCAATAAGCCAATAATTGTGAAATACGAACTCAGCTCCATGAGAAGTCAAGTTCTCCCGGTGCCCTTCGCCATCATCAACGAAACGAACCACCTGTACCAGTCTGACAACAACTTCATGGATTTCTCAGCTGACGACAACGGGCTCTGGGTCATTTATGGTCTCCCTGGATCAAACAACACAGCTGTTCTGAAACTCGATGCTTACGCTTTGGAGATACAGTATGCACTGAATATCAGCGTCAAACACAACAAAGCCGGAGAGATGTTCATCGTATGTGGGGTTCTGTACGTAGTGGAGAGCGCAATACGTCATCGTACCAACATAAGGTAACCTAAAACTAAGGGTACCTACCTGATTTTCAAATATAGGGAACAGACGTGGGTCCGGATTTGCTGATTTGGATCTCAGGATCTGATTCAGCTCCCCCTCGAAAACACTCGTATCCCTATTTTAAGCTACAAGATTCGATTAGTTTAGTGAGAATCAGCTGAAAAACTAAGTCACACCATCAGTCTAAAGAGGAATATTTTACTGATGACGTCACACACTTTATCCTCCCCCTTCTCACCAACTTTAATTCATTTCCGACCCTACATGTTGGACCCTTTTGGAAGGCTCCCCAGTAGACCTGAAATTTGAAAGAATACAGAAAAATTCACGTCTGTTCGCCAGAAAGCTTGAACGTTATTCGGGGTACCCAAACGTCCTAGGTAGGTATATGAGGGTGGTAAATATTAATTATTCACGACATTGTGGTCTCTCACCCGAAAAACTCTCAGTGAAAACCCCATTTCGCGTCAACTCGTTCTCTTGATGATCTACAGATTCCTGTAACGGGTTGACTACGTTTTGAGTTTCGTTCTATTACATGATTTTTCATAAACATTTCGGTCTAAAAAATCTCTGAAATCGGATAATTCGGTAGAACTGGCAATCATGCCGTGTCGGGAGGGGGGGGTCGTACCCAAACGTGACGACGTCAGCTGCTCGCATTCCCGCGGTACCTACGATGCCTCGAATTTAAACCGTGAAGCACGGATAGGTATTTCGTTTCTGTTCAAATGATTCTAGAGAGGTAGGCGGCATTTATTTTGTAGATCTCCATAACTAGGAATCAGAAGAAACATCAACCATTTTGGGACTGGATTCTATTTTCAAAATAGACCTATGTACGGTTACCATTTTACCTTCGTAAAACTCACTACCTAATTTATTATTCCACCAATTATTAGTCAACATAGGAATAACTCCAATTTTCTTAAATTCTGGAATACCTCTTTGCCATTCCATTTGTAGGACCTGGGATGAAAATTTAAGCTAATACATAGTAGTTAAAAAATTTTGTCGACAAACTTATATCTTCATTACATAATCCTTCAAAAATTATCCATTTATGGGAGGTAACCTGGAGAACATACTCATAAGTTGACAATATTGCCCTAATGAAAATATCTCAAGGTACATGTCCATTCCAGTTGTGAGAGCCGAACGTGAACAGAACAAGTGCCGAACCGCTCGCCATAATTTTTGTTCGGCGAAAGGCAACAGTCCGTCCAGATAATGTGAACCCTTCTGAGTTTGCAGAAAAACCAACAAAGTTTAGTTCGCCGAAAACGTTTCGACGATTCCATATTCTTATCTCAAGTTCGGCTCATGTTCTGCTCGCCTACACTGCATGTTCTGCTGGTATACACGGGGTCGGAGTAATGGTATTGTCATACTTAGATAGTTTATAGTAGACAGATTTTGATTGGTTATGAACTTTGGTAACGTCTAATACAATATGAACCAGCATGAAGCCACAAATTAATTGATATTACCGATTAATTGATCAATGGTTTCGTTCCCAGATTTGCTTTTGATTTGTATAAATTGGAACCATTGCTTGATGTAAGCGTGGAATTCACCAATCCATTCCGAAAAACGACTATGCTTGCCTACAACCATAAAAATAAGGTATGTTAATAATTCTAAATACTAATTAGGTTTCCAATTTGTAACTCGATAACCGAAAGATGCTGATAAATCCTTATAACGTAGATTTTGAAAACATTCTTATTAAAATACCATCAATACACATTTATGTGTTATTCGATTACAAACATATTAATAGTTGTTCTTTCCCTATTCTAGGAACTGTTTACTTGGGATAGAGGTAATCAGCTGACTTACCCCATCAGGTACAATGAAATTGGGTACAATCTCACCAAAGAAGATAAAGGCGAACCCGAAACCAATTATTTGGTGTCAGGCTATGAAGTTTATGATTGACCCCGATTGATGACGTTGTCGATAAAAAAAAACTCTTTGATCTCTTCCACGCCTTAAGAAAAATGGAGAAGAGGTGTGAGGAACCACCGCTGAACATGGAGGATAAGTAAAGCGGCATGGGAGCCGGTAGCGAGGGCACTGTTCCCTCAATCTAATAATCTGAGTTCATATATTATGCTGCCACATCCTGTTAGGATGCATAGGTATTTACAAATTCCATTCTCCGGTTCCCTCACGAATGTCATCGATACCGGATCAATAGATGCCTCTAAAAATATGCAAAGTTGAATGAGCGATGTCCAAGGTTATTTTTCAGACATCCAACTGACAGATCTCAGGAGAAGCTTTCTAAAAAGGTGCTATGTATGTGGGGGCTACAAGCGGGAAACGGTCTGAGATTCTAAAACTATGACCACCATTTCTGGTTGAGGGGCTCAGCACTGCTTTGATCAGCCAAGCGATTCTTCTGGACACTGATACCTAATCAACTCTGAAGGAAGAATGGGGATAATCCCCTATAACTTATGGTATTACTCTATGATTTCTTTACTGCCATATCAATGGCACATCAGCAGTAGTTTTAAACCGACTTCAGAAAAAGAGGCGGGTCTCTCTATTTGGTGTGTCATTGGACAACTTGTTGCTAACTCTCTACCGAAGGTAGAAAACAAGGTATTCATACAAGAAAAAAATGTGTCCGCCAAAATCACAATTTCCACTTCCTTCATACATTTCAGAACTTTCTGAACAACTTTTGACCCGTGTCGTCTGTCTGTCTGTCGATCGGTCTGTCAGTCTGTTTGTCGGTCTGTCTGTAGTCATTTCCTTGTCCCAGGCAGAACTATATGAACTTATGGTCCGAATTTGATGAAATTTCAGGGATTCTTAATTCTTTCTTATTCAGCTATCTTGAAATATGTTTCCATAACTCCAGGAATAGGAACTCAACCAATTAAGGTGAAATTTTCGGGAATTCTGCGGGTTAGCGCCTATCAGTCCCCTATCAATTTCAACGCCGTCTTACAACTAGCTGCGTGTGAGCATGTGTGAACGTGAATTTCCTGAAACAACTGTTTATCAGTTCCTAATGGACCGATTTCATCCGAATTCGGAGGGTAGTTGGGGGCTGACGATTACCTACGAATTTCGAAACAATTGGATCAGTAATACCGACCTACTGCGTATACGCAAACTTGAAATGTATTTTCATAGCCATAAATCCGGAACTACTCGAACAATTTCGCTGACATTTTCAGGGATTGTACGGGATAGCCCCTAGCCGGCCCTCCATTAATTTCATAGCCACCGGACCACCAGTAGTTTGTGCGCATGCGCAAACGTGAATTTCCTGAAACTACGGTTTCTCAGTTCCTAATGGGCAGATTTCGCTTAAATTCTGAGGGTAGTTTAGTCCTGACTGCAAGACAATCAACTATGAATTTCATCACGATAGCTACCGCGTATGCGCAAACTTTTAATTTGTCGTCAAAGGGATAACTCCATAATTATTCTACCAATTGGGTTGGGGGCTCTTTGAAAGGGACTCCTTCGCTCGGTTTTAATGGCTCGATACCGCTTTTACTCATCTCTATGTTCAGGGGCCACCGAAACACAAGGAGACATTCTGTGAGAGAACTTATTTTGGTAACTTACGGCAGTGAAGCTTGGATGTTTTTAACCTGTACTTAGCCTAAAAATTATTATTAATTCATTATTTATTTCCATCAAGAGCAAAACAAAACCATACTAACAAAATTTGAGTAGGTAATTTTAAGTACTACTAGTAGATAAGTTAGTAGTTCCAGTAAGTACCTACCTACTTCCTTTTCAGATGTTACCAATCTCAGACACCGAATGTGCAAACTGAGTATCCAACAGTTGTGATGAGATTGTCAAGGTTCAAACACATATAGAAATTTATTTTTGAAATTTCATTCTTAATTTGAATTGAAGTATATTCTAAACTAGGTAATATAAAAGAGTTCGTTTGGGACCCAAACCGAAAATACACTGAGCAAAGACTTAGTCAATTCGATAATTTTATTACGGTACGTTATCACATAATTTATAATTATCTTTTCGATGAAAATAAATCTTCTCTGAAGTTACACATGCATTTACCATGTACGCAACCCTCAAATATCTAGATGTGTACTCTAGCGATATCTATCACCGGTAAGTTTGATGATATGATCGTATTGATCATACTCGATAGGTACATTATATTGATTGATACTCGTACTTTGTGCTGGGGTGCACTTCGGTTCTCAATCATGAACGTTATTAATCATTATCGCCCTAATTGCAGATTTGATCAAGATGTTTATTTTCAGTTCTTCAACGACTAGAAACACAATCGAGAAAAATATAACAATAGAAATCAATCCACCAAAAAATACAACACTTTGGAATATACCAGATAAGTACCTACTGGCAACATCTGAAGAACTATGGGTAGGTTTCGTGCCTCAATGACTTCAAACAAAACATTAAAATAGGAAGTTCCTGTTTTATACAAGAAAAGTTGGATAACATTTCCAACAAATTCAAAAGAAAATTCACAACACCGTTCATAAGAACAAACAAACATATAATTGGTTACGAATGGTAAAATACCAACGAAATAAATGTGATCATCCAATCTTTCACGATATCCCGGAATGTAATGGGAAGTAGGTGCCTTAAATAGGTTTCTCAGGGGAAATAATATACTACGAAGGTCCTGATTTCCATGGGTTCCAGGGTGACCAATGGTGGTACTAAATCCGTCCTCTTGTCCGTGCGCGTGGTGTTTCCAGCAAACGACCAAACGAGTCTACCCAGCTCGCAGTCCCTATCCGAGTTCCCGTCAAGCGTGACTTCCTTTACAGACTTCACAGGACGACTGAATAAAGCCTGTACACGAAACAAAATGGTTTCAACGAATAAATTAAAGGGTAAAGTGGGGGGATGGGAGACACTTATCTATAGATGTAACACATACCTAATGTAAATTGGTATTGGGATATCAGAGAAATGTGGGATATTTTAATTATTTAGGTCAAAAATTCAATGACGGGCACCCATTTTTTTATACTTCGCCATAAGTCCGACTTCTTAGTTATGTTTCATCATTAAGATTCACCTTCAGCTTTTGTTGTTTGTTTTTTCAGCTTTGTTCTGTCGTTCAAATATTATAATTGTATTAAATATTATCAGTAACTACCTACCTATAGTTCCGAAAAGGTTCGATATATTTAATGAAATACCTACAATAATAAATATTATTTTACATAATGTATCAAATTGGAAATTATTAAAACACTATTAGCCTAAAACATTAACATTAAAATGAGTATACCATATTATTGAACTGCGTCTCAAGTAAGTAGTATAGATATATTGTTATCTATTATATTATTTTAATAAATTGCATTACCATACTATTTTTATGACTGTTGTTATAAAGGATTTCATTATAATAATTTAATGGATAATATAATATTATTCACACTTACTCTAGACTCAGTCTAATACAATTAATAAGTAGATACTTAGGTAATTTTTCATTTTATTTTTTAGAATAAATTTACTGGCAATTAATAACTTTAAAATTCAATTCAATTTAATTTAACTTGATCTGAATTGAGATTTGGTAAAGAGTAGAAATACTAGGATTACATAGTGTCTGTAGTATAGAGAATTTACAAGAAAGAAAAGCACCTACTACACTCACAGAAATATTTACTTCTGTTGGGACAGAATATTGCGGGTCTTCATCGACATCATAAATGTGCTCCAATCTTAAAAGGACAGTAGTGGGTGATAATTTTTGGAGAGTCATCACGTTAATATTTTCTGGAACTGGTCCTTTCAGGAAACTCGTCTGGAATTACAAAAACTGCGATAGAATAAGCTATGAATATTTGTGAGTAGATATTATTGTGTGTACAACTCAGTGGCGTAACTAGAAATTCTGCGCCCCCCTGCGAACTTTTGAAATGCGCCCCCTCTCCCCTCACCCCAAAACACACACACACACACACACACACACACACACATTGTATTTCTTTCCTATTGGAACGTCCGTAGAATGGAAATGGACATAATATACTACACTATTTTATTTACAATATAATCATGCATCGAAAATGCTTGTAGTTACATTTACATTATGATAGATTGGTATTTATGGTATTTAATAGTAGATACACTTATACAGATACAGGTGCCCACCGGCGCCGGCGCCCCTCCCCCCCTTCCCCAGGGCGCGCGCCCCCCCGCGCCGCAGGCCCTGCGGGCCCGTTGTTACGCCACTGGTACAACTGAACGGTCAATGTGACCCTCCCGGTTCTGATGCTGTAAATACAATATTGTGAGTAGATATTGTTTTCGAGTCTACTAAGGTAAAAGAAAAGCTTTGTGTTCACTTTTGAGAGCTGAACTTTTTTTCCTCAAAAATCGCAATTTCTACTCATATTTCACGTTTAAGGGTGCGCGGACGCCCGGCTCGAAAACGGCCTCAACGATGCCCCGACGCATCTTAAAATCCTTTTTATTATTGTTCACGTTTGTGATTTCGAAAATTAAACGATTTACGTATGTTGTACAATCATAATTACATACTTTCCGATTTTAATCATAATTTTAAGTTTATCCCATCCAGAGGAAAACTGGAAGAAACCTATGAAAAACCAGGTTTTCATCAGTTTCTTCCAGGTTTCTCTGGATGGAATAGACTTAAAATTATGATTCACGTCGTAAAGTATGTAACCATTATTGTATAACATACGCAAATCGATGAACTTTCGAAATCACAAACGTGAACAATAATAAAAAGGATTTTGAGCTGCGTCGGGGCATCATTGAGGCCGTTCTCGAGCCGGGCGTCCGCGCACCCTTAAGATCTTCCTGAACAACTTTGGTTTGGTAAGTAGGTACGTACCCATCCGGTATCCGTCTGTCTGTCAGTCTCTATGTCCCCTAATCCTTTCCACTTGCGTAATTTCCACAGTATTCGTTGGGAAATCGTTTCACCCCACAATAAATGTATTAAATTATTTGCTCTCTAGCCCAGTGTGGAGATATGCTGCCATGCGTTGTCGCGCTACCGTCGACTTCATGCATGGAAGACAGTCATAGTAAGAATGGATTAGTACCATCCCTACTTCCATGAAGGGGACGGTGGGTTCGCTGCCCCTCCCGAGTCGACTGTTTCGCTGATGGCTAGTCTCCAGTTTCAGCTGGGGATCTGCTGTCAGGGATTGTGCAGGTCTACATGGTCCTGTATACATTTCATTGTAATTGTAACTATAGTAGCCATTGCTAAAGTGCAATAGTAAAAGGATTATACTCCACCAATACTCACGGTCTAACTAACCGATTCACTCGAAATCGGATGGATAGTGAGGTACTTGCCCCTTGATGATCTATAGGTGTCTAAACTCGGAAGTTTTATATTTATGTATTGGTGGAACATGAGTTTCCTCCAGCTTTAAAACGCACACTCTGAGTCACAGCTGAGAACTTTCAAGAAGCTCTCCTCCGATTTGGAACATAGACAGATACAGCATGATCAATACACTAACTGTCCTTCAGGAAATTGCTTACTTGGAGGGTGCGGAATGTTAAGTATCGGTCTGGTGAATAACCAACGTTTAGGAATTTTATTCACCCACTATCAGTACACATAGAACAGAACGAATGACAACAATGACTTCAAACTTATATTAACTTACTTTTTTTTTCTTTAACAAAACTCCCTTCAAAGACGGGAGTCATCTCGTTTATTAATAAATTAATTATTTAATTCAACCATCATGGTGAGTACGCCCATGACTACTAGGTGGAAGGGATGATGAGGAGGGTGAGGGAGGGACAGAGGGATGAAAGGAAGTGCCCCTTTAGAACGACCAACAGGTCAAATATGAGCCATGGGTGCTCACTTGCCGAGATGCCAAACTCGAAGAGGTCGATCTTTCTGAACAAATATTAGTGACATACAGGGTGGCCCCAACGGTTCCTGAATAGTCCAGTAACATTGGTTGGACCGATGGAATTTTTCACTTACGTCTTCCAGGTAGACTGATTAATCAAAAACTTACAGATGTAGGTTGCCATTGGTTGATGGTTCTAGATGTGGGGCTAATTGAGAGCAAAGGCCCCTGGGTGATAGCCAAGCTTCGTGTGCGGTGGAGGTAAGCAGCGTCTGAATTGGTTGTGAATTGGACAATATGAATCCCACGAGTCACAATTCCACTCCCAAACGATTTCTCGTCCAACGGCTCTGTGACGCCTTTATTATCGTCAACCAGAAGTCTTCGTTGTAGCTGACAAAAAATAAATTCTTAAAGTACCTATTTTTAAACAAGAATCAATCAGCCACTTGGTTTTGGCACGACTATAAATGAGGGATGGACTAAATCACACAACTACTATACATGCCAAGGCCACTGATTCTTTGCAGACACGCATTCATTTGCATGAAGAGATAGAGAAATTAATATAACTCACAGTTCTCTGTTTTAATATAATGGACAAGATCACTTCCAAGAAGGCATACCATGAACTCCAGAGAACCGTCTACATTACTACTAGCTCCTTGAGCTCTGTCAGTGAGGACAGTCAGTGTGGCGCGATCATCATGGATCCTCGCTGCCGTTGTAACTGGGTAGTAGTTAGATTCTATCCTCGGACTGTGGTTTCTCTGTTTTCCACGGTAGTCTCTCCTCCTTTTCATGAATTTACGCCCGTTGCTGTCCGTATAAAAGATACCGTTCGTGACTAGATGGGTTTTGTAAATTGTGATCACCTCTTTCGCCGTTGTATCACTGTACAGATATTCATTAAACAATATTGAAACAACAACGAACATTGTATCTACAATGAATATAGTTGCATGCTAACCTATACATATATACTATGGGAATCATAACTGCAAAACTGATTGGTAAAACTCACTGCATGCTGATTGGTCCTACCAGCCATTCGAACTCAATGGACTGTTGCCCTCTATATAAACGAATCACTTGACTCACCCACGATTCAAATACCTGGTGTACCTCAATTACATTTTGTCCTGAAACACATGAGACATCAGCTTCCAAGTCAATTTTATTATGAACAAATGCTGTTGCAGACATCTTATTAGAGCAATAGACTTGATAGGAATGGATGTTGAACTGTCCACGGGCTCTAAGTTTTCACCCAAGAGAGATTAGACTCCAGAATACTTTCCTGGGCATCGAATATAATTTATTTTGAATCGATGAGAAGAGCGATCTCCACTATCTCGCTCAGGGTTTGAGAGGGGAGGATGAACTTCTGGTGCTGAGCTAAGGCATATATGTATATATGAGGGGGGGGGCAAGATCAGAGAAAAAAATTAATTTTAAGAAATGTAAGTACCTAAAATTACAGTAAAATGAGTAATTTCAATGAATCAGTCGTCTACAGGGTATCTACAGACAAGTCGGGACAAACAGGTAATTTCCAACAACAAGTGTATCCCCGAGCTTCTTTTAACCACTTCTTGTTTTCGTGCGTTTTTTCACTTTTGAGATTTTTTCCTTCGCCCTAACATCACTAAAACAGCAATTACTCCTGAAACTTAACACTGTTCAATTAAAATTAAATATAGCATTGGAAATAATGCCAATCATTCAACTATCTTCCGTTTGCCAACCATCTAACTATCTATCTGTTTGCTTCTAAACCAATACTATTGAGTTGGGCACTCAAATGGAAAAATTTCTTTCCAACAGCTTTCCAACGAGTATTAATTTTGAGTTTCAGCGCAGAAAGTTTCAAGCGAGAAAATTGCGTTTGAATGCCAAAAAACTAGGAAATATAGTATTTTAGGGTGTTGACGACCTGACCATGACTGGAGGATTTTTCGAGCTGAATAGTATTGTGACACTCCTGATTAATTTTGAATTATGCAACATTGATTTTTTGAGAAAAATAGTCGAAAATACTAGCACCTTAGTTTTGCTCAGCAACGTGGATAATTGAGGTAGATACTGGGCAATTATATTTAAGAAAATTCAGTAACACTGTTATCTAGCAAAATAATAAAACCAAAATGGGCAACTTCGTGCTGTTAGGTATATGTCCAGCAAATGTATTATTTCTCTCGAAAAATTAATTTTTAATCAGTCAAAATTATTCAGGAGTGTCACCATTCGATTAATCGTGAAAAATGAAGTGGAAAACTATACTTGGCTCAATAGTATTGGTTTTGAAACGAACGGATGCGTGAAAGAAGGGTTGAATTTCGGAATATCCTCGACATTTGAGCTTTGGGCTGTTCTGGGCCTTGAAAATCAACTAATAAAGGTAGTATATCAGAAAAATTGTATATAATAGAAAAATTAACGTTCTTTCTAATGGTATATTTTTTTTTCATTTTAAACTGTAAGTTAAGGAAGCTATGGCTGTTTTAGTGATGTCAGGGCGAAAAAAAATCTTAAAAGTGAAAAAACTCACGGAAACAAGGGGTAAACAACACACTTTTCGTTGAAAGCCTATAGAATCGATTTCTGAATTTATCCCAACTTATCTGTTGGCGCCCTGTGTATTCAGCGAGTTGGGATGTGAGTAGCGGAACGTTACCCCCCGTGAGTTTGGTCATGTGTACCCCCTCCCCGGAATTGGAACCTATATACGCCACTGCAAAGTGCACGAAGGAGTTGACATTAATTTAAACTGACGAAAGTCAACACGAACGAGAATTTGTCCTAAATGTCGATGGCGTAGACATTGACCCAATTGATATGCTCGTGTGCTCTTTTTGAACCATCTAAGGCCTAAACCACACAATCCCTGAAAACTTCAAAAAAACCTGTAGCATTTATTTTTATTTAATAATAATTTATCATTTTGAGGACTGTTATAATGTCCTCTGAACAAACAAAGTATCAGCCGATTTCTTTAATCTTCAGTTTGGAACAGAACAAAATCGGAAACAGTTCATAAGAAAAAGCGAATTTTCATACCGAAATCACGAAAATCCAAGTTTCAATGATTTTTACACTTCCTTTAGATTATTTTGGATTAAAAAGGCTTCAGATCTTGATTGAGGAGGTATTTTAGAATGTAAAATGAACAATTTTGGGTCAATCTGAGACAACTAATGTCGGGTTTTCTCTCTAGTTTCCCCCCTATGCGTAACCGGTATTTCAAAATTTTATTTAAAGAAGGGACCGAAAAAACCTGTATTTGAAATAACTTTAAAGAAAATAAATTTAAAAAAAATTGTTTGGCGGGATTCCAATAAAAGTATTAGGACATTTTAACCAATTGACGCAATTCTTTGAATTTGTAGTCCTCAAGCCCGAATGGAAGGTTGCTTACCGCTTGTTGACGGCAGATCACCAACTGGTCGAGCTGAATATGGGTACGACCACAACTGATATCGAAATTAATCATTGGGTCAACCAATCTTTAGACCTGAGATCTCACAAAGACTCAGGAACTGCCTTGCTGTAGGAAGTTTCGTTTTACTTCCCAGATGCTCACCGTGGAAGAAGGAGAAACAATACACTCCTTCTACCACTTAAAATACTGAATGTGGTGCTTGAGGAAGGCTCCGTAAAATCGTTTACGCCTTTACGGACTAACTTCCAAGAATATTTCAATCACAGTACATGAAGTACTGTGTACATAGAATTAAAGGTACGTTGTGGATGTGCGGTTCAAGGCTGACAGGCATGAAAACAAATTTGTCCAGGAAAAGTGATAAAGTGAAAATCTCCTAAAGGAAACGATTAGGTGTGTGTATGTGAAGTACCTCGATGAACGGTGTAAGTTGGATTTTTTGGAAGTCTGATCAATCCCCTTTGTGATGGAGAAAATGTGTAGGCACCGGATGACGTCCACCGATTAGTTCCTTCATAATAACCAAAACTTTGTTCCAAGTACCAGGTAGCCTCATCCATTATTACATATTGGAGCAAGCCGGTGGTCGTGTTGATTACGATCTGAATACCCTGAATAAAGAATTTCAGTATGATAAACATAAAGTAGGAAATTCGAATAGGACTTGTGCCAATCGTGCTCGAACGGCTTCACCCATCTTGATGAGGTATGATATGGGTATGTGGTCAGCCGCGGATGACTTATGTTCATCGTACTTTGTCGGGATGGGTCCCAGGAGATAGGAGAAGCAAAGAACTACTTCAGATGATTCTGATTCTGCTGTTGTTCTTTTGCCGCAATCAACGTTTTTTGAAAATGTACACAGTGATGCACGAAACGTCAATTTTGAAGAAATACATGAATGTGAGGAATAGTTCTTAGCTTCTCCTGTCTCATGGGCCTCATCCCTACAATGTACGACGATGAGGATAGAAGGTGGGTGTTGGGGTGGGATAGCAAACCCACCCAAGTTAGAGGCTGTATTGGTAGTATAATAAATGTCCTAAAGCCTCTTCCTTCATTTTGATCGGCCTCCCTTAATTGATTGATTAAACACATTCATGAAAAGTGCGTAATTATTATTGTCATCAAATTTGGCAGATATTGTATCCATTAATTACTTTATAGGATTTCAAAGCAGTAATTAAGAGGGTCTTGGGGATCTTGACATTCTCGGACCATACTTATCAACGCCGTAAACCTAAATTTACCCAAGAGTAGCGACACATCAACGAAACATGATGGCTTTTCGCAGTCTTCGCATGTCAATGAGGGAGCTCTTTTACCCCTCCTATATCAATAGGTATATGAAGATAAGCATCAGGATCAGTTTTTGATACCTAACGAGAAGAAAGAGAGAGGGTGAGAGTTAATGCCAAAAATAACCTACATGAGCGGTGAAGTTGCTTCATTCTCTGCCAACCAAACAGTACTTAACTACCGTATTACACGGCATTAATTTAGGTAGGTACCGCCATTGAAGAATAAACGTTCTTATTTGTTTGTTCTTACCTACTTTATATAAACCAAAGCTAAATTACGTACTCACACTGTCAAAACCGAGAGTTAGTTCAGTCGTAGGCAGTGTAGGGAGTTCAGGGTTGTAATAATCATCAGATGTTTGGTCAGTAGTAGGGGATCCCGTCGGATTTTGGTGTTGAACGTAGAACGACTTGAATCCCATTGCTGGGATCCCATTAGCTTGGAAGACGTATTCACTCTTGGCGAGGCTGTGCCTACCAGGTATGGCCATTACAGAGGGTGGCACTGGCATTATGTCGCCGTACACCATCAAGTCTGTTGACAATCAATAATGAAGAATTATTTTGGGGTTTTGAGGGTTATTTATTTACTGAGCTGATCTGATAGGCAGAACAACCACGCGATATCCACACTCTTCTGGACCTGTGACAAGGCTCCTTCTTGATTAACTTAATTTATCCTATAATCAAGAAGGCCAAGGGTTATAACGTTGCACTCTCCTCAGAGGGTCCTATTGTGATTATGAAGATTGTATCGATCGACCTACTCGTTGATGATATTTCAAAAATCGGTGTGAGCCCTCAAGGCTCTCAGGGTTGTTCCCGCTTTCCAGGGCCCACTAATTCCCAGTGGCGCCTCTGGTGAGGCCCAGGCTCTCCAGACCAACATCCATGGAGCCAAGAGAGCTCCATAAGAGGAGCCAATCCCCATCTTGGCTCCAACCCTCACCACCCTGGCTTCATCTATACCGAAGGAAGTGCGTAACAAGAAGGCTCCGGGACCAGATGGGATACCAATAGAGGTT
>JAEMON010000001.1:45252589-45266029 GCA_030264115.1 Lygus lineolaris | reverse complement strand
TTTTTGCCGCTGCCACGAACAGTTGCCAGCTTGACCTGCGTAGTCATTCAAAAAAAAAAAAAATTGTATAATTTTATTACTCCTGACTACTTGTACCTAAAAAAAGGATTCCTATTGGATAATGTAACATTTCTACATAGTTTTATCTATATATTTTTATACTTTAGATTTTCATGTGGTTGTCTGAAATTTCTTGTAGCTCTGAAGAGGCCCGTAAGGGCGAAAGCGCTAAGCTGACTATTGGGAATAAAACCAATTGAAAAAGAAAAGACCCGACAGTAAATGAGTTTGAAAAAACCGTCCTAAGGTACAAAGCTCCCCCTAACTATATCAAAATATAATGTACGAGAATGAAATATTCATCTTTGCAGTCAACGGCAGCAGAAGGACGAATGAAAATATGATTATTGAGCAGAAATTTACTTGACGATTCGTAGGCTTGAATGGGGTGGTGGTAAGGAATGCGAATAGTAAAGTTGGTCTCCGTGGGAAGAGGATTGAACACATAAAGAACAAATTTTCGGTTTCGTTCAGTGATGTGACATTCGCTGATATTCCTCAGCATGCAGAATGAGTGTCTTGACTCTATCACTTCTCCCCAAGATCTGAAATCGACATCAATCAGTTAATTTTTTTTATAGAATCAGCAACCAAACTCTGTTAATTGGAGTGCATCTTGGCGCAGAATTATCAAATACCCAGCAAAATTAAAAAAAAAAATACGCATTTTTGGTTATCGATTTACGTGCTATGCTGAGAAGGATGAGGATTGGTTTTCTATTAACACGTTGTTTGAGCTGAAGCTTCCAGTCAAGTAGATAAGTTAGTTAAGCATTCTAACCAGAGTCAAACTTTGTCTGGACCTTACCATGATCAGAGCTTACTTTGACTTGACCTTTGGGAAGTTAATTATGTGGCATGGCTGTATAGGGTCGAAAAATACCAACGTGGCGAACTTCAAAGCAAGTGGATGTAGCAGAAATTGCTCGTGTGAAAGTAGTACTAGGTACTTAACGGCTACATCGCAAGGACTCAATACCGAGTTAAAATATACAAGTTTATAAACTGAATCATTAAATCGGGGTGATACAACTGAATCAATAGTAGTTGAAATTTGTACATTCTGATCGGAGTTTTCACAAACGATGACCCTATCTACACATTTTGGCGGAGCCACATCATTGTGACACGACAAAAAGTCCGGGTAACTTTAGGATGTAATGATTCAAAAATTGGATTGCATTGATAGTATTTTGATTTGTTCTTTTCATTTTAATTGACATTTTTCTTATTGTCTATTAAAATGAGCAACTTTGATGAATTAATTGTTCTGAAAAGCAATAAGGAAATCTATATTTTCTACATTTCATTGAGTACCTGTAAGCTTTAGTCAGCATATCCTTTGAGCGGTGAACAGCTTCGTGCAAATAGACAGCGTAGTCATTCGCAACATGTTGTCGTTCGGTGCCTGCAATAGCGTCGTGGTGTTGTGCTAACGCTACAGCTCGTTCAACCTCAAATTCATCGAATGAGTTCCACGTATTTGAATAAACTCCTACTTTCTTTATCACCTGCCATTTTTTCACCAAATGTTGAAAAAGAAAACGCCATACATGAGCTATTGAAATCGTTAGCTCCGTCCAAAGTAAAATTTGAAAAGTTTATTTAGTCCCTATAGTCAGTCTCGTCGTTTACAATGACAGGGAACTAGTTACTACCACCTATTGTGCATAGGTTTCGATTTTCTCTCATGCGAATACTTATTAATATGGTAAATAGGTACGTTTACGCTTTACCTGCAAAATGTTATTAGCTCGAGCAATGTAATACTTTAAATTGGCGCGAGAAGTGTAGTATCCTGTCCAAAACCTTCTCTCGTAAGAGCAGTAAGGGAAAAAATCTTCGTTTTCCTTCGCTGGCCAAGTAGTGTTCAAATCATTAATTGCTTTCAGATAGCACGCTGGCGTTGAATAAATTACGTTCAAATCAGGATAACGCTCATTCACGTGCCTGTAATTCAGGGAAATGAAAATCACGAACCTCAATTGATATGAATACGTATATTTGCACTCACAAAACAGAGCTTGAAACCTATATAATATTTAAACATGAGAAGTTCCTAAGAAGAATAGGTTTTTGTGAATATTTTAATACAGGTTGATATAAATAGAGGCTACTGGTCGATTGATTGCATATTTTTTATTTTAACTAGTCAATGGCTCCGATTTGGATCCAGATCGGAAAGAATGAATAGTGGGTCGGAACGATTGAATAGTTTCCGGCCGGATATCTTTCTGGAGAGAAACGAATGAATCGTTTAGGGCCAAATTTCGTCCACGAGGGGCACGAAAAATGTCTCTCCCGAAGGAAATTAAGTTCCTTCCTTTCATTGGAATACCTATTTTGGAGAAAAACTTGTTGAACTTATTTATGTGTCTATTGGGCCAATGTTTTATAAAAATTGGGTAGGTAGATATAAGTAAAACGAGCAAAATGTGCGCAAAACCTGAAAACCCTGTTTTGAGGATGTATTTAATTACCGCATGGTGATAAATGATTTTCACGCGTCTAAATTCCGACTTTTCCAACCTTCTCATGAAATTTCTAGCAGGGATTGAATTGAGATTCTCAACTTCTCACCAATATCATAAAAAAATTATCATTTTATGATAAAATCTACAGTTATCAGGCATCAAAATGAAAAAAATTCTCAGGTATTGATATTTGAGAATTTTTTAAAGATCCGAGTCTCAATTATCAACTTTTGAGAATTTTTTATTTTTTCAATTATCAAGTATCAATTCTTGAGAATTTGTCTCCCAAAATTTTCACTGCTTCATTGAACCATAAGAGTGATAACGTAGGGTATTTTAGTTGATTCTCAGTTTTCAGTTCCATGGGAAGAACACTTCTTTTCCTTAAGGAAATTTCCCAAAGAATTCTTTTTACCGACCCAAAGAATGTATGGGAAGCATTGGCCTGAAAAAAGAAAGTATTGGCCTAAAACGAAAGTATTGTCCCAGTTTAGGGATGATAGGCCTAAAATGAAATTTCTGTACTTCGGCCAGAGTATAGATTTATAGGTAGGTACCTACATAGATACCCAATATGACACCATATACCTATCTTCACATTACATATAGATGTATGAATATGAGGGAATGTTCTAAGGACGAAATATTTTCGGACAAAATCCTAATTTCTTCGGACCCACTGCAACAGCTTCATTTTCTTAGAACATTTGCGAAAGTTCCTAAAATGAATAAAAAACTGTTTCTAAACCATTTAAATTGCCGAACAAGATTTAAAAATTGCGTTGAGAAACATATTTTAGGAAAAAAAATGTCTCAGTGAGTGAGAATTATTTTTGAGACAAAATTATCACTCAGTGAGAATTCTCAAAATTTGAGAATCGAGACTCTCGAAATTTGATTTTTCTCAAAAGTTGAGAATTCTCAAAATTTGAGAAATTTAGAAACTTCATGAAAAATGGATTCTTGGGGTTAATCTAGTACTAAAAAACACTTTCTAACTTGCATCACAATATGCCTCCTAAATTATCATTATCATGATTATGATACTAATGCTTGAGAAAAATGAGCCTCAAATTCAATCCAATCAATAGAAATTTTCTAGGATGGTCCATTTATATTGATAGAATTATCGTGAATCGATAAACTGACACCACCACGAGACTTAGCATGAAAAATACCACGAAAATAGTTTATCACACGAAGTCGTTTGATACCTCCATATAACAAGGCTTTCACGTTTCATTAATGTGAGTACCAGGTTATTTTTTCAAGAAATTTTACGTAGGATCTGAATTTGTAATGGAGGTTATCATGTGAAATAAGGAAGTTGTGTGACTTGCGCACACTGCCCACGAGCGCGCAAGTGCGCGATCATAATTTTTAAGATCCTCATAAAAATCATTAGACATGTACTTTTGGATTCTTTCAATACCTACTTCTTGATTTGAAAACAGCGTATGAAACAGGACAGTAGATATATAGTTATGTATGTGTCAAGGCACCAATTTGGATTTTGTTTTATTTCTGTTGTTCACATTTAAAGAGTGTTAAAATCAAGGATTCATTAAGAATAGGCGAGTATCTACCCTACACTAAAATGGATTTTCATGTAGCTGAAACATTTCGAAAATTCTCCCTTGAAAAATTAATTGAGCCTCATTGCAAATGGGCATTATTGAAAAATTCACTGAAACCACTATTTGATTGAAGATTGAGAAATTCAACTTTGAAGATTGAGATATTCAACTTTCAACTTATAATTATTAAACTGTCGCTGACTAATTATTTGTAACAGTTCAAGGGCCGACCTTACATCTTGGTAAAGTTGTCTTCGTGTAGGAATAGGTAAGCCATCAAAATTTGCGTAGCCTTTCGAGCGTGATAGAAGGGTAAATGAACACATATGGCATAATATTCGAGAGACAATAACATTAAACATGAAACCGCATTGTTCTGCATCTCGGTAATATTGTTCTGATCCTCTTCCAACGGCGTGAAATCTTCACTCACCCGGTCACCCTATCAGCGAGTTTATCAAGATTTTTATTCCCCATAAATATGGAAATATGCAATGATTCCGGCAGGCAAAACATAGCACTAGAGTTAGAAAAACATGAGTGGATTATATTTCCGTTTGAATCTATATTACGGACCTTTGAAGGACGTAATTTCTTATGGGAAATTTTGTTGTTGTTGTTGCTGTTGAGATTCTGAAGAATATCATTGACTAGAAAGCGATTTACAGAGTCAATGAATACCTATCTATGGAAAGGTGGATTATTTGCCTACCAATTCACATTTCGGAGGATCAGTAAGCCACCATTTTTCTGACTATAGACTAGTTACTTCCAGTTCATCCCACAGTACAGTAGTTCCCTGCTTGGTGGTTATTAATTGCGCTCCCTACGAAGGTAAAAAATTATATAGGCTAAATATTGTAGCCAAACAACCCCCATACAAACTATGTGAATTATTTTCGAGATTATTTAGGCTACTCAGCCCATCACAGAAGTAAGTACGACCAAACGCTTAAAGCTATCCCAGAAATTCGGACTAAAATCGTACAAGTCATCTGAAATACCTAGCAAGAACGAAATGATAAAGCTAGGGATTACGGTGGCACTCCCAACGACCCCAGAGAAATTGGGTTCATAGCTAAATACTTGAATGTTCGCCTAACTATCCGTTTATGATTCAGGTGATTCCCTGAAAGTTGAAAAACTAGTAGTTAGGCTCTTTTTACCATTTTCGGGTAACTTACCTCCTCCCTAAATCAACTTACGGACGGACTCGTCTTGAACAAGCTAAGTTCTATTAACTTAAAACAAGCTCAGCTCATAGACCAATTATTTCATATTGAACTCACTTTATGATTTTGTCTAAGTTCACGAACCAGCTAGAAGCAACCATATAGTGAAAGTCGCCTCCCATTGTTAATTGGACGTGGTTCGTTTGGTACGCATGTGACCACGTCCGTGCACTGCTCACAAAACTTGCTATCTGTAGAGGCAAAAATTGTGCTCGTTAGAAATCAATGGCCACTCAAAACACACAAGACAATCGAGTATCGTGGGAGTTATCGATGTCGTACAGACATGCGATTCCACTAAATGAGAAACACGCAATGGAAGGTGAATGGAATCAGGCTTGAAAACATATAAATAGGAACACATATCGTATGAACACAACTATAAAAGCTAACTGTATAAACATCGGAGATCACCACGGTTACAAATTCTGTGCACGAAACATAGAGTAGGATCACCTCAACGATTCCCTATTGATTCATCAATTGATTGTGATATGAGATTCTCCCAGGTAGAGAGTTACCTATGTTTTATTGTGTAGACATTGGTCAAGGTTTATAATCATTACGTACTCACCCTCCTTTCCATATTGTATCCATGCAGACGAGGGTTATCCATGATCGGCTCATCATGGCAAGAAACATCGAAACAAAGACCATCCGGAGGTTGGTAAAGGTTGTACAGTACACCAGTGAATATAGTGCCTAGAAGAATCACAATTCCTTATAGATAACTGTACTCTTAATAATCATTGCCTCAGTTTGAAAATTGATTAAAAATAATCGTCAGTTGTTATTGGTTTTTGAAGTTAATGTAACGCTTAGGAGTGCATTCGAACTCTCGAACTCACGAACTTCTGAACCGAACTCGAACTGCTTATTCCAAAATATTCGAACTCGAACCCAATCTCTTCTTCTCGAACTCGAACCCGAAGTTTACATGAAAGTTTGCGAACTGTTCGCGAACTTTATCATAAGATGTTTGAGTAAGGTTCCGACATTACATAGAGTGCGTTGGCTGTAATCCAAGGTTTTCCTTCGGAAACATGTTCAGGGTAGTTAGAACGTAAACATACTAAAAGTCCCCGCGTTTCCGGGCCTGGGAATAGGTGGGGATGGAAGGTCCCATTTTTTAGTTTTTCGCTCATATCTCGAGAACGGTGCGTCGCACGCAAAATATGACTAAACTAAAATGAAGCTAAATAAATTCTCTACAAAGTTCATTCCACTTTCCGTACTATTCCGTACCGTTTCCGAGATATAAGCGCTGCAAATGTAGTAATTTGCAAAAAAAAAAAAAAAGCAATCTCGCCTCACGTTTTTTGTTAAAGTACCCTCCATAGGTATCTTCTAAAAATTTCATCTTACGACAAAAGCCTTCATAATCAATGTTTTAGAGCATTAAATTTCCTTCAAGACTATATAATATATGCCAGTTTTTCTTCAACTCGTCTCAAGTTACACCAATTTATATGTTATTTGCCGAACGCTGTGGGGCCTCTGGGATGAGTCGGCCTGCATCTTTTTATTTATTTATAAACATTAACGGGACACATTTGTCCCTTTTTAACAACAGAAAAATAAAGAAAACATACAGCCACAACGTGAAAAAAAATCCTGGTCAAGAGCGTCGCTCATTCATATTTTTGGCGCCTCGCATCCGATCGCCACCAAAATCTGTACAGTATATTCTGGGTGTCTAAGGAGTATTCCCTCCAAGTTGTAAGCCAATTTTGATGATATTTTGAGGGATTGTCCGGGTGATGCCTTGAACGGTCTCCTATGAATTTTATTACCGTTGGTCCAATGTTAGCTTGTGGGCATGCGCAAACGTGAATTTCCTGAAACTCCGGTTTCACAGTTACTAATGGACCAATTTTGCTCAAATTCAGAGAGTATTCGGACGATGACACCAGGGCGATTACCTTTGAATTTGTCTCAATTGAATCAGAAATTAATAGCTACTGCGCATGCGCAAACTTCAAGTTCGTTGTCACAGGCATAATTCCGGAACTACTCAACCAATTTAGATGAATTTTTCAGGAATTACGCGTGTTGGACCCAAGACTCTTGGTTCTAGGGTAGCTTGTGCACATACGCAAACGTGAATTTCCGAATTAAGATTGCTCAGTTCCTAATTATCCGATTTCACTCAAATTCGGCGGGTTGTTTGAGGCCGACGACGGGACAATTACCTACGAATCTCGTTACGATTGGGCCAGTAATACCTCCTGCGTATGCGATAGCGATGACTCCGGACTATTCTTCCAAATTCGCTGAAATACGCGGATGTTACAAAAGCGAAGAAGCTATACGGCCCACTCAGCTTGGCGGACGTTTTTTTTTTTTTTTTTTTCATTTTTATAAGTGAATAACCTAATTATTTCTTGAATAATGGGATATCCACGTTATTGGGACCAACTCGTCTTCAATCATACCCTGTATTCGAACTCGAACCCAAATTCGCTTTTAGCGAATTTTCGAAGAAAATGAAGCTATTGCATGGCTTCAAAATTTAAATAATGCAAATTTTTGAAAATTTTCTTCATGGAAATCCGTTTCTGACCATTCTAAAACGAATCCTGAAATTTAATACTTTTTTATATTTATGAAAATTCGAACTAGAACTCGAACCCGAACTTTCCATAGTTCAAGTTCGTGGGTTCGAATGCACCCCTAGACTAACGCTTGCATTTAACCATTATCATGGATGAACAAGCCCTCAGCATGACAGTATTTTCCCATCTTAACACATGCTTGAATCGGCTACAAACTCGAATATTCCCTGTTCAGAAATGGTCAATGCAGATTGATATTTTGACAGCATACTCCTTATCACCCTCCTTATCCTTATAGATCAAACGGATGCAATACATGTGCATATCGGTGGGCAAATACTAGGTTCTGAGGCCCTCTACACAGGCGGGCGTGGGAGGGCAACTTCCCTAAATGAATACGAAATATATGTGATATTCTGACTGTTAGATAAGTACGTTTCATGTTCCATCTCACCATAAAGGCAAGAACTTTAGAGATCCCAACGATATCCATCGCTTGAGAAATTAAATTACATCTGGTGCGAAGGTTCACACCACTTTCCTCACTAGTGAAAACATTTCCATCGATTGTACAGCAAATCGAATCTAATGCAAATTACAGTATTCATTTTTTCAGATGAGGCGTATTGGAAGTTGTTTGCACCAATAAGAAGAGTGAATCCTGTGAATTTGATTGTGAAATAGTTATGAGTCATGACTCATGACCAGAGACCTTCAAAATGTGACATTTGTTTTAACGAAATGTGGCACTGAAAATTGTGGTAATAGGGCAATTATTTTGGCCAAATGTCGCATTTATTTGTTTAGCTGTTGTGTAATTGATTTGTTGTGTAATTGATTTGAATTGTTGTAATTGATTGATTGATTGACTTTCCTACATCCTTTCTCTTCGACATTTATTTATTTATTTCTATGGAGTGCACCACTCATGTACTCGGGTAAATCCATTCACTTCAAAATCTCCAAAATTCCCTTTGATAGGACCAGTCCATGGAGCAATGATGGCAGCAGATAAATAGAACCAACTTCTGCAATGGCTTCTGTCCTCAGTTGGTCCTCCGCACACAGGGTATCGTTTAATGTAATGAGTTGAATCGCTCATTCTGGCCTATAATAATGCGAACTGTCTACCATCCTTACCCATAAGATCAACTCTGGATCCAATCCTAACTTGGAATCGTGGACAACGCTTAGGTCTTCTCCATACTGATGCCTAAATCACATTTCTACAGGCCCGTCTATCTACCAATAGGTTCTGCCAACTGTGATTGTTATGTTGAAATTGACATTGTCGCTGTTTTCAAGGGGGAAGCACGATTGAGTTCTGGCTTAATAATAAAAATAAAATAGTAAATATTGACAATTTAGCATTTCTCTTAATTGAACTTACTAAGTTTAAGTTGGGTGCTTTGAAAAAAAAAAAAGTATATAGGTATATATATATATATAGGTACACATGAAGAGTTTTTCTTTGAGCGTGAAATAATTCTAAGAGGTAACCGTAAGAAAAATGAATAATTAGGTAATGAACCAACCACAAAATCCTGATTTTATACCATCCAAATTTCTTAATCATGGAAAGACTTCAACTTTGAAACATACGTTCGATAAGTACGTGAATAAGGTATCCTGTTCCTTCTAGGAAACACATTCAACATTCCAAGCGATGTGTCAACAATCTCAAGTCATCACCATCTTCACTGCCACACGTTATCATCAGCTTTAATTTTAAAAGGGAGTGGGGCGTTTTTAATGGCGGTTGTGACGCTCAGTACCCCATAAACTTCAATAACTCTCCTTGGAACTTGATAACGAAGAACACAAATTAGAAAGAAACTCTGAGAGAATGTCAGATTCTGTAAACGTCGAACCCGTATTAGCAAGAATACCTACACCCGTATAGGTATATTTGTCGTATAGGTATATTTGTCTATATGTGTATGAATTATGTATGTGGTTTGTTCATGTTTCGAGATTTATTCGTATTTTATCCCTTCAAGCTTCGAAAATGTTGCTATATTCGTCCTCTTTTCCTTGGCCGGCTAGTCTACAACGTACGGAGGCGAAGAAATGGAAAGGATTAAATTCGAATGTAAAAGCAAACTTGATGTTCCCCTTGTACGCCACCAACAATGAAGCTAAATTTCCCTGAGAAGAAAGTATGTATGTTTCCTCCTTAGTGGTTTCTACGACTTTCTCCAAAACCTGGGCGAAAGGAATCTTCATGCTCTACAATGCGAGAATGTTATCTACAGCTGTTAACACATTCAAACCGACATGACGCGGATCCGCGTCATCCTCACCAAGCCAAAACACCGGCATGACGCGGATCCGCGTCCATAATTAATTCACCTATAATTACGTTTCTATGCATGAAACCATAATTTTAATCATAGTTACTGTGTTCCCACATCTCTAACATACAAAAATTGGGAAAAAATCAATTTCGGTTTTCTGGAATTTTCTGGTCCAAATCCATCGGGTTGAATGTGTTAAAGGGTACCTGCTGTAGTACGCAATGGAAACTCACAACTCTTTCGTCAATCAAGAGTGCAGAGTGATCTGCATTCGGCAAGCCTGGCTGGAGAAACGATGCACAGGCTGCCATCAGGAGAGCTATTGCGTTGCTAATCGAAAATTGTTGAAAATCAAACGGTCAAACAGGAGTCATCATGTACCTACCTTTCCGACGTAGTGAACCATTTCGAAGACCTGTCACTACAACACACTCGTGTAAAGGTGCAACTTTCACTTCAGAAGTGAGTAGGTACCAAGTATTCTCATATCTTTTAACTTGGGAATGAAGTTCCCAAACTTCATTGGTGGGAACGAATCGAACTTTTTGGTTGAAACTAGTTTATGTTCAAGGTTCATTGGTCAAAACAGATTAAGTCCGGCGAGGAGGGGTTCCTCTATCGCAGTCAAGTGTCATCTAAGTTGGTTTTTGATACTATAGGCACCTATTTCCCAGATATTTTCCGGTTTGTACAATTATGTTCACAGAGGTAGCACATCTCATAATTCGTGCTCAGTATGATAAATAAAATAGGTGTAGCTGTATTAAGATGTATAGACATAAAGTATATAGATATACTATAGAAAGAAACTACTATAGAACTACAATAGGAATACCTACGTTAAAATACTCCAAAATGGTGTCGGTTAAAAACGAGAAACTACTTCAGAATATTAACGAGGGTGCACATCATACTTCCATCTTTGTATGGTCGCCAAATCATCTCCATTTCCCTTTTGTCTCTTCTTGACAAATATTCATCTTGGTTGATACGTCCGAAAAATACGGCGTCGAACCCCATTTTAGCGAACTGTTCGCCTTGTTCGGAAGAATGTCCGAAGGGATCGATTTGCCATGCTATTTTTGGAATTCCACAATCACCGAATATATCCTTTAAGAATCTGGAATTTCACATAGTTAACATTTTGAGTTGTGCGATAGATTTTTCAAAACCAAACGCATCTTCAAAACCTAAAAGAACACGTATATTTATATTTATTGGTGATTCATTAACTCCAAACATAGATATATTCACTTCCGAATATACGATATTATAGTTGCTCCTTAATCGTTTGTTAATAAACATAACTGTCTAGAAACTTTCTTACCTGATTCCTAAGGACATCTGGTCAATGAGCATGGTATAATGTGGGGTGGCCTCATCACTCATCACCCAACCGCCGGCCACTAGTTGGAGTCTGCCGGACTCAAGGAATTTCCTCATTTTGTGGCGGACGTGCTCGCCGCGTTCATTCCACCATCTCCAGAGGAATCCTGTTTCCGCCAATATAAATCTAGGAAATCGCGGATGTATAAATTTGTGTAATGAAATTTTGTACAACTATATCCAAATTTTTATAAATCTACAGAATGCTCGTCTATAATAAACGTCATCGCCCTGAAAAACCCAAAACCACGGTTTATTTATGAATAGATTAATAATTATCAAAATTCATTATCTACATTAGAACCTCCTCTGATGATTTCCTCTAAAACGTGGGGCTATTTTAGCAAATTCAGCGGCCAGGCACAGGCTACAATTAGGTTCAGAATGAAAATACCTACGCATGTTCCGTGAAGGTCAGAACGTGGAAGAAATCTTCCTAATCATGAGTTTTTCGTCTACTGAGTTTCACTGTAAGCGGAAAAAGGGCAAGTCAGCGTGCTGGCAGAAAAAAGCAAGAAAGGCATGGGGGATTCAATATTCTTCTGTAATCGGAGAAAAGCTGGCAAGCCATCTAATCTATTCAAATCTAATCCTGCGGCAAGTCATCTGACGGAAAAAAACAGACTTGTCATCTGCAAGGAGTTTTGCCAGTTTCGTCAATTTTATATAATCCAGATTACTACCCAAGAGCCTGGATTTCAAATATAGTTTATGTATACCACCGTGTATACCATTCGTGTACCATATTGTATACCATTGGTATACCATTTATACAATCGTGTATACCATTTTTATACCTGTATACAATTGTGTATACCATTTGGGTACAGGTACTTGAATTGACACCAAAATGCAATTTTCACGAATGAACAGGAACGTCTTGATTAAGTTTTTAACATTAAAATGCGTTTTTATAACTTCAGGAAAGAGCTGACTTACCTGGGTTTTTTCAGCCAACCCTTCAAATTATTTATACTCACCTACGAACTTCCCTAACAGACCTCGTATTTGTAGTTGGTGAAGGTTTATGGACTTTGTTTGTAAAAAAATACCACTATTATGGAATCCTACCATATAAACGACATAAAATCAATCACAGTATGTACGCTTAGTATCAAAATAACTTTAAGTGTACCCAAAAACCTACCCATCGGATATGAACCAAATATGTACCCATTACCACTTCTGAGGTGCCTCAACTCTTACGTAATTTCTAGTGCTGAGTTGGTGAATACGGTACCTTCTATTTTCATCGGCATCTAGCTCACCAATCACTGAGTCTATTATGTACTGTACTCCACCTTCCGCATGATTTTTGGTTCCTGTGGAAAACCAAAATTTTTTATGTATATTCTGTATCCTGCATCAAATTTGCATCCTGGAGTGACACTGGATGGGTACACATTTTATTTTATAATTGTATTTGTTTTTCGGGACGAAACCACCTACGTTCAAACATCTTACTTGAAATCTCACAGCTTAAATAGTTATTCGAGTTTTTGGGATCACATTTTCAAGAGAATATAATTATCATATCTATTACTTGTGTATAATGTTGTGAGAAGCTAGGCTATTACCCAAGTTTTGTGAATTGTGATCTTTTGAAATAGACTATTACTCAACACTATGAATACGCGATCTACTGTTAGGGATAGGGTTGAAGAAACTGGACTTGGAGAAGGAGTGATCTTGCAACCTACAGAGGGGCAGTCAGTACAACCCCCGGACATTCAAGTGATGATGGCTGACTTAAGGAGGTACTGGGAGGCTGAGCGGACTGCACCCACCCAAGAGGTAAGACAAAGTGTGAAGGATGTACAGAGAGCATTGACAGAGAGTATGCAGATGGAATGGAGTGC
>JAEMON010000001.1:45241295-45251589 GCA_030264115.1 Lygus lineolaris | reverse complement strand
GAAGAAGTGTCAGAAGAAGACGAGGCTAGCTTTCAGGAATTGACTCCATTTGACAATCATACTCCAGAGAATGGGAGTGAAAGGGGGTTGCCATATAAGTCATATAAGGGGGTTATTGGAAGAAGCAGCGAAAGGCTTGACTATGGCTCAGAGACAGCAGTTTGAACGTCTGCTAGGAGAATTCTCTGACATATTTGCGAAAGATGGGAAAGAGTTGGGAAGGATTCTGGGGACTGTCCACAGAATAGACGTTGGTAACCATGCACCTATTTGCCAGTTCCCACGCCGGATTCCACCTCATCGATTGGAAGAGGTAGACAGGTTGATCCGAGAAATGGAGGATAATGGTATTGTGGAAGCGTCTCAGAGCTCTTGGGCCAGCCCAATCGTGCTAGTTCCGAAGAAGGATGGTTCCACCCGTTTTTGTGTGGATTACAGACAGCTCAACAGTGTAACCAAAAGAAATGGTCATCCGCTTCCAAAGATTGACGAATTGGGGGGGATGTGGCAGGGAGTGCGTGGTTTACCACTTTAGACCTTCAGAGTGGGTACTGGCAGGTACCAATGGCCCAGACAGATAAAGAGAAGACAGCCTTCTGTACACCACGTGGATTGTGGCACTTCCAAGTGATGCCTTTTGGCCTCTGTAATGCTCCAGCCACATTCCAAAGAGCAATGACCAGTATGCTGCGAGAGGAAATTAGGCAGGGCAGAGTTATAGTGTATTTGGATGATGTCCTGGTAGATAATCCTGATTTTGAAGGGCTTGGTTGCAAAAAGTGTTCCAGGTACTCCGCCAAAACAACGTCAAGTTAAATCCAAAGAAGTGCCGCTTATTGGCTCGGCATGTGAATTATCTGGGGTTCATAATTTCTGAGAAGGGTATTGAGACTGATCCACAGAAGACGGCCAAGGTTAGGGACTGGCCAATACCAAGGGAAGTGAAGGAGCTGCGTTCTTTTGTCGGGTTGTGTTCCTACTACCGAACATTCATCAATAAGTTTGCAGAACAAATGGCCCCCCTCTACGCATTGCAGGATAAGACAAAGGATTTCCAATAGACCCAGGCATGTGATTAAGCATTTTCAAGGATCAAGAAAGCTTTGACACAACCACCCATTCTGGGTCATCCCACTCAGGATGGGCTATTCATTCTTGATACTGATGCCAGCGACACAGCAGTCGGGGCAGTTTTGTCTCAAATGCAGAATGGTGTGGAGCGAGTTCTGGCCTATTTCAGTAAATGTTTGTCAAAGCAAGAAAGAAACTACTGTGCGACCCGTAAGGAGCTTCTTAGTCAGGCATTGCGGCACTTCCGTTCTTTTGGATTAGAGAGTGGGGTAGAATTTCTTGTCCGAACAGACCATGCTTCACTTCAATGGTTGAGGAACTTCCGGGAGCTTGATGGACAGCTTGCCCGGTGGCTGCAGGTGATAACTGGATTTCACTTTCAAGTGGATCATAGGCCAGGCAGTAAAAATTTGAATGAGGAATGTCCAGAAGGCCATGTGTCAAGGAAGATTGCCAGAATTGCTTACGACAGGAGCAGAGACATGGGGTCCATTATGGTTCCAACCGGGTGCGCCTTGCTAATGAAGAGGAGAACCAATGGATTGAAGAGCAGAAGACAGATCCAGTACTAGGGCCAGTGTATCAATGGGTAATGAATGGATGTAGACCTAATTGGCAGGAGGTGGCTGGATTTGGGAAGGCAACCAAGGCCCTTAGGGCACAGCTCCAGAGGCTCGAGTTGAGGAATTGTTTGCTGATCAGGAGATGGGAAAGCCATAACGGAAAGAAGTTTTGCGAATAGCCCATGAGCTGGGACATTTTGGGCGGCGGCGTACAGTTTCAGAAGTTCGTACGAGATTCTATTGACCAGGGTTGCACGAAGATGTTAGATGGGCCTGTTCTACATGTGATACCTGTGGACGCCGGGGAGGGAAAAATAAACAAACGAGGGCAGCTCTGCAGAACTATACCGTTGGTACTCCATTTGAACGCTTGGGCATTGATGTTGTTGGACCTCTACCCACCACTGATCGAGGTAATCGCTACATCGTAGTAGTGGTTGATTACTTTACAAAGTGGCCAGAGGCCTTTCCAGTTCCGAATGTCCAAGCAGAGACAATAGCCCGGGGACTTGTCTCCAACGTAATCTCTCGTTTTGGGGTACCGCGTGAGATCCACTCAGATCAAGGTACCAACTTTGAGTCCACAGTCTTCAGGGAAGTTACTGCGCTTCTAAATGTGCACAAGACCAGAGCCACGCCCCTCCATCCCCAGTGTTCAGGCCTAGTCGAACGATTCAACCGTACATTGTGAAATGCCCAAGCCAAAGTTGTGGATAGCAGCCAAAAAGATTGGGATTTGAAGCTCCCCTGCGTACTATTAGAGTATAGAGCTACAGAGCATTCAGCCACGGGACAGTCTCCTGCTCAAATGGTGATGGGGAGAGAATTGGTACTTCCAATGCACCTCCTAGTAGGAGCAGCTCCAGGAGCAACATCCCAAACAACTTATGCACAGATGTTGCAGGAGCAGCTTGAGCAAGTACATGAGATCGCATGGAAGCGTTTGCTGAAAACAGCGGATACTGTCAAGCGGCAGTACGATGTACATACGGACAAACCGCGGTACCAGCCTGGGGACCAGGTTTGGTACTTTCGACCTCGGCGGCGAATTGGCGTTTGCCCGAAATTGCAATCCTCGTGGATCGGACCTTGTCGCATCGTCAAAGTGGTCAGCGACGTGGTATTTCGAATCAAAACACCAACCAGGAAGCTCTTCGTTGTACACACTGATAATCTTACCCCTTATTCAGGCCCAAAAGAGGAAAACGGAGGGGATGGTGTTGTGAGAAGCTAGGCAATTGCTTTGGGGACCTAGATACACTGTTGTGTATAGTTTTCAATAAAAATACTCACTTCTTGTTTTGTGACTCTTGCGATATATTGCGTGTTTCCTTTAACAATAGATTATTGCTTCTATTTAGCTTCTTTTTGATCATATCATAAAAATAATTGTCTACATATATTATACTCGTGGATAACCCATCATTCATTTTTATTATACACTAGCCGGTTATCCGTGCGTTGCACGGTCCCACGCTTCGACCCACTCACTTAGCTCGCGGTTGGTTGTCCAGATTCCAAACGCGCGCTTCGCTCGCGTGACAGTGGGACAGAGCCCTTACGTTGGAATAAAAATGTTCTTTTATAAAAACCTTCTCCTGACATTAACGAACAGAACAGAAAAAAAATAACCATGTGGCAAGCGAGAAGCTTGCAGTCAGAGCATTCACTAATGATTGATGTATATCACCATCTTTATTGTTTAAAAAAAACAAGACTTGCTTCAACAATTTGCACGTTATGGGATTTACCAAGAAACGTCTACATAACATCAACGTCATAGCCACATCATTCAATAACATGCGATTAAATCTGACTTCATTATCATTAACTGTTGGCGGTTATTAAAGAACATGTTTATAAGTGTGGTGTGTTATGTTTATAAGTGACAACATTAAAACCATGTCGTGTTGCTCGGTAAATTTGGCGAAACGTCGCTTCGTTTCAATCATTAGTGAATGATAAAAGAATTATTCAATTTGTTGCACTCATTCTCAAGTTATCGCGTGACATAGGGAAACAGGGATTCATTATTAACTGCGTAAGCAGTTTTATGGCTAGGTGTGACTCGAATGTGACGAAAAATGCGACGAAAAATGTCACGAAAAATGTGACGTTTTTTTTTATTTTTATTTTTATTTTTTTTTAATAATATTTTTTTAAGAATTTTTTGTTTTTTTTTTCGCCAAAACTGCTTACGCAGATAAATGTTTCGCTCTCTAACCGAAGGTTAGAAGTGGTCAGTCTGGGGGTCCAGGGGGCTCGCCCCATGGCGAGGCGCGAAGCGCCGAGTTTATATATTACGCGTTGTACGGTCCTACAACTGTTGATTTTTCCAGATCCCAAACAGTGGGACAGAGCCCTTAGCCCTTTGCCCGTTTTAAAAATTGTCTTTTATAAAAACCTTCTCCAAACACTAACTAACACGACATAAAAGCATTATTCAATTTGGTGCTCTCGTTCTCAAGTTATTGCGTGTCATAGGGAACTACGGATTCATTTTCATACATTAAGATTATATATTATATTATATATAGCAGAGCAAGTCAAGCATGAACTTTATAATCTATTTTTAGAGGAATTGAAATCCCGATTTTTGATTCACTTAAGACTGCAACACCAACTATGTACCAACGTGTCAATCATGTTTGTGTGTATTCCGCCATTCAACTTCCTCACCCCTCGTTCCATATTGTTCAGTTGCTTACTATAGTTGATTGGTGATGCTTTCATAGTGGGTGAACTGCGACGGATACAGCAATTATTTCCGTAGTTGTCATGAGGTTGTGTTTATTCGGAACAACGTCCCAAGTACCGATTTCGAAACTACTGTCACCATCCCTGTGCATACCAGATTGTCCTATTGTACATTATCTATCATTCATATATGCCATCAGCAAGATAACGCATGATTTTAAGAGCTATATTCTTTCCAAGACAACGTGAGGTATGGAGAACGAGCTCAAGACGATCCCAAAGGAATTTATTTTGGTACCTACATTATCATTATATCAAATGAGGAAGACCTCATCACGTTTGAAGATTTGTAGGTGCTCCGTCACAGGTCCCTCCACGCTGGCGCTATTACCAGCCAAATACTGGAGATCCAATATTCTGGGCCGATTTCAATTTCCCTTTACCCTTTGAGTGGGGAAAGTAAGGCGTTATATTGGTTGGTCATCGGAGTTGTCGACAGAACACCGTTGAGCGAATGCGAAAATTTGCCTCAAAAACCGTGAGCGGAAATTAACACATTGAACTATTCCTCAGCCTGTTGTCAAGTGATACTTGACATATTGTTATACTGAAACGTTATATTAGCTCTGACCCGTGTGTTTTATTGATGTGAAAATTGACATAACAATACGTGAAATGTTTTGAGTCGATGGAGTTAACGGATTGATTAAAGAGTTAAATATTGTTAATTCACAGGCCAATATAAAACCTCATACTACTACGCTAATTCAATCGTAGAAGAAAATATTCTAAATCCAATTGATATCCGACTGATTCCATGTTAGATTTTTTACAAATTGAAAAATTAGATGCGAAGTTA
Organism: Lygus lineolaris; assembly: GCA_030264115.1. NCBI lineage: Eukaryota > Metazoa > Arthropoda > Insecta > Hemiptera > Miridae > Lygus > Lygus lineolaris. The sequence continues at coordinate 45,246,399 of JAEMON010000001.1, read as the reverse complement.
TCATTGGACGCCATGGATAGATATTGATTACCTACTCGATCCTTCATGACTTCCATTTTTTTAAAAATATTATTCTCTCGTAATCACATTGAGACTAGGCACTATACTCATGCGCCGTCATTTTAGACAAGGTCCATTTTCACGAAGGGATGGGAACACCCGTCCCCCGTGTCATTACTTAACCCATTCGATGCGGGAAAAGAAGTGATGTTACGCACCGTACGGAAACCATCATATGATGGCACCATATGATGACACCCGCACGGCACGAAAACCGCCATGGCATCATAATATGATGCGGAAGGCATCATATTATGATGCCTTCCGCACTGAATGGGTTAAACTCCCCCTGTAATCCGCATTACAGGTGACACGGTTATACAAGTAGTTCAGCCCATGACCTTCACCTTCATTGCCACATCTTCCCGGTATCCGTGGTTCCGCCGGTACATTATGGGACAGTACACCAGTTGCAAGAGCTTCAACCACTATAGGCCACTTGCTAGACGAGTGCGGTTGCAACTGGTCTATTGTAGGCAAGTTGCAATGTAGACCAGTTGCCATACAGCAGAATCGATGGGTATACCTGGATACCACCGCTTGGCCAACAGGTGACTTTGATTACGCTTACGTACTTCTCTACGACGGCAGAGAAGTAATTCATTGATTCAGAAAATTAAGCATTAGCTGAAGAAACTCATTAGTTTGGATGGTTCCGATGCATTCCGAAACGACATTCAGAGATCCACTGTGCCACCTTGCGAAGCACAAGTACTATCAAATAGTGACTTCACTATGCCTTGAACGGCATCATATATATTATTTATCTGACAATGGCTAGTATGCATAAAATGAAGGTTTAACTTTCACTTGGGTTTTTTGAAGGCAATGCTTCAATTTCTATGCATGAAAGTTGAAGGTAAAGGTTTAACTCCAACCTTCTGCTACTGGAGTAAAGGGTAAAGCAAATGCTACAAGGGAAATTAAGCCTCTACTTCATTTCGTAAGCATAACAATTTTGTTTTGAAGTCAATGCTTCAAATTATCGTAGCCTGCCTTGGAGAAGCTTCACTGTGTAATTTTCAAGTAAAATGCCACGTGATGAGTTTGACTTGATCCATCAGGCATCAGTAATTTGGATCAAATAACTTGGTAACAGTTTTTATAAGATAAGATGACTTAGGTGACTAACTTTAAGGGAACTTAAAAAATTTATTATATCTTCCAAAATTAAAATTTTCACTTGCTTTTTTGCGTTTCAGAGCTTTCTGAACAATGTTGGTTCCGTGTCTGTTTGTGGTAAATTCCTTGTCCCAGGCGAGACTATAGAAAATTATGGTCCGATTTTGATGACACTTTCAAGGGTTGTTCGGTTAGCACCTAGACGGTTCCCTAATCATTTCATCACCGTCGGACCACTGGTAAGTAGCGAGTGAGCATGCGCAAACGTGAATTTCCCTAATATCCGGTTTCTCAGTTCCTAATGAACAAATTTGGCGGGTTGTTGGGGGCTGACTCCAAAACGATTATCTAAAAATTTCGTCAGGATTAAATCATTAATTGCTACTGCGCATGCGCAAACCTGAAATTAGTTGTCATAGTCATAACTCCGGAACTAGGTCCTACTCGACCAATTTCGATGACATTTTCCTTGACTGATTATATCCTTCCATGTTACATAAGTGAGGACGCTTTACTTCCCACCCAACTTGGCAGACTTTTTTGTCCACTACTAGCCCCAACCGTTCTCCCATTACTATCATCACTCGTTTTAATGCCGCCGACTTTTTCTGTTTAGTAGGTATAATATATCAGTTGTGCCTCATTTAAAAGAACGCAGTTCATAGACGAATAAAAAAAATTGGGTGTCGTTTCCCTTAGTACAATCCTCTGAGTTTGACATCACGTAGCGGTTTGAAAATGAATAACAAGAAACGAGAATCGGAAGTAAGAATGAAAACAGAAAATACGCAAACCGCAGCTGTATCTGAGGTGGCAAACTCGATGCCATCTGATTTATCGGAGTGAACATTTACTTCTGCTTGAAACATTGCGTCTGTAGTAAAAGCATTAGCTTTCGCATATGAAGACGATGCTCTTCCTTCGACCCTTTACTACTGGCACTAAAAGGTTGTGCTAAGCCCTCCTCGCAGACACTTAATTTTAATCCATACTAGCCAATCCAAAAAGTAATCAGCATTCCTAAATCCATGGTGAACGATATCGAAAACATGATTCCGTGGTGAAGACTCCGGTGGTGACTCAAAAAAGTCTGCCAAGTTGGGTGGGCAGTATAGCTTCCTCACTTATGTAACATGGACGTATAGAGTCGGTGAGTGAACATTTCAACGAAATTGGTAGAATACTTTCGGAGTTCACTTAATCCAATCGCATATAAAATTGTGGCGAAATTCATAGGTAATTGTCGTGGAGTCAGCCCTCAACTACCCTCCGAAATTGAGAAAAATCCGTCCATTAGGAACTGAAAAATCGTAGTTTCAGGAAATTCACGTTTGCGCATGCGCACATGCTACTATAGGTCCGATGGCGATGAAATTCATAGGGGGCCCTCTATTGTCTAACTCGCGTAATCCCTGAAAATTTCACCGCAATTGGTCGAGTAGTTCCGGAGTTATGGCTATGAAACTCATTCCGAAATTGCGCATGCGCAGTAGATATTGCCGATAAAATCGTTTTGAAATCTGAAGGTAATTAATTATCAACCTCTAAATACGATCCGAATTCGAGCAAAATCGGTCCATTAGGAACAGAGAAATCGTAGTTTCAAGACATTCACGTTTGCGCATGCGCACACGCTACTAGTGCTGCGATGGCGATGAAATTCATAGGGGACCCCCCAGTGTCTAACTCGCGTAATCCTTGGAAATTTCACCGGAATTGGTCGAGTAGTTCCGGAGATACGCCTATGACAACAAATTTCAAGTTTGCGCTTGCGCAGTAGCTATTACTAATCCAATCGTGACGAAATTCATGGGTTATTGTCTTGGAGTCAGGCCACAACTACCCTGCAAATTTGAGGGAAATAGGTCAATTAGGAACTGAGAGAGGGTTTCAGGAAATTCACGTTTGCGCATGCGCTCACGCTACTAGTTGTCCGATGGCGATAGTGGGGGATGGGACTAACCCGCACAATCCCTGAAAATTTCATCAAATGTGGACCAAATCTTCATATAGTTTTGCCTGGGCCAAGGAATTGACCACAGACAGACAGACAGACAGACACGGAACCAAAATTGTTCAGAAAGCTTTGAAACGTAAAAAGCAAGTGGAAATTTTGATTTTGGAGGACAACTTTTTTTTTCTTGCACGAATACATTACCTTACATACACATACATACATACATACATACTTATACATTTTACCTTCGGTAATGAGGAAGCAAAATGATTATTCGAGGATGCAAATTTTTCGGTCCATGAAGCCCTCTGAAATTCGAGGTGACAGTGTATGGTGACGGCAATGTAGGTCCGAACTCGGTTAGTAGTGTATGTTGATGTAAGGTTGACTGTTCGATTAGGAACCCTTTATACACACACGTACCTATACGTGTATTTCGGAGTTTAATTGATAGTTAAGTAGCACACAGTTCCTGACACAGTATAGTTACACCATGCTTTGGCACGACCACCGCGGTGGCACCACAACTAGTGATTTGGGCCCTCAAGATATTTTCCTTGGGATGTGGGGTGTTGAAAGTTGTTTTTAGGTGTGTAGGAGGCGGACCTTCTGCTGTGGTTTCAATGGAGCCTTGGTAACGCGAGGTAGCACTCTGTTGTGTTCTTGGGAAATCGTTAAAATATTAAGGTACTTCGAGGGGGTTCGAACCTTATTGACACAGCGGAATTAGAAGGATTCCACTGTGTGTCACCGCGTAACGACCTCGGCCATCGAAGACCTGATTTTTGTCTCTCCTTACTACTGAGGCAGAGCTTTCGTTCACGACATCTCCCCGAGGCTAATTTGAGGCCTCCGGACTCAAGGTAGCTGAACATCCTGACCTTACTGGAGTGTGAGTGCTGACGCAGGGGCCGACGCCAGATCAGTAGGCAGTTGTTTTTCGCTTCAAAGTGAGAGAGCCGGAAGGGGAAGGGGCCCGCATCGCCACCCCTAGGTATTAGTCACCCGAAGACACTGCGGTTTTAAGAGATGTGATCCAGAGAAGCTTTTTTTGATATAAGCAGAAAGGAGAGAGAAATGAATTATTAAATTATTTGCAGTCGTGTGCGCCTTTTCTGGAGTCGGAGGATTGTTTCAATTATCGTGTCCTACCCGACTGTGCCACTTGTTGTGATCTTAGGATTTCTGGGGGTAGGTAGGTTCAGTCACAGAAACAACAGGTTCGTCGATGAATCGTCGTGTTCCTCAGATCGACACCAAGATAAGAATGCGGTTCCCCTGCCACGTATAATTTTTTTTTTTTTTTTTAACTTCTTGCAATCCTTGCACTTCTCTTCGGATTTAGGGAAGGGTTGACCTAGATTCCGTCTGAGCCTCGTATCAGGTGACTATCGGTATCAAAACCCCTATCATCTTCCTGTTCGCCCCATTGTCGATGCCAAGGGCGTCCCCTGTGGACACAAAACGTGTTGGGACCCATCACATCTCTACCAAGATCCTCACGGCTTACAGCAATGGTGATGAAATCGACTCCACGGTAACGGTAACACCAAACCTCCAGAACGGATTGAGGGAAGATGGTAGATTGCCCTATGACAAATCCACCATCCACCACCTGCACCATAATTATGCTGTTGGGACCATGGAGACTGAGATTGGATACGTAAATCAGGGTTGGTACTGTTTTAAAGATTTGTTTAAAACATTTGTTTTAAACAGTGTTTTAAACACATTTTTGGGAAAAGGGGTGTTTTAAAACATTTGTTTTAAATTGTTTTTACATGCCCTTCTCGAGTTGTTTCAAACTGGACGTGTAGGAGTTAAATGACATTGACCTCATGAGAAATGAGCCACAAAAAACATAATAGGTAAGGTACAACAGATTTCCAGATTCGCCAGCAGTCAGAATGACAAGTTAGATACATATCTACCAGCTACCACCAGCCTGGAAATTCTCGGAAGTAG
>JAEMON010000001.1:45222575-45233292 GCA_030264115.1 Lygus lineolaris | reverse complement strand
CAATCTAAGCGGTGCTGGTGAAAAGGAATTTATCGATATTTAATAGGACTGTAATTGCAAAGAAATTCACAGATTATGAATAATTAACTGATGACTCACCAGAAGAAGCACCGCGGTGTATTTCCCCAGGCCTGGGGTTATCTTTCCTGTCCTGGAAGATCCGTTGAGGGAGGAAACCGACCGAGTATGCGACGAGATTCACAATCCGTGATATAGAATGATATAAAACGGCTAATTTAAATTACTGTGTGGGTAACCACTTAAAATGACTTTGGATAGCGATCAAGAGGGGGAAATAGCTCATAAAACTTGGCTATTTTCAGCGGAATTAATATGAGAATTGCGTTGGTAATATGAGAATTGTTGGAATTAATATGAGAATATTGCGAGAAGCACAAGGGGTTCGTGAGACACGAGAAGGTTGAAGGGAAGTGAAGGAGGCTACTCTGGTGAGGGGGATACCTGACTCGATTGATAGCGCCAACAGGGCGCAGCACCTCTCGGGTCACTACAACTGTGGCTCGAACATTCCGCTCACCCGAAATGCCATTTCGAAAAACCCCAAAATAAATCAATGACAAAATAACCCAAAATTAAGAAAATTTAAAACCCCTAAAAATAAAAAATTAAAAGAAAATCACCCCCCCAAACCCCAAAATAAGGAATTAGGAAGAGGTATCGGGAGGATCTGCAGGAGGCAGTGACACTAGCCTGGCTACAGGTCGAAGGTAGGTTCCACGATTCGTGCGAACTAAGGCTTTACGGGCTACAGTTGTACCTGGATGCAGTTCTTCGATGATGCCCAGTGGCCACTGTAGCGGTGGTGAACTCTGACCCATGATGAAGACGGGATCGCCGATGGTGCAGGTCGAGGAACTGTCCACTTAGGTCTGACGGTGAGTGTATTCAGATATTCTTTCGACCACCTGTGCCAAAACTCCTGAGTTGCCCGCTGAACCGCTTGCCAACGAGATAAGTGGTTGGTTGGTAACAACGTGAGGTCTACTTCAGGGGGACTTAACAGAGGAGCTCCAATCAGGAGTGACCTGGAATCAAGAAATCGGGATTATCTCCAGCATCCGATGTCACACGACAAAGAGGGCGGCTATTTAAAACCGCTTCAATCCTACAGAGAAGGGTAGCCATTTCTTCATAGGTTAACAACCGATTTGTTGAGATGCGGGTAAGATGTCGCTTTGTCGATTTTACAGCCGCTTCCCACAAGCCACCCATCCATGGTGACTCTGGTGGATTGAAGTTGTAAGTGATATTTCGGGTAGACAAGTAGTCTTGAAGATCAGGTTCTGACGATTCACCCGGAAAATTAGTTCCGTTGTCACAATGGATGGAGGAGCAAAGACCACGTCTGGAGACGAATCTGTCGAGTGCAGCCTTATAAGAATCGGTTGAGAGGTCGCCAACCAACTCTAGATGTGCAGCTTTGGAGCTCAAACAAACGAACACAGCGATGTATGCTTTGATGGATCTGGCATTGCGCCTAACAGATTCCTTCAGCAAGATGGGACCAGCCATATCAACAGCAGTCGCTGAAAAGGCTCTGCTTGGTGTAATTCTTTGTGGTGGCAAGTCAGACATCACAGGGTGTTGAAGTTTAGCGCGAGCTTTTAAGCATGGCAGACATTTCCAAATTCGCTGACGCAGCAGTGATCGAAGAGAAAGGATCCAATATTCCTACTGAATCGCAGCTTGAACAGCCTGAGGTTCAGCATGAAGTAACTGCAGGTGATAAAGGTCGCAGAGTAGAGAGCTGAGGTGAGCTTCTTTTGGTAGAATAATTGGGTGCTTTGTGGAGGGAGGAAGCAAAGAATGTTGTAAGCGACCGCCCACCCTTAGCAACCCATCCTCACCAATGAAAGGAAGAAGATGTTGTAGTTTTTTGGAACACGGTTGTCCTTCGGACACTGCTCTTATATCTGCGGTGAAGTACTGAGCTTGAGTTACTCGACAACAGATCTTGAGAGCATTGGTCAGTTCCAACACCCTAAGGGTACCAACGAGACGGTTGACCTTCTCTCGTTGGGCATTTTTGATGAAGCGGAGGATCCATCCCATTACTCTACGAAGACGAGTTAAAGATGAAAAGGTGGCGAGTAAGTGGGCAAAATATTTGTCGACTTTTCTCAAAGGCGTAACTTTGACAGTTGCAGCTAAGGAAACTGAAGGTGTTGGTTTCATCTCATCAATTGCCTTGATGGAGGGTAACCTTGATTGAGATGAAGGCCATTCTTCAAGTGGCTTCACGAGAAAGGCTGGGCCTGACCACCAAATTGGATGGTGGACTAACTCAGAAGGGGATAACCCACGAGATGCGCAATCAGCTGCATTTCGATGTCATGACACATGATACCACTGCTCAACAGAGACAGATCTAGAATTTTTACAATGCGGTTAGCCACGAAAGTTTTCAGCTGGTGTGGGGGCGTATGGAGCCAACATAACACTGTTGCTGAATCAGTATAAAGAATTGTACGCTCAATTGTGAGCTTTTTGTACAAAAAGTTCATAGAATTGAGCAACTGGGCCAATAAAACAGCTCCATTCAGCTCTAAACGCTGGATGGTCTGGACATGGAGAGGTGCTACACGTGTTTTTGACTTGAGTAGCTGCACAGTTACTTTGTCTGCTGAGGATGTACGAAGATACAAAGATGCTGCATATCCAAGTTCCGAAGCATCACAAAATCCGACAACAATACAGGAAGTTGCTGATGGTACGACATATAGACGAGGTATTGAAACATCTTGCAGATAGGGCAATTGTTGAGAAAATGCCGCCCACCGTGTAGCTAAACTCTCCGGTAATGAGGTACCCCAGTCCAATGGGTAGGTCCAAAGTTCCCTAAGAAAAACTTTGGCCCAAAACACACTTGGTGCAACCCAACCTAAAGGGTCAAAAATGGAGGCAACTTTGGAGAGGATGCTTCTCTTGGTGTTAGCATCAGATGGAACTTCAAGCATATACGTGAAAGTGTCTGAATCTGGGTTCCACTGGAGACCCAAGATGTGGAGTGAAGAGGTCGCCTCTGTCCGAAACTGCAACAATGAAGAGCAGTGATCTTCTGGGAGGCCTTCTAAAGCGTCATTGCAGTTGGACGCCCACTTCCTTAGCTCAAACCCCCCCAAGACTCAACATTGAGGTCAGCTCATTTCGAAGTTGGACAGCTTGATGAATGTCATCAACGGAGCAGCAAATGTCATCCATGTAGCACGCATCTCTGATGACCTGAGGTGCTAAAGGGTAGTTCAGCCCTTTGTCCATAGTCAGCTGCATTAATACTCGTTGAGCAAGAAAGGGACTTGGCTTCATTCCATAAGTGACAGTCTGTAACTGGTATTCTCCAAGAGTTTCAGTTTCAGATGATCAAGATATGCTGGTAGCAGCGGTCTTGAGGTGACAGGATAATTTGGCGATACATCATCCGCACATCAGCAGTGATTGCTATGGAATGAAGTCTGAAGTGCTGGATTACCTCACAAATATCCTTTTGCAGAGGTGTTCCAGCATGAAGACGATCGTTCAGCGAAGTTCCACTGGAATCTCTGCAAGAACCATCGAAGACAACGCGGACAGGACTGGAGACCGAGTCCCATACCACAGCAAAATGTGGGATGTGAAATTTCCCAGGAGAAGGAGCTGGGATCATGTGTCCCAGTCGGAGGTATTCTTGAAGAAACTGATGGTACGCAGAACGAAGATGCTCATCAGCACGTAACGTTTTTTCAAGGTTATACCAACGTTTGATGCCAATTTCCCGAGTTGAACCCCAGGGAGCATCATTTTTGGAGTCGTCGAACGGGAGACAAACAACTTACTTGCCAGAAGTATCCCTAGTGTGATTATTGATCAATATGCAGATTATCGACTTGAAGATTGGTGGGATTACTGATGTTGGCAGGAGCAACGTCTTCTTGTTCCCAGAACCGCTGGACGGACTCATCCAAAGTCAAGCCACAGACTAATCCAGTCATATACTCCGAAGGTGATATATTATTTTCAACTGGTACTCCACCAATGATGACCCACCCAAACGTAGTCTTGATAGCAGAAGGTGAGCCGTGAATGATGGCGAATCCTGGTTGGAAGATGGAAGCATAAAGTTCAGCTCCCAGTAAAAGATCTATCTTGCCTTCAACATGAAACGCGCGGTCAGCTAAGTCCAAATGTGAAAATCGCAGGTAAAGATCTTCACCAGAGAGCAAGTAGGAAGATTGGCGCAGATACTTTTCACAACGACGGCTTGAGTCATCAACGGTTCACTGCGGGGTCGTCCAGAGGAAACAACGCATGAGACCATACCATTGACAACACCTATTGAACTTTGGAGTGCTCCTACTAATGGGGTGGTATGTTGCAGGACATTGAGACCTAACCGCTGAACACAATCAGAAGTGATAAGGTTGACTTGTGAACCAGAATCTAGAACCAAACGAATTGGTTTCCATTTCCCTAGCCGATCTTTCAAAAAGGCCTGAACTGTGCCCAGAAGTACAACTTTAGTGTGCAATTGTGGAGGAATATTCTTAGAATTATTCTTTACGTGGGACCTGTTTGATTTTCCATTCGCAACAATACCTACTAGTGATTTACTAGTGCTCGGAATTGGCTCAATTTTAATAGCCTCGAGTACTGAAGATGAAGAAGAGTTCGACGAAACCTGTTTACTTTCATTCGTATGTACGGATTCATGGTGGCACGAACTCCTACAAATTTTGCAACGACCATTGGATCGGCATAACTCGACAGTATGGTTGCCAAGGAAACGCATGCACTTTTTAAATTTTTTAAGTGATTGAAGTCTGTCAGTCACCGACATTTCCATATATTGAGGGCAATTTTTGAACAAGTGTCTATCGTTGCACAATGGACAAGCAACTTGCTTTTGGGAATACATCAAAGAGGCAGCCGTGGTTTGCTTAGACTCAGGAGTAACAATTAATGACTGTGCCAATTTTGATCTGTTAGACGTTGCAATAATTTTTTGCGATTTATTATTGGTAACAAATTGGGCATTTTGTTCCTTAATAGCACATTGATCACTCACGAATTTGATTAATTCATCGTAAGTAGGTATGTCCTCAGATTCATCATCATCATTTTTGGAACGAGACCGTTCAAAAAGTGTTCTAATATTGGGCGATAAACATCTCATACCCCATATGAACATGGTGAAATCATAAGGCTTGTCCAATTCTAAATTTTGGAAAGCTTCTAAATTTGTAGGGAAAACATCTAGGAAAGATTGTAAATCTTTCACTGAATCACTTGAAAGTGGTGAAAATTCAAATAATTTTTTCAAGTGATACTCTTATACGTTGAGAACCATATTTTGAATTTATCAAATTATAGGCTGTATTATAATTTTCATCAGCCAATGGTAAATTTTCAATCAGAGAGAGGGGTTTCCCAGAGAGAAATGACCGTAAATAAGTCAACTTAACGGTAGGGGAAAAATCACCATCGTGAATAAGTGATTTATACAGTGAGAAGAAATTTTGGAATGTATGGATACATTCCATGTTTCCATTCCAAGAAGGTATGGTGATTGTCGGTAATTTAGCAAGATGCTGGTTGCCATTCCCAGTGGCTGACATCGTGGAATTGTTATGGCTTGTGTTATTAGGATTAGTTTGCACTATTAATAATGCGCGTAAAAGTACTCGTACTAGCCAAACCTTTTACTTTGAAAAACTTATCATCGAACTCCTTCGACACAGATTCGACGGGTAGTTGATCAACAGCAGCAGCGTCTATATTTGCTTCTATTATTTCATTTTGAATTGCTCGAAATTCCGTTCGAAGCCCATTCAATGTAGAACAACGAGCGAGAAACAGTTCAGAATTGCGTGAATCAATTGAATCAACCATGTAGGAGGTTTCAAGAAGTTCAGCTATTTTTACGTCACGTTTACGTTTCAATAAACGTAAAGTACGCAGAATACTGTCAGGCGTAGCTGTGATAGCAGTTCCAGTCATTTTTAGGAATGGAAAAGGATAGGTAGGTTAAGGAAAATAATTTATAACACCCAAAACGTGATGAAATTTGAAAATTAAAAATAAATTGAATTTACAATTATTTTTAATCGAATCATTAATTAGGTACGACGTTACTCTCTAAAATCGTATGTTGGAAATAATTGAAATCCAGAAGTCGGAAACCTTGACTTCAATGTAAACGAAAATATGATGTACCTACCTATTCAGTATTATTTGTATTAGGTACCTAATTGAAATAAGTACCTAACAATGGCATACGGTGACGTATAATATTACGAGTAATATGCAGTAAAGATTTATATTACTCGTATTAGGAATTTTAGGCAGAATCGTGTTCGATTAGTTACTAAGACGGAGGGACAAAGTAGATAGGTAAGCAATTAACGTAGCTGATGAAGCCGTGACCTTGATCGGCCGTTGTGATCTATTTTTAGCAGGAACGTGTTACCTAATCTACTACTGTTCCCAACTTGAATTATCGAATTACAGCTAATCCCAAGTCGTTCTAAGAGATAATTAATCATCAAAGATTAATTATATTTCTGATTCGGATCGAATCGGACCATTTTCATGTATGCGCAGAGCATACACGCTCATAGATTGGAAAAAACATCAATCTAAGCGGTGCTGGTAAAAAGGAATTTATCGATATTTAGTAGGACTGTAATTGCAAAGAAATTCATGGATTATGAATAATTAACTGATGACTCATCAGAAGAAGCACTGCGGTGTATTTCCCCAGGCCTGGGGTTATCTTTCCTGTCCTGGAAGATCCGTTGAGAGAGGAAACCGACCGAGTATGCGACGAGATTCACAATCCGTGATATAGAATGATATAAAACGGCTAATTTAAATTACTGTGTGGGTAACCACTTAAAATGACTTTGGATAGCGAACAAGAGGGGGAAATCGCTCATAAAACTTGGCTATTTTCCGCAGAATTAATATGAAATTGCGAGAAGCACAAGGGGTTCGTGAGACACGAGAAAGTAGAAGGGAAGTGAAGGAGGCTACTCTGGTGAGGGGGGATACCTGACTCGATTGATAGCGCCAACAGGGCGCAGCACCTCTCGGGTCACTACATCTGTGGCTCGAACACAAGCGAAAATTAAAGGTTTCAGGCTCCCAGTAGATGAAAAAATCTTCAGTATTAATGACCTGCAATCAAAATACGGGGACATAGAAACAAGGAAAAGAGGACGTGGGAGCCCTAAAACCACTCCAGAAAAAGAAGATAAGAAGAAGAAAGATGATGGTGCTACGGCAAAGCAACTAATAATAAACAATTGAACAAGTAAAAAAACCCAAATTCAAATCACGAGAACCTGATGTCAACAACACCAATTATTATCAAAATCCTGGTATACTGAAGCTGAAATCTAACACAATGTTCAATACCGTACGTTCTAGTACGTATTGTTGTTCTGGTACGTTCTAGTTTGCTTTTGGAATTTAAATGGGAAACGAAAATTCCGACACCGGAAAAACCTGACATCAATTTGTAATTATGATATTTAATTATGGTATGTTTAGCTCAAGTTGAAATACAATAATTATATAATTAATATTGGTTAGTAGCCAAATTAATTACACTATAAACTTTTATATCAATCTTGAACACTAATGTACAGTGATCTCAATTCGATTTTATAGTAACATTCCTAACAGAAGCGATTTTTTTTGTAATAATATTGTAGAGACAATTTTGTGATAACTTAGGTGTACTCTTAAGTGTTCATTAAACTCTTTCAACAATCATTTTTATGATTTTGTGCAATACAATTTTTTGATAGATTGATTGCGTGAGCATGCGCAAACGTAAATTTCCTGAAACATCGAACACTCACGATATGTTGGCCCAATTTTGCTCAAATTCGGAGGATAGTTGGGGGTTTACCCCAATATTCTTGCCTATTATTCTCATTGGGTTATTTCTTCCGTAATAACCACGGCTCATGCGCAAACCTGAAATTTCAATATAAGTACGTACTAATATTCTAATAATACTAAACTAACTACTCCTTCTCCTTCTACTAAACTTATATGTGTTTTGGGTTTTGGGCAAAGCGTGTGTTTTTGGAGCACCTTTTACCTTTTGGTGCAGTGGGGAATATGAGTGATGGGTCATTTTCTTAGATTTATGTGACATGTAGACACTAGGAGAGGTATATCCTTTTTCATGTAACCTGGGTAATTTAATTGCTTCGTTTTTAATTTTCTTCGGAATAAAATTCTACGTTTCACTTGTTATCTTTAGTTTTCATTAAACTCTCGTAAGATTGTTTCCATGAAACTGCAGCGTACAGCAAAGCTTCTGGTTCGCTCAGCTTCCCACATTTCAACGGTGCTCTGCTATCTACGGCAGCGCCCTGAAAATGTTCTTGATTAGTTTTTCCTCTAATTTAGGGCTTCAAAAGTCTACATTATCTTCAAAATATAAGCTTAATTTTTTACATGGAAACCAAGCCCCAAAATCGGATTAGGCTACCTAGGCTATCGGATTAGGTTATTAGGATCACCTTGAAGCACACATGCACCCACCCATCCGCCCATATCGCATCCAACATATTGAGTAGCAAGTACCTACATCGCACCAATCCTGTCGAGTAATGTCTAATACATTATTATCAATCAAACTTGCTCTGTCAAAAGAAGTTAATGTTAAAGGGTTCGTTAGAAATGATCTACATAGTATATGTAACTAGGTACCTACCTACTCATTGTGATGTTTATACATCATAAACCATCACATCATTCATCGATGAATCGATTGATTTTTGATTTCGTTCATTGTTTAGTTTAGTTTGTTTTTTGTTTTGTTTAGCAGTTACGAAGATCATCTTCATTCTCCCATTAGACCTAGTCATAATTATACTGATTAGGTGTAGGTAGGTACCTCAGTTATAGTGCATTAACAGTCTATTTAATACCTTGTTTTTTTGCCGTTTCTTATTATGTGCTAGTGCAGTGGTGAGATTTCCACACAGATCCTGATTCATTTGAAGTTTCCTGCCACCTCGAAACAAGAAGTAAAGAAAATAAATCAGCATAGGTAGTTGTTTGTATACCTACTCGTAAAAGGAGGATATTTTTATGCGCATTTAACAACCAGATGATATTTTTTTTATTCATAATCAAGGAGATTTGGATTCCACTACCCTCTGAAATTGTTAAATTTCAATCCAACCAAAACCACGGTTCAATACGTCGGGATCAACAACATCATTCATCCAGGTAAAGTAACAACCATTTCAGGCTGGATTTTCGTCCGTCTGCCGCTCCCAGCGTCGCGGACGTCATCAGCTGTCCTTCAAAGGGAGCATCAGAATTTGTTCTGATGATTTCGACCATAACTTCTCATTGCCTAGCCCCCTTGAGTGGCGAGGGGATTGCAGACGGCCCGACCCAAAAATACTAAGATCTGTGGTCCCAGCGACGCAGGCGGTCACCCATCCAAGTACTAACCTCACCGCTGATGGTTTGAACTTCGGTGATCTCACGGGAACCGGTTTATTCCACCGGATAAGGCCGTCACCGATAAATTATTCATCCAAAACGTTCTAATTCTACACTTCAACTACCAAGCGGCCGAAACATGATTCTAAAATCAACCGAGGGATGATGTTTGATTTTATAAGTTATTAGGCAATCCATTAGCCCAGCACCCGCACATGACATTCTACATGCTGCGAACCTATAACTGCTTCCCAAAAATAAGAAATAAATGCTAGATACAGATTAAAGATACTTAGGTAGGTACTACCCATTCATTGATCATGTTTGTGGCGTCTTACTTCGAGGCTTGACTGGGGCTTCTGGGGCTCTGAGGACTGGCGAAGTCCTTCTGAGATTCCTACCATCTGTAGAGTTTCAGAAAACACCTTTATTATGCTAAACATGGAAAATTGATTCATTATTTTATTCCTCCTATAGAAACACCTATCGTAATGTTGATTTCCACACTGAATAAACTTTTTTTTTTTTTTTTACAAATAGCCTTACAGTATGGCCCAAAGGTTTTATTTGAACAATTAACTCAGTGAAAATAACGCTTCTCTACGAATATGGGTACCTGCTCACCAAATTGAACTCCATCCAAGATAACTAGCTGAGGGAGAAGTTTTCCGACTTCCATCCGATAATTTTCCATTCTACAACCACCATTCCCTTGAAAATACAATTCTTCTAATGTTGAAGCATCTTTGAAAAAAGAAAGCTGGTTCCAATGTCCAATGAAATTCCTACAAGTCAAAATATGCATAAATACATCATAATGAAGAACCGGCATCATATATATGTATACATAAAGACATCATAATGAATAACTAGCATCATAATAGGGTGTCTCTTAAGTGGTGGACCACCCTTTCTATTTCCGTTGTTTCGAGGTGTAGAAAAAAACTTCAAATGGTAACCCCCCTTAATTTTTCACAAGAAATTCAACCAACACATTTTCGCGCGCCTGGCGCGCGCGTAAATGCGTGTAACGCGCATTAACTTCGTTTTTTCAAATGAGAACACCCTTTTTTTATTGCAGATTCGGATTCTACGGGAAATTTAATGAAAAATTCATACCCGAACCGATTTTTTTTCATTGCGCCCAACTGGTACTACATGCGCGCTAAGCGACAAGGGGCGCAAAAGTATACTTTTTTAAACCCCACATGTTCTAACGCTATTTTTTGACGCTGAATTACGTGGT
>JAEMON010000001.1:45170957-45183068 GCA_030264115.1 Lygus lineolaris | reverse complement strand
CTCATTTATTCAACAACAATTCATTCATGACATTAATTTAATATTATGAATCATTGTTGTAGATTTGTAAATCAGGTGTGAAATACATAGATATAAATGTACATTCGAATGCTCTTCAAACAATCAAGTAAACCACAAATGGAAATATCTGAATAAACGCGAAATTGCTGAGTATCCAACCTAAGTTTCGATTTCGAGTCTTACAAGTAATAGATGTATTTAGCAGGTTAGTATGCAATCAAAAAAAGGTTTATGGTACGTAGCATTTGAGCAGAAGCACAGCTCTGCTCCACTAATTAGCACTATTTTCCTCATAATAGTAGATTAGTCACTTAGGAGGTTAGGGTGAAGGCGGTTCTAACTCGCTCCACCTGCTGTAGTCCATTTCCTCATTCGGTGGTCCTATTTCTTCTAGGATGAAGACTCCATCTGTGCCAAAGGTTCCTTCTGTGCCAAAGGCTTTCAGGAACCATCTGGAAAATAATCAATTGATTTTTTTAAATTCATTTTTACCACTTTTCCAGCACCTTTTATTTTTTGACTATGTTATCGTTTCAAGTTGTTAAGGTGTTTTTTTAATACTATAATTCTCAATTGAACAACTTTATCAGCCAGAAAAAATACATCAAAACTTGGAATCTAAGTCAAATTCATTCTACATTTTCTAATCCACATAGTCTACATTTATTTCATTCTACATTTTCATACTTGACCCTTTGGTAAATTTGTTAAACTTCTTCTCGACATACCTACCTGTTTTTCTATTCTACTTAATGTTGAATAATCTAAAAGTTTAACAATAATTTAGGAGGGCCGGGGGAAAACCATTATCAGGGTCCACTAAAAAAATACAACTTTTTAACACTGTACCTATTTGCATTTCATTGTTATACCTATTAAGCCCTGCGACTGACTGTTGAGGCGTTAGAAAGAGTGCCCGAATTTGTATGAGAGAAAAAAGTGCCCTTGGTCCCCCTCCCCTTCAACACCTCTTCATTACCCTCAATCCTTACCTGACCCTTCCTCTTTCTCTCTCCTTTTCACCCTTCTTCTGTTGATGTTTGGCTCCTACCAATTCTATTTTTATACTTCGGCGAACTTTAGCCTCCAAAGGGATTAGGTATCATAGAGTGTACACAAACGAATGAAATGAGGAATGTCTGGGTTCAGAGTGACTCAAGGGAGGGGAACCACCTTCTCAAGAGGGTGCCCCATTTCGCAGCTGGTACCCATTTTTTTCATTCCATTCTGCCCTTCTATATGATTAAGTGGGCACTGTTAATGTTTAAGTACCTATACCGATTTCTTGTATTTTTATTTTTCGTCCGATTGTTCCCCGAATGTCCCAATTTCCTTTTGATTTCTAACAGTGATATACTTGCGTATTTGTATGAAGAAATGAAGACCATCCCTAACCTATTATCTTCAAAATCGTTAATTAGTCGAAAATAAATGAGAGATCGACTCTCTCGGAGTCGCAGGGAAATTCCCCTGGGACAGTCACCCCACCACATCGGCTAGGATGAAAGGGTGCATGAACTCGAGCTTGTACTTGGAACAGGATTCCAGATCTTATCAGTAGGTAAATGAACTTGACCTAAAAACGCACAGAACAGGCCCCCCATCACATGTCATCTTCCTCACGTCACGACCCCACCTATAGTAACCAGATCCGAATATCAACAAATCGGAGATATCCTCCCTTCCCCTAGTATAATAACGAAGATTTTACTCAACAGAATTACAGACAAGTAGGTGGGTACCTACTTACCCACATAATATTATAGTATACTTTTTATAATTGACGGGGTTTTCAGGCCTAATTATAGAACTTCGTTTGCATTACTGACCATATAAGTAGGTACTACACTTATTCCGAAGTCTTCCAGACCTGCGTTCATTTCTAATCACCCTTACTAGGTAGGTACCTACCTTAATTTATCGCTAAAGGTTCAACTCTAATCACCTACTAGGACCGTAATTGATCGCATTTACGCACCACCAAGGGTATATTTCAAGGAACTTACCTCGTCTGCCTGTTTGTTCATCTTGATGTCCGGAGGGAAGTAAGGTGAGGAGTAGGTATAGCGGTTGAACAAGCGAACTGATGCAAACTTTAGCAACTGAGGATGCAACACTTTTGAGGAACGAAAATGACGAAAATCAAACACACATAACCAACAAAAAACCTAATAAAAACCTGAGTACAATGATTGTTTGTTTTGGTTGCTGTGACTTCAACAGCCGGTATCTTTTTTAGCGTCGCTTCAACAGTCGGTGTCTTTCTTCCGTGCCGTCTGAAACCTGACGGGAAAAGTTAGCATCTGATTGTGCTCGCCCTATCTAATTCCTTACGGCGCCGTCCACTACGGCGTCCGCACCGTGGCACAAACTCTCTAATATTGTAATTGGACGTAACATTATTTGCCACTAACTACAGGAAGTTTGTATTTTGATTTGTTGATTAGAGCTTCCCCTATTGAATAATACAGTAGACACTAATTATAAGACTTCCAGCCTTCTGTACATTGATTGTACAATAATAAAATAATGGAGAAAAAGTGTTTTCAATCAATAGCGGTTGGGCCATAGACGGTCAGGCGCATCCCTATTGTACTAACCATCCCACAACCATTTTTAAAATTCACGTTTGAACGTTTTAAACTAAAACTGCATGTGGTAATCTAATACTTACACAAAACTCGGTTTTTGGCAATGAGCAATTCCGGCTATTCGATTTTATTCGTTCAACTGAAAGATTTCAGTGAGAGCTTTCCAAAAAGGTACTATATGTAGGGTATCGGATGATTGGAAGTGAGCGAAAACAACTGCCTTAAAAAAGATACAGATGACGTCACCCACCCCGCGCCCGCCTAGGGGGCACCCTCCGCTCATCAGAACAGATGACGTCACGCGTGATCTTCTCCACCATAAAACAGTTAACCTATTGAACATTTTGAGCTGAAAATGAGAACATTTTCAAGGATGCTGAATCCGAATTTGAAGTCAAAAATACAAAATTAAAACACACCGGAATTCCCCACTGGCGGAAATTTAGCGCGTAATTGCGCCCATTGCCGCGTACTCTAAAATTCGAATGATAGGTTAATTTTTCATGAAATTTTACGTAGAATCTGAATCTGCAATAAAAAATGGGGGTTCCTAGTTGGAAAAACAAAGTTAGTGCGCATTGCGCACATTTTGCGCATGTCCCCTTGCGCAAAATTGCCACATTTAGATTCTACGTAGAAACTAAAGGGGAGTTACGATTTGGAATTTTTCCAAAACGTAATCTTAGAGAGTTAGGTGGTTAGGTGCGTAGTTAGCGACACCCTGTAAATACCATCATGAATGTTTTGGTGTGCGTAGGTATTTTTATCATTATTATCATTACAAATTGCAATCAGAATGGAAGGATGATTAGTATTATTATTTTTATCCTATACACACATACCTACGACCCACGCGGCTCGTTAGATCTGTTCCAACTAGTGTCGGTGCAGGCACCAAATAATATTCCAAGATTTTAGCTGGGCAGAAACTTCTGCGCACACTATTGTCGACAGTGTTTGAGTTTGCGCAAAAAGTTCTGCGCAGGTAAAATATTCGAATATTACTTGCACGGCCGCTAGTCGCAGTCGCTAGTTGGAACAGGCCTCAAACCGATCAGTTGTAAACTTTTGATATCTTACAAATTCGTTCGTATAAATACAATGGAACAGGCGATTCTAGTGTCCATGCAAGCGACCCATGTTTATACCCTAATATACAGAAGAAAGCTACAGGAGAAATTTCAGCTCTTAGCTACCTAGTTACATTTTCAAATGTATGTATTAGATTCAAATGTATGTGGAAGTAAGGACCCTCCATATTCCGACATACCTACAACCAACCCCGATGGTGTGATCCGCTAGGAGATCCGGTGAATCGCGATCAACTAGAGTAGGTATTCTACCTCGGCTTGCGGACCAACTCGGACCGTATTACTTACCCGCTAGGTGTAAAAACCTATTCACCAGTTCTGTTTCAATAAAATTTCCAACCCTAAGGGGGGTGTACTTAGTAAGTAAGTAAATTTCAAGTTGATTAAAAATTTGATTTGATTGAACTCAGTTACGTACGTACCAAAACCTACAGCTTTTGTCCTGCCTATGGTCGATGGACCAAGCAGAACCAGCATCTTATCATGTTTTCAATATGTATTGAAAATACGGAATGAAAAACTACCTACGCAGTACCTAGGTATCCCTGTTCTTCACGGAGAGGAAATTTCAGCTAGATTATCAGTACAGGTACCTAGTAACTACTTCTGAAGTTTCGGGTTTTCGCTCACTCTTATCACAAACCGAACTTGAAATCCTCGAGTCTCTACAAAACTGAAATACCTTTAACCGGAAGAATGAAGCAAATTGAAGTTGATAGCGAGTTTCGGTCCAGCGGGAACCGATATTCTCCTCGAGGTGAGATTCAATGTATTAATTTACAAAGTAGATATCTACAACTAGAATCAACCGACAAACAACTGAGGAGCAAAATAGACTTACCCTTCTGTGTATCCGTAAAGACGCTGCGGCCGATCTGCCCGTCAGTAAATATGATAGCTTGGTGGGTAACGCGATGCTAAACACTAATAATCTGAATATTATTCTAAAAAGCACCCACGAAGTGTAATCTATGAGAGCGCAAACGAAATAGTGAAAGGTCAAAGATTACGCCGAGTTTCTCATGAAGTAGAATAGATACACTCTTCCTCTAGAAGGCGGACGTTTGGAAGACAGCGAGCGCCTCAATCGGCTGAAATGGTAACTAATGCAAGGCGAGGCCAGGCGGGAAAATCAAAAGCGGTTTTTCGTAGATGTCAGCGGAAGAACAAGGACAACAAACTGGTCTTCTCTTCTAGGCTCCAGAAGTACGCCCGCAACTCGAACAGCTAAAAAAAAAAACTCCTCCAAAACATATTTTTATTATTTTTTTTTTATGAGCTACGTAGATTTTAGGACGTCTTTCAGTCGCTGGACCAAGTGGTCTTTCGGTCCTCTGGTTTCGCCCAATCAAAAAAAGTTTGCCAAGTTGGATGGGCAGTATAGCTCAGGGATTGAATTTGAGGCTCATTTTTCTCAAGCATGAGTCTCATATCATGATAATGATAATTAGGAGGCATATCGTGATGCATGTTAGAAGGCGTTTTTTAGTACCTAGTAGATAACCCCAAAAATCCATTTTTTCATGAAATTTCAGAATTTTTCAAAATTTGAGAATCCTCAACTTTTGAGAAAAATCAAATTGAGAATCTCAATTCTCAAATTTTAAGAATTATCACTGAGCGTGATTTTTTGTCTCAAAAATGATTCTCACTCACTGAGAAAGATTTTTTTCTTTCCTCAAAAATATTTCTCAATGCAATTTTTTAATCTTGTTTGGTAATTAAAATGGTCTTGGCCAATACTTCCCATAAACTCTTTGGGTCAACTAAAGAAAGTAAAAAAGTTCCATTCATGCAGCATGAGTTGGTGAGCGCATTTTCAAAGAATAATTTTAACCGATTTGGTAGGTGATTCTAATAGGAAATTTCACGCTGATTCCGAATACCATAGTTCCTAATGTTTAAGATGGTATTTCACCCCAAAAACCTCAAAAACACGGTTTTTTAAGCGATTTTTGACTCTAAATTATAAAAATTTCACCCCTTGGAGTACTCCAAAAATTCTGAGTACTCCAACGAACTCAGCCTTTCTTTTGATAGTATTGTAATTTTAAATGATTTCCATTGACATTTTAAATGATTTTTCTTTTTCTTTGGGAAATTTCCTTAAGGAAAAAAAAGTGTTCTTCTCATGGATTTGAAAACTGAGAATCAATTAAATACCCCACGTTATCACTCTTATGGTTCAATGAGGCCGAGAACAGATTGAGTCAACGGGTACCAACTTAATGACGTTCAAAATACTACATTTCGAGAAAAAAATGAGAATTGAGAAAATTCAGAGATACACATTCTCAAGACTTGATACCTACTTGACAATAGAAAAAAAATCTCAAAAGTTGATAATTGAGACTCGGATTTCAAAAAAATTCTCAAATATCAATAATTGAGAATTTTTCCATTTTGATGCCTGATAATGGTAGATTTTATCATAAAATGATAATTTTCTGATGATATTGGTGGGAAGTTGTGAATCTCAATTCAATCCCTGCTATAGCTTCCTCACTATTGTAACATGGACGTATAGAATCTGTTAGTGAACATTTCAGCGGAATTGGTAGAATAGTTCCAGAGTCATGGCTGAAAATTTTGTCGGGCGAAAGCGACCAAAAAACCATGTCGGGAGCCAAGGGTTAATCGAGTATGGTTGTTATTCGTCCACTTGAAGTTCAATCGACGCTGGTCCTAAGTTGTTCTCTTGAAGTAAGTACCTACCTTTATGGCGCTGATTGTAAATTGATGAAGTTTCAGTGCTTTATGCCAAAGGAGCATAGCTTTGGGGTGCTTTACCCCAAAGGAGACCCAAAAGGACAGAAGCGTAACTTGAAATCCCCCCCATCGGTCAATCCCACTTAGTTTTAGTTTCCAACCAGAATGTCCATATTATAAATGGGAACCTATGCATTTACTTCCTATTTTGCTTACTTACAATGAAAGCACGCATCGAAAATGCTTGTAGATATATCGGTAAGCACATTTTTATTATTTATTTTAATACTTCCAACGTATATACGATGTGATACAGGCCCTATTTATTTTCATCATCTGGCCTGAAAGGCTAGAAAATCTGATTTCAGGGGCACCTCCTAAGGCTAGACGGGAATTTGCGAGAAGAGGCGAGCGCGAATCGAGCGAAGAGGCAAAACGGGCTAACTAGCGAATTCGCGTCCACTGGACGTCCAGCCTAAGAATGGTTCTGATCGACATCTGATATACTTTCTCCAAGTTTCGGACTAATGTCTGCGCAGATGTATGCAAGTACGTTTTAGCACATTTTTGAGCTTTTCCTCAAAATTTTTCCAAGGATTTTGATGAATTTCACAGGATTTACTCTTTTATTAAGTAGGAACCTAAAAACAATTTCCAATGAGTACCTACCCCTCATCTTCATGAAAAAATGACCCCTCACTCTTAAATTTTAGTGCGCAAAAACGTGCGCAATTTCGAGTTTTTTGGGTGTAATAAACTATCAAGTATGATTCATAATTTTAATGTGTTTTTCAACGTGGTGATATTTTTTTAATTTTTTTTTATTTAGTCAAGAAAATTTAGGAATCCAGATTTTTTTTCATGAAATTTGAAATTTCAAGGCTTGACTTGAAAAATCGACCACGTTATTCAGCTTGAAAAAAACATTAAAATCATGTACAGTCCTTTTTGCATATTATTTAAATAATTGTTTTATTTGAAGGAAATATTTAATTTTGTAATATAATTTTTATGATGGAATAAATACTATTATTATTATTATTATTATTATTATTATTATTATTATTATGTATCATACATATTTGATAGTTCTCTCCTAGTTCTCCTCTAGTTGAATTCTTGCTTTTAGGGCACATTTGGAGCGTAATTTCGCACGTTTTGCTCACTCAAATTTTTGAATGAAGGGTCATTTTCTCATGAAATTAGGCTTAGAATCCGAATCTGCAATAAAAAAATGGGGGGTAGGTACTTACCTATCTGGAAAAAAAACAAAGTTGACGTTGACAGCGCCACTGTGGCGCAAGTGGCAGGTGTGCAAGTATTTTTCCTGAAATCTACGGCAAAAATTATGTAGAGTGCCTTTAAAAGGAATTTTTTACTTGTATCCTAGAAGAAATTAGGGGGTGTAAGCCCTTAGTGAATCACCCTGTATTTCTCCAGATGATGTCTGACCCTGGAATCGATCTTAAAAATTAAAAAAAAAAAAAGTTCAAATTGTCAATAATAACAAAAAAGGATGAGTTCGTTGGCCAGAATTTTCGGAGTACTTCAAGGGGTCAAATTGTGAAAATTAAGGGTCAAAAAACGAGTTTATTGATGAATTTGGTGTAAATTACCACAGGAACTTATACAGTGTACTTATACAGTGTACTTATATAGTGTAATTACATAGGAACATATACCTATATGATATATTCGGAATCAGATCGACATTTCCTATAATAATCACCCACAAATTTGGTTAAAATGATTCTTCGGAAATCCGCTCATCAACTCACGCTGCATGAATGGAACTTTTTCTTTATATAGGTAGGTACCACTCAGCTAATGTATTCTATAGGTACCAGTCACTTAAATGTAGGTAACTCACTTAATGTAGGTACTTACCTACACAAAATTGGAATTTGAAAAAAAAGAAGGTAGGTATTTAGGTAAGTGATTTTTTCCGATAATGATCATGACCACAAGGCCCCAACCCCCGCCTGATTAGTAACCTTGAGTTCTCACCCTTCCACAAACCTCAGGGTCTCTCAACCCCCACGCGTATTCCACTTTTTTATCAAATAAATTGATTTCCAATTTTATGAATCGGCGGAACTGGAGAGGGGATGTGGCGTGCCTCCCTCATTTGTCATATCGTTCAGTCAGTTAACAGTGACCTTCCCTCATGTAGAAATGTCACCCTTCGTTCACTTGATGCTCGTGGCGATGTGTGCGAACTACCGTTCAAATTTATTTGGTAAGCTTCCGGGGTATTCCAATGAGTTCTTCTCATTGAGAGGAATGATGATAGATAGGAATGATGATGATAGATAGGAAGGATGATGATCCCCTTTCATGGGGAAATGACCTAGTGGGAAATTTAATTTATACGCCGATATTCACGGTCAAGGAAAAGCAATGGGAAGAAGAAAGTAGCTACCAGTAGCTACTTTCTCAACCTAACGCTAGACAGATCCGATCTCGATGAGAGTCTCTCCCAAAACGCTACCAAATATTTCAAATATTTGGTCTATTATTTTCAATACAGATTCCCCTCTGCGTAGATCTCTTTTTTTGGGGTCAACAAATTAAATACCGTTTCGTTCACTATCATGTCTCTTCGGTAGTTTTCCTGTGAGTAACAATGGAACAGATTCATCGGAGACAATAATTTTATAGCTCATCTTAAAACATGGCATCATAAAACTTTGAATGGGTATGTTGTTTATTCATTTATTTTTTTCAAGCGATCAAAAAGTTCCGCTTTGAACTAAAGTTTTTCTTAATGAGTTCCGACCTAACCCGTATGTTGCTCGACACTTTTTTCGACTTCTTTCATCATAATTACAAGCTACATCAAGGTTGGAGAAACAAAAACAAAGATACCTACTTATTGCAATTACTGGATTTCGTTTTTATACCTAATTATAGCATGATAGGGATATGTTTTGTTGGAAAGTTGTTTTCAAGCGATTGTGAGAATAGAACACTTTTTCCCCAGCAAACGACAACCAGAATTTCACATGCAACCTGAAATCAGAAGATCAAATAAAGAAGGACGCTTACAGAGGGAAACTCATACGAATTTTGACCTTCGTAAGTATTCAATAATCTTACAGACTCACCAGAAGTAGATAGGTAATACCTACATTCATTTCTTATCCCTATAGAATCCATTTATCACAGGAATTTGTGCTCTATGACGACGTACGTAAATAGGTAGAGAGATATGTAGGTAATTACCTACCTACCTAAATTATAAAATTATGGATCTCTTTCACTTCTCTTGAAATGTTTCTATTAAATAAATGGCGACATAAATTTATTGGTAGACATCGACAGCTCAAAGTCATAATGGAAGACGGACGAATGGCTTCGTTCCAGGTAGGAATCGGTCCACACTAACCTAAGACACATTAGCTTCCATAGAGACACATACATAAACAAACACACATAGATTCATAGAAAATTCATAGCGGTGGTGAGGAAGCAAAAGAATTCCCTACAGAATCAGTTTCAGACTCTAATAAATCCAAACCACAAAAAAATCATGGGAATGTACCTAATGGATGCATGTCTGAGGGACCAAAGTATCAAATAATATGTATTTGTGCGTCATTAAATCCAGTGGTCGATGCCCTAGCCTCGACGTTCAAATGATTCGAATTTGAATGATAATGATTGCATTTTCGACAGATTGTGATTTATGCTATGAAAGAACACAATATTCTCAGAAAATGTTCGAAGTTCTTTTTTTCTAACTAATTTTGGGCTGGTTGTGTGAATTTCGAAAATTTCATTGTATGTGAAATCGTCGAAATGGACACAACCAGCCCAAAATTAGTTTAAAAAAAGAACCTCGAAGATTGGATGGTATTAGCGAAAAAACATCCGACTTTCATTATTTCGGGTGTCAAAGACCTCATACTATAGGCTAAACTCGATTAGGTGAAAACGGAAAAAAGTTGCATTTGATCAGCTGACGTTTAAAGGGATGTTGGCCTACTCGGGAAGATTTACGATTCACACTCTTGTTTCTGCTATTTTCCGTTCAACCCTTGAGTCCTTACAGGGAGCGAACAGCTGGTCCTGAAATGCTCCGCGAGATCTCATTCAACGCTAAAAATTGCATGTGTTCAATTTGAAATCAATGGAAAAACTATACTGCCTTGCTAAGATAAATCTTCGTATCTACCATTTTGGTGTTTTTGGGCATGGGCATGGGCACATGGTTATGTAGATCTCGAAATGGCGCGTCATTGAGCCAGGTTAGAACTTCGAATCTCCTTCGGAAAGTCAAAAATTGACATTTTCCTATATACATTTTGCTGATTTGGGCCCCTCTAAATAAGCCGTATGTACTTTCAAATGCGGAGTTTGGACATTGTAATGCAGTATTACCTGCATACGTTTGCAACTCATCCTAGATTATACCTATTGCCGTAAGTGCGGAAAAATATGTGGGTTAGGGATTTCTAACTTAGTAATCACTCTAGTGTCAGTCATGCCAGAGCATGGTCGTAGTTTTTCAATTATTCAAAATGTTGGCAGATAGGACGTTTTAAGCTAGTGCCCCTAGGGGTACTAGGATATATCTTCCTAAGTGCGGCAAAACACCGGAGGTTACTAGGTTAAAACTTCTCAAGTACAACCCCTTGCTACTTTCGTGCTGATTACTACCTGATGAATGATGATTAAGGTTTGGTAACAACACATAAAGTTGCAGGGAGATATTAGGAAGCTGTGGTAAACATTTCAGATCGCTAGCATGAAATGCTTGGACTGCACAACGATTTTCACTCAACTGCGTTTTTTTCGAAATGAAAAAAATGGAGATAGGAAGATTTATTAGGGGCAATATACCTTCCTATCTGAAGTTTTCAAGCTAGGGCGTTTTGAAAATGTCATCCCTTAGTTTCTATCCTTAGAAGACTGACGGTAACGTCAAGCTTGGTAGCACAACTAGACCCCAAATGGAGCCGGTACACCAAATTTCATCAATTTTGGTCCATGGTAGGTAACTACGAGTAAGTAAAGTGCGGCGGACGGCACGGCGTACGGACGGATTTTTTTATTTCTACGTAGGTATCTTGAAACGTGAAAAAAAAACTTTGAGAAGTGGGGGGTTAAAAATAAATTTTTCATGCTCGATTCCAAAGGTTAATTATTGAAAATAATAAACCAAAAGAACGTCTCCTGTAATGCAAGGATTACTAAACTTTCCACTTTCAAACTACCGTAGGTAGGAAGATATCTATTCGTGCAAGAAGTAAAGAAAAAATGTTGTCCTCCAAAATCAAAATGTTCACCTGTTTTTTGCGTTTCAAAGCTTTCTGAACGGTTCCATTCTGGTTCATGGTTCCATTCTGTCGTCAATTCCTTGTCCCACGAAAAACTAGACGATATTAGGTATGGTCCAATTTTGATGAAATTTTCAGCCATTGTGTCGGTTAACTCCTAGACAGTCCTCAATAATTATTTTCATCGCCTTTCGGACCAATGTAGCGCGTGCACAAACGTAAATTTCCCGAAACTAAGATTTCTCAGTTCCTATATATAATACTCGCTCAAATTCAGAAGGTACTTACTTATGTAGCAGCCTTTTAGCAGCTAGTTCTGTTGAACTTATAGGCAAAATATAATATTCTACTACTATACGTTACTATTAGGCAGTGGCGGATCTAGAATTTTATTTGTGGGGGGGGGGGGGGGGGGGG
>JAEMON010000001.1:45114279-45130690 GCA_030264115.1 Lygus lineolaris | reverse complement strand
TTCTCCTATCCACAACTTGCAGATCCGCCAATACGTTTTTCACATACTAGGTAGATAATAGGTTATTATACTTGAATGTTTAATAAGATGACCAGTCAATTGCAAAAAAAATATGAACATTTTCAAGACAGAAGGGAATAATGAATAATATCACGAGTTGGTAACCTAGGCCTAACTTACCGTTTGTCATCTTCACTGGGAGATTGAAGAAAGACTTTAGTTGCCCAGAGGCGAGTGATAAAAAGTTTTCTCTTCTTCTGGAACGGCACATTAATAAGCACGCAAATAATAGATACACCGATGTAAATGTGCATAACTTATGTGGGGAATTGAATGAGAAAAGCGGACAAGGAAAACGAAAAAAAAACGGTCGGTCATGATCAAAAACGAAAATGGTGGAATCACAAACCGAAAACACAAACTGCTACTATCACCAACCTAACACAACATAGAACCAACACTCATACTTTTTGGAATAAACACCACTAAGATTGGGTGCTTAATTACAAAAAATGCTGGAAACAATAAAAATATAAATTTGAATAATTTAATACCGCTTTAAACCGAGTTATATGAATAAACAATAACAATCGGCGATATTACTGCTCCCATGCGGTGAGGGGGCCCAAGCTCAAAGTGGGCTACAGGTTCCCCCATTGAAGTGCCGGCCCCTGCGGTGTGGTATGTCGGGTTAAAGGGGGGAGGTTAGGTTCTCTGTGTGTTTCAGATGTTGGAGGCCGGGAGCCCAGGACGGGCGTTCCCCAGCATCTAGAGCCCCTCCCCATAGGGCCTAGGAAGCGTGCTTCACGCTCCTTGGCCGATGGGACCTCTAGTCAGATGGATAGACGAAGGGGGCCGCTCTATGGAGGTCGCCTTCGCGAGAAGACGACTTCCATACACCGTCCCCACGGACTCGCGGAATGAGGTCATGCAATGACCTCATCCTCGAGATCATCGTCTTGGGTGGTATAAAAGGACGGAATTGGGAAAGAAGTGGCAGAAAGTGAATGCCCAAGGTAGCCAGGTAGCCCAAGCTGTGTCTCGTTCATTCGTCGTGCAGTCCGAAATTACCTGGACTGGTTGAGGACCAATAGCCCTGGTACTTTCTGTGAAGACTGTGAAGTCTGCAGGGCCCGTCGATTCCTCGAGAGACACAGGGAGCTATTTCCTCATCGACGACATCCTTTGGAACCAGCACTCCCAAGAAGAAATTAGCGGGGAAGAATTTAAAAAAAAAGTGAGTGAAAAAGTGAAACTGTGACCTGAAAATGTGAGACTGCCAGTTTTAGATAAAAGTCAATAGGCTAAGATATTCATTTTTTTTAATTTTTTTTGTTAAGTCCTAAAAGGCATTAAATAATAGCACAAGTTAAGACCTAAGGGCAATATAGTCGATAATCTCGTCCGGTGATAAATTTTAGATATAAGAATTGAGACCTGAAAGGACATTAGATTTTAACATTTGTTAAGACCTACGGGCAATAGTATGAGTAAATTTGTTCCTCGTTGAGACCTCAAAGGCATTCGTTTTAAGATTTGTTAAGACCTACGGGCATCAGTATTTTCTTTTATAACGTTTCTTTTATATATTTGTTTTACCAAAATAACTACTTACGTATGTACATGTGGGCACGGAAGTGTAGTTAAGTTGAAAAGGATTTTGTTTTTGTCTAAGAAAATAGTGCCAAAAAGACAACAGAAATGTTAAGATGTGATTCTGTGTAGGATGTGATAAATTTGAAAAACATAAAAATCCATAGAACGGCAATAAGACCAAACAAATCTATGTGATGAAAACTAATCTGTTAAACTTAAGAATGAACGTTTCTTCTATTATGTCAATGTGATTCTTATGAAATTATTGGCTTTAAGAATTCACCAACCATGTAAGAAGTTTAAGAAAGAAGAGATAATTAAAAAGGGAAATAAGAAAATAAAGAAAGACTTTCATTTCTGTTAAACCCCGAATCCAGTGTTCAAATATAAGATAATTAATAAAACAATTTTCAAGAAGTAAGTAATCAAATAATTTAAATTTTAAATTTCAATCCATCATCAGATTCATAATATTTTCTTTTATTGTTACTAAACCTTCATCAATTCTTATCCGAATTCTGAGATTTCATTTATTCAAATTTATTTAAAGGTTAAATTATTAAGTAATTTTCAAATTAATTCTTTTTAGATAAATAAACCTTTTTTTTTTTTTAAATAAGGGAGCTTCCTCTCACTTTTCTTTTGAGTCAGACAGACAGTGAAGGAAGCCCTCTTGTTACAAATTTAAAAGAGCTCTGCAACCCTTTCTTACAGAGATTTTAAATTTGTTTTTGCCGACATGACGTCGGCCAGGGAAAGAAGGGGGAAGTTGTAGTACCTAGGAATAACCCCCCCTCTACACCTTCCTTCGCTTAACGAAGAAGGAATTGAGAGAGGAGGAAAGTATCGCATAGGGACAAATTACTCTTCACCCAACAGAGTACAGTAAAAGCGGGAAGACACTGGATTCAGGGTTAGGATACGGGAGGAAAGGCCATCCCTCCACAATGCAAGTTGCGCCTTGGGTTGCAATCCGAAAATCCGCGTCGGAAGAAGACCAACCCGCCTATTTTTAGTGCAAGAAGGAGTATAAAAGGGAAGAACCGCGAATCAAAGGGAGCAGAAAGCCACTCATAAGTCAAGCGAACGAGCTAGTGAGAAATAAGACTTTCAAGAACAATTCTACAAATCCTCATAAATCTTCTGATTCGAAGTGAGGTACTTTGGGCGGGATCTCCTCAGAGTCCAAACTAATTCGATCACTTTTCTATTATTCTTTCCTATAAAATCAAAGAGCGTTTCATCCTCTTTGTTGGAAATCTTCTTCAATTAATATTCGCGTCCGAATAAATAGGGAGATGTCCCTAGTGCGGAATTTTCATTAGAAAATTCGAATATTCATATTAAGTACACAGTGGTTCCAGAGCAGCAGCCAATCAGAGAAGAGCACGTCGCCCAGCCAACGAAGACGTCACACCTCGGATGCGCAAGTCCCATTCCACTATTTGAGCCTCTCCACTCTCCAGTTCAATTCAAAAAGCTTAACAGTCAATTCGTTAACATTTCTCTGATTCTCATCCAAATTGTTTTCGCCTAATTATAACGAATATTCAAGGTAATAGCAGTAGACTTTTCTTTTATATGTCTTGTATTTGAACAATTTATTGGAAATGGATACAATAAATAACAATGATCTTGTAACTATGTCGTCATGTTTCTCTGCCCCGACCCTTCAGAGGGCCTCGAGGAGATGTTTAGGTAGGAATCTTTCTAACTATGATTTCAGTAATACTCGTGTACTACTAAGTACAACATATATATGGAAACCCTATTGGTCCATTCACTGCTTGTGAGCAATCCCCATCGATTTGTGAGTGGGCAGGGGCAGGCTTTGTACCAGTTAACGCGAATACCTCTTTGTGGCGTTTCAGCCCATTTATCGAATTCTTAGTTCAGTCCTAAAAGCGCTTACATTGTCTCCAGATGTGACTCCTAGACGAACTTGGCATTCCTTGAGTTCCTTTTCGTGGTCATGTGATGTTTGGAGGTGCCCATAATTTATTTTCAGTTCTACCTGGAGTAAATACACTCACTAGACAAAGGCCTCTCACGACTAACGTAGCCGTTTGGTTATTGGGGTGCCTTTTAATTCTAGTTAATTAAGTCCTTTTGAATCGTGGACAGGAACAAACAGTTTTCCGTCTGCCGCCATTCGTCTAGAATGAATCCATGGACCATGTCACCATGATAGCGCCAAAGAATCAAACTTCAGGTTTGAACATGGAAGTACGATTACCTACTTCATGGGTTTCTAAAGGCAGATAAGCGGAGTTTCGCACACCCCCACTGACACACGCACAGTAAGTAAACAAACAAAACATATTTTTTTTGCCGCCTTCATTTTGTGGTTCAACAAAATTCATATGAATATGAATCTGATTTAGCAAAGATCAATCAATCAACTGTAGACTGTTGTTAAGATCTTAAGGTACTCCTGACGTGATCTTGATCTGTGTGATCCTGGAACCAAGAAGAAGAGGAATGTCGAGTTTTTCTCCTAGAGTGTAGGTAGGTAGGTTCAGTTCCAAAAATTAGCTTCGGAAACAAAGTGATTTTGTACCTACCCCAGAAATCTAAATCTGATTTGTTTCAAGATTCATGACCTAGATACCTGTGCCTTTAATGATCACAAATGAAAGGCAAGTCAGCTGAGAATAGCACACTCGCAGTTGAAGAGTCAAATTGTTTGTTGATAAACATTGAGTTCTATTTCATGATATTCTACCAAAAACCAGTCTTCATAGTAGAAAAGGAAATGTTAGCTTGGGACTGGGATGAATAATACACCCAGCAAGTGTGAAGAAAGATTAAAGCGTAATTAAAAGGTGGGTTGCTCGTTATTCAATCAATATCATTTACCTATATCGTTATCTGGTTTATTTAACCTTTCCACTCTGATAAGCGCATATCCCTAGAAAGATAGGGCTCTTCACAAAGCTATTGAAGATAGGGGTGAGTAGATTTTTACTCATGTGAAGAAAAACTTACCAATATGCCCTTCTGTCGTAATAGTGGGAAGAGTCAGGATTAATGACATCATCTTACTTCTGTTTATAAACTTTTTATTTGTAACATTTGAAAAAATACTTCTTTTATTCAATAGGGTAACCTTATTACAACTACATAAAGAATTAGAAGGTAGGGGTGAGTAAAATTGACGTACAATGTTTTTGTTCTCACATTGTGTACTAATTACAACCATGAAAATGTAGAGCAGAGTAAAATTGACTCACAATGTTCTTGTACTTGCATTGTGAGACAATCCACAAGGGCGGCCTACACACAGACTGACAATGTTTTTGTACTTACATTAAGTACCAATTACTTACATGGAAAGGTAGGGGTGAGTAAAATTGACTCACAATGTTTTTGTACTTACATTGTGAGACAATCCACAAGGGCGGCCTTCACACTGACTGGCCAACCTGCAACTGCCTACTGAGTGAATAGGTGGGGGGGGGGGGGGGGGGGGGGGGGGGGGGGGGGGGGGGGGGGAAGCAAGAGCCCTTGGCTCTAGGGAAAACCAACGGATGCTTCTCCTAGTGAGTAACATTTACTCACACCTATCTCTCTAGGGATATATATGCATCCTACTCAAACACACCTTAAACACACGTTTTAGCGTCCTGGCGCCTGCCTCCCCTCAATATGAAGGACGCATTTGCTCGCTCGCATTTATTGAGGGATTCAGAAAATATTTATTATCACTTCCCTTCACTCTTATTGACTTTGATATAAACTTTTGTTATAAACCTCTAATATATTACAGTAGTATGATTTTTCGGCAGTATTATAGCAGGTTCTATCATAGTGGTGTATATGACTTTATATATTGAATCCACTTGGTTTTTTTCATTTATAGATGACGAGAGGGTAGTGTTCATCTTCAAAGTGTCATCCAAACTGTTCAATGGACAAACGAATCATTGATTGTAATCAGGAGAATGGGGATCTGATGAACAACATTAAATCTTCGTGTCGTATGTATTGTTCTATTTATATTGGATTATTTACGCTTATGAACTGAAAACCATCCTAGCCCAATCAAATGGCACTTGATCTTCAGTCAATGTGATGACTTCTATGAATCTTGAGTAGTCTTCAACCACCTTAATACCAGTGGTTAGATAATTTGAACAAATCATACCGATAAGTTCCCTGGGTTTATTAGGGAGGTCAGTGACTATGAGAGGTTCATACTTATTCGGCTTATGTTGCTTGTTCCGCTGTCTGTTCTGTTTCTGTCTGTTGGTGACTTGTTCTGCTTTGAATAACCAGGCCACCTAATAGTTTCTTTCGTACGTCTACAATATTTTGCTATTCCCATGTGATGGATGTGATTCAGAATTGTCTTCCTCAATACTACTGGAATGAATAAGCATCTTCTTGTAAGAACGTCGGCTACAAAATTCTCCTTTCCAGACAAATGCTCAACTTTGAAATCAAATCATTGCAATCTACCAGAATGCTCGTCTAAGCTGCCCATACAGGCTCAATATTTTTGTGCAATGTGGGTTGCACATTATATTGACGGTGGTCCCTAGATGGTCAATATTATTGTAGAATATGTTGGTTTGTGTAAAACATTGTATCGTATGGAGGCGATATCGACGGTTGTGCAATACATTAGACAATTGCTTGCACAGGTGTACAACCATTTTGTGCAAACAATCAAACAGTACAACCAGTTTGTAATTCTTTCGAGCAGTTAGTACTCAAAGAATTGATCTTTTTTACTTTTTTACAACTTGTTTCTCAGCATCCGGGTAGGTAGTTTTCGCGATCAACACATCGTACTGCTCCCCCTTTTTGGCACGGTTACTATAAGCTTTGCATTTGACATCCCACAGAGCCGGAAGACCACGATACACCTCAATAAATTCCACAATAATTTTTTTTTGGCGTTCTTGACTCTCATGATGATGCGTAGTTGAAAGGGCGAGCTGAAACTGACAGACCAAGTGACGGGCTATTGCCCAATGTTGCTAACAGACGGCACAATATTTACCCGTTTGCACAGTATATTTTCAAGATTTTGAAAATCACACAATATATTGCTAAACCTTTCAATATCGCCCGCACACGATCAATTTTATTGCACAAACCAAAATATTGTACAATAATATTGAGCGTGTATGGGCCGCTTAAGGGCTTTTCACGAAAAATTTGAACGAATGGTTTATGGACAGTGAAAATCGAATCAATCAATCAATCTTTTCAATCATAGCATATTTAGACTCAGCAGGGGAAAAGCTTTTCGATGCATAAAACACTCCACTCCACTCACCATGCTGTAACTGTTCCAAAATGCAGCCTAGCCCGTAATTGCTGGCATCATCATGTCTAAGCATTCCATTTGAATGTAGCGAGGACTGGTGCAGTCGAAATGGCTAGTTTTATTTCCGCAAAGACGTGCTCTTTTTCCCGGGACCAAGGAATGCCCTTTTTCTAATGCTGTCAAAGTGGGTAGGTCTCTAAAGTAGGTATGAATTTGGCTTGATAATTTACCATCCTCAAAAATGAATGTAGTTCTGTAACATTCTTAGCGATATTAATATTAGCCATTGCAGATACCTAATCCGGATCTTTATCTGGCTTAGTGTTGACACAATCGTTCCAGAGTGGTCCTAACATTTCTGTCATATTCTTCGCTATTTTTGCCTGTAATTGATACATCATCAATCAAATTTATCACTCCAGGCAACCCATCCAAGATCTGTGATAACCTTCTTTGGAAGACTTCAAGCCCCGAACTTATCCCAAAGGGGAGCCTTAAAAATTGAAATCTTCCAAAAGGGGACAGGAAACTGGTAAATTCAAGGGAATCTTCGGTCAGAGGAACCTGCCAAAATCCATTGGCTGCATCAAGTTATGTGAAAAATACAGCACCGTCCAGTTTCGCTAGACATTCCTCTACTGAACTGTTGCTCTCTTCACAAATTTGTTTAGTTTTGTGTAGCCGACACACAGACGGACCCTTCCATCCTTCCAAAGTACCACGACAATCAGTGCACACCGATCAGTTGGCTCGGTAAAAGGATTGATGACACCCTCATTTACCATGCGCTGCAGTTCAGTTTTCACAGCATCTAATAGGGGCTCAGAGGCATTTAATGTTACTCAGTGTGCAAAGCTATCCTCTAAGGGCTAACCACTGTGTATGGCCTGGCTTACATTCCAATCTTAACTTGGAATAACTCAGGATATTCTTTTTCAGCTTGAGGTGCGTTAATGCAATTGACATAAACTGCACACAGCCTAGTGCAACTGAAGCTGAACATCTCAGTAGCGCAGTCTTCTGATCTTGAAGTAGGTACATAAGCGACTTCGTGAATTGGCGTTGCTTTATGTATCAAGTGTAAGGAGGCTCTATCTAAAACATCACGTTTTGTGCTATCAGGCCCTTGAAGAGTTAGCGAAAAATACTCAATATGCAACCCTAACTGTTTGCACACTGGCATTCCAATAACTGTGACATATGCACCCGTGTCTATTTTGAATGTCACAGCATGATTCTTTAGTTTAAATGTTACAAAAGCACCTGGAAACTGAATTCTGCGTCGATTGAGACCAATGCCGGCTCACTAATACAATAGTCATGATTTTTGGTGATTTTTCAAAGTTTTTCGTTTTCTTGACTTTTTTGGTCATGAACATAAAAGACGGAAAACATCGTCATATCCAGAAGAAAACCATTTCGATCCAACGGTCCAAAATTGCTGACATTTTGATGTTTTAGAGATTGCAAATGGAAAAAACGCCCAGCCATATAATCCATGGATTACTGTAGACAAGATGTTTATCTGCTGATACCTTCATACAAAACAACAGTAAGGTAAGGTGGGGCAAGTGCAAAGTAGCCCCCTTCAGCCCAGTCAGGCTTGAGTCAGAGAGCTGCTATGTGTGGGTTTTGTTGCCAACTGTATTACCTTCAAAACCTTCCCACTAGGCGCGCTCCAGTGCAGAGCACATTGGTAGAGAGGAGGTTTCAAAATGACCATTTGGTTTAGTCTCGCAAGTCAAGCTGGAGGGAAGTGAGTGAATCCAAATTCATCCACCTCATTTAATTAGTTTTGTAACATTTCTCACGGAAACCAAGTACTTTAAATGTTGTAGTTTTAGAATGAAACTTGGATGCAATTCATTCTTTTCATTTTACCAGAATTAGGCCCTACTCTGCACTTACCCCAAAAAATGGAGGACGTGGGCAAGTGCGCTAGTTAACAGTGGGTAAAGTGCAGGGTGCCTCCCTCCCGCCTCCCCTGTTTTATAATGGGGACTCCAAGACCCCATAGGAGGATTTTTTAATAAAAATCTCGCCCTTCTGAGAAACATTTTAGTAAAATTAATAAATAATGTTTACCACATTACTTCTTTTCAATGGCCCAGGTCATTTCAGCTTGACAAGCTGCCAAATCCTATGACTCAGAGAGATTTGAATAATTACAAGAGCCGTTCAATTGTCAGAATTCAGACTATTTGGAATATGTCCCGTCATTCACCTGTTAGTGTTTCTAAGGTTTCTACGGTGCAGTTATGCACTTGCCCCATTTTGCGAGGCAAGTGCAGAGTAGGGACCTTTTTTTCTATTTGTTCTTGGATCATGAGATTTTTGATTTGTTCAGGAATGCTACTATAGAACAGTACAGAATGACTAGAGGTTTCATTTGCAAAAATAATCATCACTCTAGCATAAAAAGCAACTTTTCTGTAGCTGTTTAAAGTTGAACTTGACAAAGTGTGCAGCGCACTTGCCCCACCTTACCTTAATGTTTTCAGGGGTTGCACAGTTTTTATTACTAGGAACTGTAAAGCAGTTCCATATTACCTATCCATGATCATTATATTCTGCAGGCCAGGTACTATCAGAAGTGTTTGAATCAGGAAAAGCTTCAAGTCCCTCTTGCATAACTTCCGAAGTAGTTGGATCTGTTGGAGCCCAGCTGGAATTACAACGTCATGAACTGTTTCTGACCAAAAAGCAGGTAACTTGGTTCCATATATAATCATACTTGTACTATCCATGGTTGAGCTGGGGCTCACGGGACCCCTGGGAAAACAACATTTAGGGGCCTTGCAGTTAAGTTATATATATCAACCTACTAAAAATAATCCTCCCTGCAAATTCTTTAATCTTTTTAGAAAGAAATATTACCTACATCGTATTCAAATACTTCGTACTCTCATTATCTATTTTCTTTACCCCAGGAGTGGGAGGGTGTAAAATGATAAGCAGCATTTTGAATGGAAAAGGTTGAAACTAGAGGCGCTGTTCTTAGTTAGTAGATACTCAGAGGGAGTCACCTATCAAGGGGTTAATGTGTACCTACTTATTTCTAAGATTAAGCTGAAAATTGTATAAGTACCTACCTATGTAGTATCTTGGATACTGATGATTGTAAACGTTTGCAGGTGAAGGAGAGAAATAGACAAATTTTAAAGCTGGAACGTATAATCCACAATCAAAAAGAAGAGCTACAGCACAATTGTGAAGGATCGTCTAGTCTGATGAAACTGACAAAACTTCTGTACGGTAATTAATTTGTATTTATTGTTCTTTTTTGCCATGAAGTCACTGTGTTGCCTAATCAAAATTGTGTTTGAAAGTAAAATGTTCTTCGACGTGTGGACGGATGTTTGGCCATTCGCCAAATCACGAGCATGCCATGCTCGGTTGCTCTGTCCAGCGTCGTTTTTTCCCTCACACTTCAAAGGAGAGATGAATATACTCCAAATGGCGAGAATCAGCCATATACACACATTTGCTGAACTGTTTGTTGTGTGAATGAAGAGTTGTAATTAACGTTCCTTGTGACTTGTGCTTGTTAACTAGATTTGCTATTCTGAGGCCCTGCATGGTGAATATCATGGCGAATATTCCCCATTGGGGAATCATCGTGTATGAGAAAATCACATTTTTTCTGGCTTTGTATTGTTATTTGGAATAAAATGACACTGCCAATACAAATTAAAAAATATTTTATCGTTCGGGTGTGCGGAAAACTTGGAATAAAAACTCAGCTGTTTGAATAACAGGCAGAATCCCGAAGGCCCTTGGGAAACCCTTTCCTACGTCTCACTAAAAGAACTGAACCGAAAAAGAATGGGCTGACATCACATTGAGAGCAGTGAAAATAGGAATAAATTAAATAATTAATTGAGAATTAATAAATATTAATTACTTCAAATTATTTATGTCAATTCTATTCTCACTAATCTGGAGCCCAAACATTGATGGACTTTGAGTTTCGTTTTTTTTGGTTGGCGTCTTGGACAGGTTTGCCCAATGACAGACGACACCCTTTTCAACGTCACTTTCCCGCCATATTACAGTAATAAATATTTCAATAAATTTTCTAAAATTACAGATACACTATTTTTGCCTTACGACGTGATTATTGTTTCTTTGAGTCATTATCTTTCAGAAAAAAATGTAAAAAAATTTATTATAATTCCCCATTAGAGGCGAGTTGGTCGGGATTCGATTAAGCTGGGCATTGAGCACGTGCTCGCAAAATTCTTAGTAGCGTGGCTTCGTTTTCGTCCACTTGTGAAGAGACGAGTAGCAAATATTTGCCGTAATAGTAATCTGACACATGCCTTCGAAATACCATTATTCATTACAACAGATTCCAGCCTAAATTGGCTGTGGGCAGTATTGTTGGAACCTAAGGCATTTGCCTCAAGAGTGCTTAAGTCACTGGAACAACATTGTTCTGCCTTGGACACAGAGGGGTTTTTACTAATTTTTTCATTGAAAAAGTTCGATCAGTACATCAGGGGTAGGGAGATATAAAGCCCCAGCCTTACAATAGACTGTCTGCTCAGGTTGAAATACTGGGAATCCCTCCCATCCCCTTCTGCCTTTTCTTCTCTTGGGCGGACTCGAGCTTTCATGAAAGCTTTTGTCGTGGGAATATCAATTCAGCTTCTCACATTGAGTATTGATCTAGAGCCCAGGCATTTAATTAGTGCTGATTAAGGGATTTCTCAGTACCACGGTCCGGAGTCACTAGGTTATGAGAGCCAAATAGGGAATAATTATTAGGCACCATGACACCAACTTTTGTCCAGTGTTTGGATAGCAGGGCCGAAAGTGAGGGAAGTGGGTCTCCAAGCCTGCTACTACCTTTTTAGAACTATTTTGACTTTTGCTTCTGCCCTCACACTCATTCATCCTGTCACTCCAGGTAGTATTTGGTGGGGTACCCAAACGTGCCATGATAGTGTATACAATGATGTTGTTATGTAACATTTGCCCCAACATTTTTTGTCAAAACGAGATGAAAGTACCAATAAGGCGCTCTTAAAACTGGCTGAATTTCCATTCAGGTACATTCTGTACCTGGCAAACTTCTACAATGTTTTCCACAGGTGCAGTTGATTTGCAGAACAAGCAATTAGAAAATATGCGTAATATTAAAAGAAGACTATTTGCTTTGGAAGACTCACCGTTTGTTACTCACAAGCCTATAAATATACAGAGAAGCAACATGTATAATTCATCTGTAAGTATACTTGGTATTTCATACTATCATGTAGTTTAAGCTAAGAAAAAAAAATCGTCCATTGTGCCATTTATGTTTTTTTAGAGTTATAACTCATGAGTGTCATATTGAAAGTAAACCATGTATTTTCAACTACCTACAGGTTGCTTCGACTAATTCAATCTGTATACTTTGTTTGCCTGGGGTAAATGTGCAATGGCTGACACTCCTTCCATCAAATGTTTACTACAGAAGCTCTTCATGACCCCCCATTCATTGGTCAATATTTTTTTTTTTTAAATTGAAGCTCCAAGATTAATATATGTATCAAATTTCGTCCCCTGCCCTTATTAATAAAAAAACAATTTAGAGAAAAAGTAGAGAAACAAAGTGACTGACAGACCTTTTTTCAATCACAGACTTTTATGACTGGCAGACCTTTTTTCAATCACAGACCTTTAGAATGCCTCTCTACTTTAGGCACTTGGTAATTCTAGTATCTCTACTCTGGACCTAATATCAATTCAGATCAAGTTAATTCTATTAAACTGAAATAGAAGCTATAGCCAGACAATTCACTAAAAAACATTTAAATAAAAATAATGATTTTGTTGAACTGAGTCTACAGTAGTATAAATATTATACAGTCTATTACATTATTATGGTACAATGTGTTATCATAATGCAATATATACTTCAATAAATTATCATAATAAAATTGATTATAATAATATAATAGATAATATAATATTTATACTCTATTTAAACTCAATTTAATAAAATGGTTTTAATAGTGTTTAATTTTAATGTTTTAGGTGATAATTTTTCTATAGTTTTAATTTGAATATTGTATGTATAATTATACTCTGTCAAGGTAGAAAGGGGGTGAAACCTGATGGTAGTTACATCATAATTTCCCCCTCCCCCTTGCTGCAATAAATGTAGGTGACGGTACGTCATAGTCAGGCCAGTCCAGCCATTGTGTAATAATTCACCAGATCAGGTGACAGCTCTTTAATGGACTGGAAATTTTCAATGCCATCATGAGAGCCATTCTATGCTACACTGCCCAGATGTGGGGACATATGGAGTATGACGTGGTGGAGGGTGTGCAGCTTTTTTTCATCAGGAAGTTGTTCCATCTTCCTCAGTTCACGCCGAACTATTTGATTTATTTGGAGATCAAGTTGTGCACCTTATCAGTATACACACTTAAGCTGCACTACGCCTACTTACTGAAGGTTCTGAGGATGCACGAGTCCCACTTCCCAAAAATAGTGGCTGTTGAGATGGTGAGGTAGTGTGCATGCTTCGTGGAGCACTACACTCCTCTTTGTGCCAAGCACGCCATAGCGGACAACCTGTCATCATTTGACCATGAATTACTTAAGTCGGCCATGGAACGGCTCATCTCAGCAGTGTCTGAACAAAAGCAAGCATTCTTCCATAGTCGAGCTGAAGCCTCGGAAAGCTTTATGCTGTATCAGGAGCTCAATCCAGAGGTAAAGTGTGCCAGTTCGGTCAGAGATTCCTTTGCACATCACGCGCTGGGCATTCAA
Organism: Lygus lineolaris; assembly: GCA_030264115.1. Classification (NCBI taxonomy): domain Eukaryota; kingdom Metazoa; phylum Arthropoda; class Insecta; order Hemiptera; family Miridae; genus Lygus; species Lygus lineolaris. The sequence continues at coordinate 45,117,048 of JAEMON010000001.1, read as the reverse complement.
TATTAGTCTGAGGCTGTGAACTTGAATGCAAAGCCGTATGAGTCTGACCAGCCGGAGGTGTGTTCTCTGTGCAATTTACGTGAATGTGAGGACGTATTCAACTTCCTCTGCCAATGTCCTATGCTGTCAAAGTTTATTTCTCTATTAACTTTGTAATAATTCGTTCAAGTTTATTAGACAATTAACTTTTGTTTTTCCTTTTCTTCTTCTTCTTCAATGGTGGAAACTCCTGCCCCTCATTAAAAACTGCCTCAAAAACATGCATAGTGACTGACACCGTTTTCTATCCAGAGACGTTTTTTAGTCTGTATTTTAGCGTGAGATGGGAGAACAGGGTTTCAGTAATAATCTAAAAATAGTTTGAATTATTGAAACTTGCAATAAATTAACGAAACAAGTGAGGATGTGTGTGTTACTCAGTTTTCAGCAGAAAAAACGGTGGGAAAATCATTGTTAGAGGTCACCTCCGGCTCACAATTGGCTTCTTAACAAATTAAGATGAATTTTTATCACCTTGGTGAAGCTTGAGATGCACTCCATGGGGTTTCTAGAATACTACGCTTGCTAGAAGACATCCCGAAAACCATTCAAACTGTAACTATTCACGATTTGCAGGCAAGGTGTCAAAGGGTGTCTGACACTGTCTGAGTGTCAGCTATTGCACAGTTACCCTACTTGACCAATCTATTTGCTGTACCTACACTTGGAAAATGACTGATAATTTTCAGAGGTTCATCCGAATTTATTACTTAGTTTTTGTTTCAGCGCTCATCTCATGTAACAGAACAAGGAAACTCTCGAATTTTAAATCAATGCAACCATATGTGTAATTTTGAATGCAAAACTGGTATGAATCTGTTTTATCATGTAATATAAAATAAAACCATCATGCTATTCTATCACTCCATGCTATTATTCCTACCTGACAATTGTTCTCTTATTTCAGAAAATAAAACTACCCAACATCCAAACGTTCGTTCACAGCCAAAGTCATTTTGTGCAGAAAACAAAGAAAATGAAACAATCAAAGCTCCTACAGATGTAAGGATCAGAACCCAACTTACCCGTAAATCAAGTAGTTCTACACCCAAGACATCAAAGGGAGGGGGGGGGGGGGAGCAAGAAGATATTGTATCGCAGGATTCACGTTTTCCAATTCATTACACAACGGTTTATTATTTTCTCTCAGGATCTCCCATCTGCATAGATCCTATTGGTATACATATACAGAGTGTCTCACTTATGATCCGAAAAACTTCTCCCACTTGTTCTACAGGTAATTTCCAACAAAGAGTGTCCCTTAATGTTTTTTTCTTAAACCACTAAAAACCTGAATTTTTTCACTTTTACGATTTTTTTTGTGTTTTTGGCCTTTGGTCACTGAAAAGGCCATAACTCCCTCAATATGAAGAGTAAAACCAAATCTGAGTACATCGTTAGAAAGAGCGTTGAAATTCCCGTCTTCTCAGCCTCAACAATAATTTTTTGAAGGGAAATACAAGGTGAAAAATGAGCCCAAAAAGTTAATTTCGTCAAATCTTGAAAACTGCCTGTTTTTCAAACGCTCATTAGACCCCCATGGTTCTAGAGATAAGTTATAGCCTGTAAGCCTAAAAAATGCGCAAAAGCCTCAGCTTCCCAACGGTATAGTCAGTTTTTATTGTTTAGAGGAAATTTTCTTGAGAAAATCGAGATTTTATGTGAAAAAACGTATGTTTTTCGTGTTTCAGGGTGTTGACGAACTGACCATGACTTGAGGAGTTAAGTAGCGTTTTCATGGTAATTTTCACGCTGAATCGAATAGTGACACTCCCGATTCATTTTGACTGATAAAAAATTGATTTTTCGACAATTTTTGGACATACTAGCATATTAAATCATATTTTGTTGAGCTAGTGAACGATCGAGGTAAATCTGAGCAATAATCATTTGGAAAAATTCAATAAACTCACAACATTACTAAAAATATGAGTTGGATGTGCGAGTATGTCCAAAAATTCACTATTTTTATCGAAAAATCAATTTTGACGAAATTAACTTTTCGGGCTCATTTTTCACCTTTTAGTTCCCTTCAAAACATTATTGTTAGAGGCTGAGAAGACGGGAAATTCAACGCTCTTTCTAACGATGTACTCAGATTTGGTTTTACTCTTCACATCAAGGGAGTTATGGCCGTTTCAGTGACCAAAGGCTGAAAACACAAAAAATCTTAAAAGTGAAAAAATTCAGGTTTTAAGTGGTTTAAGAAAAAAACGTTAAAGGACACTTTTTGTTGGAAATTATCTGTAGAACACGTGGAGAAGTTTTTCGGATCATAAGTAGGTATAAGTAGGTACTACCTACCAAAATTATACCAAGAGGTTCACAATGATTATTTCTCGTGTACAATTAGTATCTACCTGTTATTACTATTACCGGAGAGTTGTAGATCTTCATGACGTAATTCAGTAACTAAAGAATCCTATAAAAGTAAACAAGGAACTCGATTTGGCGAAAAAAAAGTTACATTCTTGGTCAGCTGATCTCAGAATGGGAATTTGGCCTTCTCAGGAAGATATGTGATTCACGCTCGTGTTTCTGCTCTTTTGCCGTTCAACCCTTGAGTCCTTGCAGGGAGCGAACAGTTGGGCCTAAAATGCTGTGTGAGGGCTCGTTTGACGCAAAATTGTGTTCTATTTGAAATTGATGGAAAAACTATACCTTACTATTTAAAGTTTGCGAGATACAGCGTTTTGAAAATTTCATCCCCTATTAGCGAATTTTCGAAGA
>JAEMON010000001.1:45098761-45109038 GCA_030264115.1 Lygus lineolaris | reverse complement strand
TCCAAAAATTCTGGCCAACGAACTCATTCTTTCTTCTGATATAATTAACATTTTAAATGTTTATTTTATTTTTTATCTTGATCCCTCAGGCAGATATCGTCTAGAGTGACACATATATAAATAAATAAACACACATAAACACAACTTGTTTATATACATATAAACAAGTGTTAAATTTCAGGAATTGTTTTAGAATGGTCTGAAACGGATTTCCATGAAAAATATTTTCAAAAATTTGCATTACAACAATTTTGAAACCATTGCAATAGCTTCATTTTCTTCGAAAATTCGCTAAAAAACATCAATTAAGCATGTAGCTGATCAATTTCATATACGAAACCACAAAGTAACAGAAGAAGGAACACCCTCAAAATCATCGTTTGCTACTTTGTTGAAAGTCATCAGTACAGTGCAGTTCTGAAGATGGACCTTCATAAGACCCGTATTTGGCATTGCCATTGGTCCAGAAGGAAGCCATTGAAGCTGCAGTTTGAAATGGCTCACTCCAGTCTGGGTTGAAAGACAACCATGGTTAGGTGCTGCCATAATATATGTTCAAAATTGCTATTAATCCCCCCCCCCCCCCCCCCCCCCCCCCCCCCCCCCCCCCCCCCCCCCCCCCTCCTCGCCTACCGTCGCCTGTCCCATACTACACTTGATAGCAGTATCCACTGACAGGGTCAGGTTGGGCTCATGGGACCCCGAGGGCACCTACTTTTGGGAGGCCCCATATAGATATCTAGTGCCCCACACACACCAGTATTTATATATATATTTCATTAAAAAATTTCATATATTCATTTCAAAAATGAGTTGTTGGGTGTTTTGTTTCGTGGGTAGCTAACAATACCTGTCAAGGGGAAATGGTGCATAGCTCCCTCGCGTCCAAGAACATTTGAAATCAAAAATTTAATCAAGACTGTGCAAGTTCAAAACTTTTTATCACGTTGATGTTTGTCAGTTTAGACAAAATGTGAACTTCATTGTGAACAAATTTTACTTTCGCGCTTGGGTAGACCGTACCGTTGCATCAATCATGATGAAATTCATATGTACCTTAAGGGGTCCTACCAGTAGTATCCCTGAAAATGTGAACAAAATCGGATAAAAACTCTGGAACATAGGTTGGTATGTGGCTGTAACAAGGAAATGCGGACAGAGAGACCCGACAGGGAACCAAATTTTTTTCAGGAAGCTCTGAAAAGTAGAATGGGAGTGGAAATTTCCATTTTTGAGGACAACAATATTATTTCGATCCCCAAAGTGCAATGTGAATTTGAAAAACTACACCTGTTTGGTAAGCCATTCTTATAGAAACTTTTGCGCTGTTTCCCAATAATAATACCGTACTTATGTAGGGCCAGGTGGGGTGATTGGGAAAAAAATTGATGTATTCCACTTACTCATAGCCCTTGTGGCCAAGCAATTAGTTCAAAGACAGTTTTTTCGGCATGAAGTGATCACTAGACATCCCACTCAAATTTTCCATGGACCAAAGAAAGAATTAAGTGTTTTGAATTGCTCAATAAATGCTATTCTCAATCACCTCACGTTTCCCCAATTACCCCAAAGAGTAGGGCGTAATTGAGAATGATGTTTTATGTTTCCTAGACTTTTTTAGCCTTTATTTTTTTAGCTCGAAATTCCGCCGAGTTTGGCCACAAGACGGGTGGAAAGAACGCTTGTGACATAGTAACTTATACGTGCTCAGGACCCCCCCCCCCCCCCCCCCCCCCCCCCCCCCCCCCCATCCACCGCGGGCATGGGCGGAGATGACGTATGAAGTTGAAAAAAATACAGGACCCGTTTTCGCTCATCAGATACCCCTCATGTTGCCCATTACTGAAAAGCTCTCACTGAGACCAATTGAAAAAGTAAAAAATAACCATGCATTCTTTTCCACCTTCTCTAAGGCAGTATGGGGAATGCCAAATAGCTTTAACTTGGCCAAAATTGACTGAAAATTTGTCTTTTTGAATCAGAGCAAACTTGGATTTAGATACATCTGTACTTTTGAGACCAGTAACCTCCAACTCCATACTTGAGACACATGCGAAAATTAGGTTTTGTTTCTGACACCGCCTAGAAGATCCATAAGCAAATATGTAGTCAAAGGGTGCTACGTAGATTTTAGGCATCTTGTCCGGCTCTACAATATTATTTTACCAACACATCATGTTATTATGACAAAAAACACAACTTTGGTTATTTAGTTTGTTGTAGGAATGGAGATAATGAAGTGTAAACTTCCTTTCCCAACTCCCCGTTTGGCAAAAAGCTCAGGGGTAGTTGAGAACAACAGCCAAGAGGGAACAAAAGAATGGAGTTGGGAAAAAATACCATAAATACTGTTAATTCACGTGCTAAGCCACAATTATTGACCATCAAAAACACTTAACGCTGATTTCTGTATGCAGAATCAGCCAACAAACTCCTACAGTCAACTTTGATTAACGATCTTTTTGAATGACACTTCCAAAACTGCTCGCAGAAATGTGAGATGAATACGAAAACGTGCGGGAACGCGTTTTAAGGAGTCCTGCTGACATAGAGTTTCAAGTTCCAAGGCAGTTTAGTTCGGCTGGATCCCGTAACAGCGCTAAATGCACTTGTTCTCAGTTACCACTGATTCCCAATTACCACACCTGACCCTACCTATGTTCTTATAGGAAGGTACTTAAGACAGTAAGTTTCACTGAAAACCTAAAAACTCGTTTTTTAAAGCGATTTTTGACCCCATATTTTTAAAATATTAATGCTCCAAACATTCTGGCAAACGTACTCATCATTTCTTTTGATATTATTGACATTTTGGATTTGTAGACCGTTCCTAGTGTCATCGATCGTCGATTCAGAGTGGACTGTAACGGATTTCGATGGAAAAACTTTTCAATAATTTCCTCTTAAAAAATGTTATGCTCTTTGCATTAGCTTCATTTATTTTACTTAGAAAATTCTCTTAAATAGTTATACTATTAACAATTTCTTTTAATCAGAAGTTGAGCTTCCTAACTCGTCCCCACAAGGGGGCTTCTGGGAAGGGAATGGCTTGTGGGAGGGGCCCCACAAGCCATGGAGGAGAGGAGAGGGATGGGGGTAAGGGATCATGCTGAAGGGTCCCAGAAACTCCTTGATCAGAACTACATTAAGCTTTTTCCGATTTATTTTTTCAATTTTTTTTAAATTTCTTTCAATTTTTTTTTTACACTGAGGTGGCGGGGGCCCTGGGGCATCGCCCCGTGCGCCCTGTGACCAGCCCAACCCTCACCACTGGCTTATCCTTCACTAACGGTATTTCACATTCATCTTACCCCTTCCTAACAATCTTCCAAGTTTGTTCCACGTTGTTGGCCTCACCTTATCAGATCCCAAGAGCCGCCCCTGAGGCCAGCTGCAAACCAAGGTGCTGCCAATTGGAGGAGTAGACCAGTTGCAGTGTAGACCAGTTGACAAGTTCCCCTTCTAGAGGGAGGTAGGTGAGTGAGGGAATGTGTCATTGGTCCTGGCAGCCAGCAGTTCCCATGGGCTTTTCCAAAAGTGTTGGCCAAATAACTTGAATTAATTTCCTCTCCACGCAGGCCCATCTCCCAAAACATCCTTACCGGCTTCAATTGGACAAATTCCAAATGGAGTTCTGTTCCTCATTCCCTCCAATATAGATTCGGCCAACTTAATGCTATGAAAAAACAAGGGACTCTTTTTTGTTCAGTTCTTTATTAATTCAGAAGAAACATATCCTTTGGAACTGATTGGTTCAAAATCCATTATTTACATAGTTCTATATGATAAGATATACACTTTACACTTTATACCTACTTTGTCATTCCTCAAGGATCCTCCTATACCTCCTGCTTAGCTATTCAAACTACCAGTTTTCCTGGCTTTGCTTAATAAAGCAGGATGATATAATTATGAACAGATAACTCCGACAAATCAAGAGAAGTAGTTATTTTGGATATAGGTATCACGTCTATTTTAATGGTTCACATTTAGATATAATTTCAATCCCAGAATATTCTTTAAGTTTCGATAAGCGGTTGGCTTTCCAGTGGTATTGTTTATATGCAACTCGAATATGCACGCATTACACACTTGGTATCAATCGCATTGTTTGTACCAAACACTCTTCCCATACATTGGAATTTTGTTGCTCTCGTATTGTAGTTTCAATTACGTACCTGCACATCTTAATTTTGTAGGTTGTTATCTAGTGGAGGATACCCACACCGAATTATCTCTTTCTTGATGGTACATTTTCAAGAAAATAACAATAAAATTTTGTCTCAATCGGCTTTTGATGGTAGTACACAAGTTGCAAAATTACATTCAGAAAATAACTTTGTAGTGTAGGTAGGTAGTTACATGCTTCTGGGATTTGCTATTCAATAATTTAATGAGAGTTTCGGATTAAAAACTCAAGGTGAAGGTTTACTTACCGCGTTTCATGAGATTTTACATAATTTTGCAATAACTACATACTACCAACCAAATCTTTAATGGCATGAAGACACTCGTATTACGACGAGACACTTTCTATTTTCCATTGCATTCCCACTTACCCAACTTTTCAATTTTTTTCGTCAAGGGTTGGTGCTTTTGTCACCATTGCTGCTTAAAAACTTGGCGAGCATTACTGACGGCGATTGACATATTATTCCTCTATCTGCTGTCGTTATCGTGTACCCTGGACGACATTCACATTTGCCCATCTTCCATCCTCTTCCCTGACGCTGTCCTTTTCCTCTGTCTGGAACTACCCATTCTCCATCTTTGCAAGGTCCTTGGTTGTATAATGGTTGACACGTATTATCTGTCCAAAGTACCATACCACGCTTGGAAATGCATGGATCCCCTCCTGTCCGTATACTGTCTGCTGGATTGCTGGGTGTTTCTTTCGAACTGTTTGAATTTGTATCTGTGTCCAGTTTTCGAGTGGATGAACATTTACCATTCTCATTTGGTTTTAAACCCCTCAGCGTTGGGTAGAATGACCTATGGACAAAAATCCATTGAAAATAATTTCAAACATATCACTTTGAGGAATCCCCATATGGTTATCTTAGTTTACAATGTGAGAATAATATTCTCAATCAGGTATACAGAGAGCAGTGTTGGGCACATTCAATCAGTCGTTTGTGAAGATGACTAATAACGAATTACCTATTATTCGTTATTTTTATTCGTCATTCGAAATTTTTGGATAATGATTACTTAATTTAATCGAAAAGAATTATTCGAATAAATGAATAGTCAAATAAATATCGTGTTTTGTTAGTTAGTCTTTGGCAGGCTTACTGCGAGGAGGCTGTTTGAATTAGATCGTGAGTACGCTCTGCTGTGCGCTCCATGCAACGTGGCTTGCGAGCCATGTAGTCCCACAGTTACTTTAGACCAGATGTTTTTGTATCTAATTTATATTTAGGAAAATACTTACTCACTACTTGGTTGATAAATTTGACATCCGCAAACTCCTAAATACGATACACTTTTAACCGACTGTTCTGGGTTTTCTTGAAACAGAACCACTTGATCCTCTGGACATGGTCCCTTTGTACCAACTTTGTGGCAACCTTTTCCTCCAGGAAAATAAAGTTTGGACGGACCACACGGCAGGGGTATACAATGTAATTGCTTTATTTCCTGAAAGAGATAAAATCACAATTTATAATTCGAAATGAGGGGCGGATTCTGGGTAGAGCTGGGGCATTCCAGTAGAAATTCCGCCATTGACTGAAGATGACAAAGGGAAACCTTAAGTTTCAAGAAATGATCTGATGAGTTCCATTCGGGACTCTTTGAAATGTGAACATACCCCTTCATAGTCTACATCCAGCATATTTCCTTGCTCACATGGACCTCGTGTAAATGGGCGATAACACTGTCCGTTTTCAGGCCAAAGGACGTATCCATCTTTGCAAAAGCATGCTCCATTTTCATTTTTTGTTGTCTCGTTGTATACAGCTATGTATTTGTGACCTTTCATGCATGGCCCTGTAGAACCTGAAAAAAAGTATAGGTACTTTAAACATTAACCACTTCTCATTAACGGAACTTGAACGTTCATACTACTACTAACAGTTCACCACTCTGCCACAACTCCCCACTCTCCTCCTCTGTCCAGTATTCTGTTTTCATGGGAACCTATTTACCTAGTTAGACCAAATACTAGTTATTCCAAAGTCCTCTCTATGGAAGTATAGGGCCTCTTCCTACTTCTTACCCTTCCCCTTCTCGAGTCAGATGAGGAAGTAGACTCCTCGCTCACGTAGCGTTTAGACCTACTAGTATCAAAATCTGGTAGGTACCTATTCCAAATCACGATTTTTTTCCGGGGATCGTCACACTTTGCTGTGGAATGATCCCTAAATTGGTCATGTCTATTCCACCCGATCTCCAACCAATAAATGTTAACCCCCCTTAATTTTTTACAAGGAATTCAACCATCACAGTTTCATGCGCCTCGCGCGGGCGTAAATGCGCGTAACGCGCATTAACTTCGTTTTAGCGAATTTTCGAAGAAAATGAAGCTATTGCAATGGCTTCAAAATTTTTGTAATGCAAATTTTTGACAATTTTCTTCATGGAAATCCGTTTCAGACCATTCTAAAACGATCCCTGAAATTTAACACTTATATATATATATATGTCACTCCAGACGATATCTGCCCGTGGGATCGAGATAAAAAATCCAAAAAATTTTTAAAATGTCAATAGTATCAAAAGTAAGGCTGAGTTTGTTAGCCAGAATTTTAGAAGTACTACAAGGGGTCAAATTTTGAAAATTTAGTTTCAAAAATCGCCAAAAAACGTGTTTTTTGAGGTTTTTGGTGTGAAATATCATCCTAAACATAGGAACATATGGCATATTCGGAATCAGCGTGTAGTTTCCTATAAGAATCACCCACAAAATCGGTTAAAATTATTCTTTGAAAATTCGCTCACCATGCTATGAATGGAACTTTTTTAAAGCGAACTCTAAATTTTTCATTCCAGATTTGGATTCTACGAAAAATTTCATGAAAAAATTACCTCTCACTCGCAAATTTGAGTGCTCAAAAACGTGCGCATTAACGCTCTAAATATGCCCTAAAAACAAGAAATTGAGTTTTTAGGTGTAGTAAACTGACGAGTATGATACATGATTTGAATGTGTTTTTTCACGCTGAATAACGTGGTGATGTTGATTTTTTTGATTTGTCAAAAAAAATTGAGCAATCCAGAATGTACTTTGTTTTTCATGAAAATTTGACATTTCAAGGCTTGAATAAAAAAAATCAACGTAATCAACGCAAATTTGAGTGAGCACTCTCAAAAACGTGCGCAGTAACGCTCTAAATATGCCCTAAAAACAAGAATTTGAGTTTTTAGGTGTAGTTAACTGACGAGTATGATACATGATTTGAATGTGTTTTTTCACGCTGAATAACGTGGTGACGTTGATTTTTTTTATTCAAGCCTTGAAATGTCAAATTTTCATGAAAAACAAAGTACATTCTGGATTGCTCAATTTTTTTTGACAAATCAAAAAAATCAACATCACCACGTTATTCAGCGTGAAAAAACACATTCAAATCATGTATCATACTCGTCAGTTTACTACACCTAAAAACTCAAATTCTTGTTTTTAGGGCATATTTAGAGCGTTACTGCGCACGTTTTTGAGAGTGCTCACTCAAATTTGAGAGTGAGGGGTAATTTTTTCATGAAAATTTTGCGTAGAATCCAAATCTCGAATACAAAAAGTGGGTACTCATTTGAAAAACGATGTTGATGCGCGGTACGCGCAAAACTATGATGGTTAAATTCCTTGTGAAAAATTAAGGGGGTTACCATTTGAAGTTTTTTTTCTACCGCTCGAAACAACGGAAATAGAAAGGGTGATCCACCACTTAAGAGACACCCTGTAGATAAATACAGTTGGCGGAACCATTATTTAAAAAAAAATAAAAAAAAAAACATCCGATGGAACCCGAAAGACCACTCAACCACCGAAATGTTGAAGTATCTACTGAACCTACTGGACAACTGTGGCGAAGTATGGAGACTGAAGAGGACCAAACCCATGGACCTCGTCATAACTCACTAAGTGCGATGTAGGTAGTGATATATAGATCACAAAACATATTGTACGACTATATCTACCAAAGAAAAGTTGGTAGATATAGTCTTACAGTTGTAACATAAATAAATAATTGACAAAATATTCATATTCGGCCACTCCTTGAACCATAAATCCCGACAACAAGTGAAAATCTGCCAAGTTCTCCGACAGTCGCTATATCCGCCTAAATTCCAAGACCCTCCCCAACCAAATTTGATTTCCTCTCCAGATTTTTCTTCAATTGTTCGTAGGATGCAGATAGTTAACTTCACACATACCACCCAATGCTGGACATACTAGAGCAGACCTCCATGCAGCAGTCTTTCTATCCCACTAGTACATAATTAGTGGGTTGCGAAAATCCCATTCAATACTCCCATCATTTGGTATCACCTTTAGCTAGCTCCTATATCCCATTGAAGATTCGCAATCTATATTCGTTCGCAGCCAATCATTGTGTACACGCTTCCACCTCCTGAAACCTGAATCTTGAGTAGGTATCTCATAACGAATGAAAGGTTGTTACTGTCTAGCAATGATTACTTAGCATCTTTTTCTTGGCTGATGACAAAGAGAGGGGGAACACCCTGTCGGTGCACTACAATGTACAAAACATGCACCTCCGCTGCCATGCAACCCCTTCCTATGACTACCCTTGCCAGTCACCGAGTCGATGTTTTTGTCAAAGGTAATGCGCAATGCTCAAGGGTCCCTGAGCATCTCCCGAAGGGTGGTCTGGTGGGGACTCGCTTCTACCCCAAAAAAATATGCAAAGTAATCGTTGATAGGCAGTACCTCTTCTTGCAACCCAATGTGTAGCTTCTTCACGTCCTCTAGTGTGCAACCGTTTATTGATTCACCAAAATCAGGTACAGCATCCGTTCTTATTTATTCCATTTCTTCTGTCCTATATCTTACATTTGATGACACGTGGAATTCCCTCGTTGTGTCTCTTGGCTCTCATCACGATTTCTTATCATACTTCGAGACACCAAAAAGTTCGCTTCCCATGGGGTAAAAGAGAGTTATTAGGTACCTTAAACTGGTCACTGTTTCAATCTAAAAACCTAACTTCGTCTAACAAATGAGCATAACTAACTGGCGAGTCGCTTACACTACGTAATAATGCTGATAAGCGTATAAATGTTTGAATTAACATTTGCTTGGATCGCATTTGAATCAGCAACAGTTTAATATTGCAGAAGTTATTTTATATGTTATATATAGTTGTTACTAAAATTATCATGTCTCACCAACTGTGTAGCACAGGTTTGTCTCTGGGTGGTACTGTTTGAATGTAATGTCACAACCACAAGTCCCTCCAGGCAGAAAAACTTGCCCTCTCTCGCAAGGCCCTTGAACATAATGTTCATAGCATGTTGCACTTGGTTCCCAATAATGTGAAGACATGGTAGTTTGATTGCACAGACATTCTCCAACTCCTTCATTTTCTCCCAGGAGAAGTCCATCCGAGCAAGGACCGCGTATCAAGTGCTTGTGGCACCTTTTTTCTTTCGGCCAGAACACTTCTCCTTCATCGCATCGGTTGATTGGCTGGCAAATTCCCCACCGGTGTCTGACAAAAGTAAAATTATTAAATATTTAAATTCTCATAAAAACTCGAAGGAGACTATGATATTAGATAACATACCAGTACTTGTAGTTCTTACCTTTTAGGGTCTGCAGCGATAGGAGCAAAATATTCGTTTGATTCACATGGTCCTTTGGTGAATAATTTGTAGCAAATGGCATCCCTTGGACTTTGAGCGGTACCTGGAGGACATTGACATTCGGCTATTCCCCCTTTCCCTGGTGTTAGTTCCATGCTTTCTGGACAGGGATAACCCTTTTGGAATATTTTGTAACATTTTCCATCAAGTGGCCAGAATAGTAACTGCCAACCATTGGGCTCAGCAGCACATGGGTTTTGCCTTTGATCAGTCCAAGGGGGTATTGTAATTGTGCTGGCTCCTGGCTTAAAATGTATGAAGAGAAGGATCCCAACTCTGTAAAGAAAAAATTGAATATAGCAGGTATTGTGTATTGAATATAGTACCCACCTAAACTAATTTATTGTCACGTGTGTCTGATTGTTTGTGTTTCAATCACACTCGTATCGCTATCAGGTTTCCCATGAGGTTTTAGCGAATTTTTGAAGAAAATGAAGCTATTGCAA
>JAEMON010000001.1:45067334-45077634 GCA_030264115.1 Lygus lineolaris | reverse complement strand
CCCGCACCTCCTACACAACCGGTAGTGAGGAGCGAAAAATAACATCGTCCAGAAAGCTCCAGAAAAGCAAGTGGAAATTTTGTTGTTGGAGGATGAACTTATTTACTGCACGAATACAAGGCTTCGGTAGGTAGTGAGGTTGCGAAAATTCGAAATTTCAACTCCTTCACATACTCGATGAAGTGTGTATGGATTTGGGTGTGTGCGAAAGCATTTTTGCGAACCGCCATTACTACACGAACCAATGATTAAAAAAATCTAAACTTTTTTTCGGTAGTTCTGGGTAAGGCCGTTCTTGGTTTCACATGAATTTTGTAGCATTTGAATCAGTATTAGAGATCGGGCATGCGTGAACGTGAAAAGCGCCGAGCCATGTGATCCAAGGATTACTCTAGACCAGATGTTTTCTTGTTAATGAAAGCGCAATTCCTGTAAATAACGCATAATGGAACGCGAGGCCCAGGACAAATGTATAATAAATTTAGGCTTGAAAAATTACGACTACTGTTATGTTGTCTGGGATTGTTATAAGCGCGGGTCCGTCTTTCGGAATCGCTCTTGAAGGTTTCCAAGTTTTGAATGACGGATTTTTTTTGTTTATGTGTGCCTTTTGTGTTGTCTGAATTACATTTCTGCTGTTTGAATATCCGTTCATCGTTTTGTACACTGAATTGTCCAGTCGCGAACTCCGATGCCATTAAAAACGGTATGTTTAGCGTGAAGCATTATAGCAGATTCGTTGGTTGTTTCGCACGAGTCCGGCATAGTCAGGTCGGTAGGTATGGGATATAGATCAACTTCGAGGGGAGTCACTCCCATTCGATAGCCACCGCGGAAGCGCAATTGTCTGCCGGTGAATGGCCGTAGCGGTAATTAGATGATACTTATGAGAGACCCGTGAAAAGGAATGTAACGTAACATCAGTGAATCAGTGACTGGTATTTGCATACAGGACATTATTTCATTTTCCGGTGGTGCAATAGTAACATAATTTGCTCAGAAAAAAATGAAACCATTTAGTTATTTTGGTGGGTGTTGTTACTGATGCTTTGTTACTGCACAATCTACGTATAATATTCCGTTATTTTTGCTGTTTCATCAAGTAAAGGAAAAGGTAACGCACGCCAACACGGAACAGTCTGTAGATTGAAAAAGGCTAAAGGGAAACATGTATTTGGTTATTCCGTATAATAGTAAGTTCGAACTTTTGTCCGTGTATGACTTTGTAGCTAGTAGCTACTTTTCCATATAGGTAATACCATAGATGGGAAAAATTTATTTCGTTATTACAAATTTAAATTAATTCACAGTGCAATTTTTTGTGAATGCGAATTTGAATCAATTCACAAACCGAAATTTTGTGAATTTGTATTAATATGTGTTAGCAAATTTTCGAAGAAAATGAAGCTATTGCAATAGAAATGTAACACTTTACAGATATATGTAGATCACTCCAGACGATGTCTGACCCTGGATCGAGATAAAAAATCCACAAAAAAATTAAAATGTCAATAATATCAGAAGAAAGGATGAGTCCGTTGGTCAGAATTGTTGTAGTATGCCAAGGGGTCAAATATTGAAAATTCAGAGTCAAAAATCGATAAAAAAAACGTGTTTTGTTAGGTTTTTGGTGTGAATTGCCATGTTAAACATAGGAACATATGGTATATTCGGAATCATCGTGAAATTGCCTATAAGAACCACCCACCAGATCGGTTAAAATCATTCTTTGAAAATTCGCTCACCAACCCGTGCTGCATGAATGGACCTTTTAATTAATATATTGTGTTTTGAACAATTAATTTTAATTCAAAGGTTTACCATGATTACCTCACTAACATTTTCTGTGAATAATTCTCAATTTTTTTTGCAAATTGATTCAAATTTACAATGAACTTGTGAATGAGAATAAATTCGCATTCACAAGTGTGATTACACCCTTATTCAAATTCGAATTTACGAAATTTCTGTTTTTAAAATTCGCATCCACAAAAAATTCGCACCATGAATTAATTTAAATTCAGATTTACGAAATCAATTGTGCCAATCTCTGGGTAACACAAACATCATGCTATATTAAGTACCTACGTACTCATAATGCATGCAAAACTTGACTATGTTTTCGAAATATCATTGATTGTGTAACACCAATAATTTCGATCGATTATTTTCATGACACCTACCGATTTTATCTCATTAACGTGCCTACTAATTCGTATTAGTGAATTGGCATTCTCCTTCCCAAAAAACGAAACTTCTGCTAAATAATAGTACTATAATATGGTGCCCTGGATTATTCCGAAATTTTCCTGAGCCTGTGCTGCGGTTAATTTATGCTAGTTACTTCTCGTAACCTTGTTACTTCACTGTAGGCTGTTCAGGACTAGGTTGCTCTCTCTTTACCCTAGCTGTTTTTAGCGTTTCCTGTTTCCCTCTTTCCGTTGCCCACGATTGGAAACATCAAAGATGTACTTATTTAAAAGAATTTGCGAGGTTCGGATTTTCTCCGAATTTGACAAGTTAGCGAATTCTTTGCGATGACTTTTGATGTGAACGATATCTTCCCAAATCAAAACACTCTGATCGTTTACCAATAAGTTCCGAGTCTTCTGTCTGTCAGTCGGTCGTAATTTCTATCTCTTTCCAAATCTTTTTTTTCCCCATGATTTCTCGTTATCGTTATTGCATAAAAATTGTTCCACCATTTCGATGGAGTTTACTGGCAGACATTCAGTTTGTTGCTGAAATTGCATCTTCCTCGTTGTTCCACGATATCGATTTTAGTTATATGGTATTCGGATTAGCATCACATACCCAGGTTAAATGTCTAATTGAACTCATATACCTACTATGAATTGTGTTGATCAATTTGGAGGCTTGATGCGTTTCCACCTTGAATTTCATTTCGTTGATTGATTTTCAGCCTCAAGTTGAATTGTTGAGCTTCACCGTATTAATTTTCAGCTTCAAGTTGAAATTGTTGAGCTTCACCGTATTCATCTATCTCTTCCAACTATCTAATAAGCTTCAATAATATAAGCTTCAAATCGCATTTTATTTGGGAAGGAAGCTCCCCACTTCCCTACGGATCACTCAAAATGAATTGAGTATGCCCCCCCCCCCCCCCCCCCCCCCCCCCCTCATCACCCACCAAAATTTTAATAGTGATATGTAGAAAGATACTGTAGGTAGAGAGATAAATGCAGTGATACTACATATAAATACATCAGTAAACTTTTTTTTTAGACTAGACCGATTTTCTCTAATTTTTATTTAAATTGGTGTTATTCGTCTGTCACTTCAATGAGATGAAATCGTATTGTCGTAGTGTTGGTTTTTCTGTTACTATTACTATTATTATTATCATTATCAGGACGCACATCATCGGTTTAAAAAAATAAACTAAAATGTAGAAAAATTATCACTTTTGTTTGATTGCACGCATATTCTATCGAACATGATTTACAATCGGACTTACAAATGGTAGAAGCGTTGGGCCATGAGGCCGGTGGATGCTGCTTTGCTGCCGGGAACCACAAAACTGAGCTTCAGTGTTGCAGGGGAACCCGGAGCAAGCCAACCCCCCGGGAGGGAGACCGAAGGAGAGTCGTGGTTCAGATTCGTCCATCAGACTGTACTACGGTATGTCCTGCCCTGTCTCGTAACGAGAGTGCTCACGTCATAACCACCTACCTCATATCAACCTACTGCGGACCTATGATGCCACGAGTTTCCATGTCAAGGTCCGATCCGGGTTCTGCAGTTACTCTCACTGCTTCCGCCCCCAAACGTTCTTCCCTAGCGGATCTTGACGTTTCCTTTCCTCAAACCAGACAGACGCTGAGCTGGGGGGGGAGGGGGGAGGGGGGGGGTAGATACCAGCTCATCAATGAAGTCAAGTCCGATACTGTTGTCACGTCGACCTTTTCCCAGTTGGGGGAACCCCGTTCAGTTCGCGTCGCCGTGCCACCCTGTGACTCATGGCTTCTATTTATTAATTCTGCGCTGAGGTTGAGCAACAAACGGTCCAATCATGCAATTCGTCCTTGCTCGTTGTGTTTTGTATCCTATCTCACGAATGCTACCTTACATAGTTTCTTCGACCACCTCAATTGAACATCCATGATGGTACCTATCTATACAGGGTGTCTACAGTTGGAACAAACTTAAGGAATCGATTATACTGGTGTCGTAGAGTTATTTTCGTGTTCTTTCATTTTTTAGGATTTTATTTTTTGTTGCTAAGCTCCGTGGATAATTGATGTATATCTGGGCAATAATATTTTAGAGAATTCAATAAACACTCAAATCTAGCAAAAAATGGAAGGTAGTGCTAAGTATTAAGAACTACTTTTCTCGAAAACCCGATTTTTCAACAGTGAAAATGAATCAGGAGTGTCACCATTCCAGTCAGCGTGAAAAATCACATAGAATAAGATAGGTACCTACTGAAAACTCCTCCAGTCATGGTCAGGTCGTCAACACCCTGAAACACTGAATTACCTGCCTCGGAAGCTCACGTTTTTTTGCACTCCATTGAACGCAATTTTCTCCCTACTAACAATTACTTAATACACCGTTGGAAATCCAAGATCTTGAGGAAGTTTTCCCAGTTGAGTGCCCAGATCAACAGTATTGGTTTAGAAGCGAACGGATGGTTGAACGAAAAATCGAATTTCGGGATATCCTCGAAATTTGAACGTTGGGCAATTTTGAGCCTTGAAAATAATAGTATCTAAGCTTTCTTATAGGAAATTTAACTCTCTTTCCTATTGTATATTTATTTTTTATTTTACGCTGTGAGTTGAGGGTGTTATGGCTGTATTTGTGATGTAAGGTTGAAGAAAAAACAATATCCTAAAAGTGAAAAACACTCACGAAAACTTGTTGTACCATTTTATTTAAATTTTGTACCATACTCTTCTATGCCTACTCCTGTTACCTACCTATGTTATAGATACTGCTCATAGATTTTGTTTGGAGATAATACATATTTTTGAAAACCAATAATTTGATTAGGAAAATCGTTAATTTGTTTACGAAAACCTTCAGTTCAATTTGGAAATGATATAATATTTCGTGAATCGTTCTTGGTTTAAGAACGTTTTATCATTGAAAAATGACTTTTTCCTAAAAAGGGAGTGTGAGGTGTGGAAGGGTGACCACATTCTCATTTGCCACTTGCCAAGAATGGGAAGGCTCACGAATAAATAGAATTTATAGGTGTTAGGTGATGGTTAGTATTTCTTTGTAAAGTATGATTGTTGTTCCGAATGTACTTGTCGTGACAAGCCATAAATTATGTCTGAAGTAGGTTGACTTATGAGCCTCGGGAGATTCAAGATTCCTAGCCATAGAAATGATTCTCGTTAGAATGATTCAAGCATTTTATATCGGAGACTAGTTGGTTAACCAGTGCGTTGCCCAGGATAGTCTAGTGATTCCGAAAATAAATTCCAAATATCTTGTAAGACTAGCCCAAACATATTTTTCACTTACGAGCTCACGGCCTTCACCTCCCTCCCCTCCCCCCCTACGGACCTTACTCAACGATGACCCCATGCCACAGTGAAACCGTGAAACGTGGACGGACTGACAGAAACCAGTCAGCAGCATGAGTTCATGAGCGAATTTTCAAAGAATAATTTTAACCGAATCGGTGGGTGATTCTTATAGGAAATTTTGCGCTTATTCTGAATATACCATAATATGTTCCTATGTTTAAGATGGAAACACGTTTTTAGGACGTCCCTCGCTAGTGAGTGGCGTCCTATTGTTTTCGATCTGGGTCGCAGGAGGACAACAATGAACTGAGGAAAAAAGAACCACATACAAATCTGTTTCAGACCACCCTGAATCCAAATCCATGAAAGAACCCATTGGTGAATGTCAGTGTGTGTGTGTGTGTGTGTGTATGTATGTGACAAAATCTTGTGTGTGCTCCCCAGGGCTTAGTTCTCAAGCAATTTTCGTGCTTTCTTTTTGACTTGGAAACTGTCTAGTTGTACACTACGTCGCCAGATTTTCAAAATTTGAGGGGGGGTTAATGCCCAAAAACGTGCGTTATTTGACAAAATCTTGTGTGCGCTCCCCAGGGCTTAATCCTCAAGTGATTTGCGTGCTCTTTGTTTTGTTATCAGAAAACTGTCTAGTTGTGCATTACGTCGCCAGATTTTCGAAATTTGCATTTGGAGGGCAGGAAAGGGAGGGTTGATGCCGAAAAACGCGTTTATTGGCAAAATCTTGTGAGCGCTCCCTAGGGCCTGATTATCAGCCGATTCGCGTGCTCTCTTTTGTTAGGCTTAGGAATGTGTCTAGTTGTGCATCACGTCTTTCGCATTTCGAAATTTGTAATTAGAGAGGATGGGAAAGGGGGGAATGATTCCAAAAAATATTCTTTTTTAATTCTCAACCGATATGCTTGCTTTTGGTTTATTATTTTCAATAATGAACCTTTGGAATCGAGCACGGAAAAAAATTTTAACCCTCCCTCAAAATTTGAGGTTTTACGTTTCAGGATACGTAGAATCCAAAAATCACTTTCCTTAGTAACTTACCATGGTCCAAAATTAATGAAATTTGGTATACCGGCCCCATTCGGGGTCTACTTGTGCCGCGAAGCTAGGCGTGACCGTTCGTATTCTCTAAGGGGTAGAAAATAGAGGATGAAATTTTCATAACGGCCTAGCCCGAAAATTTCAAATAGGAAGGTAGGTATATTTTTTTCCATCGATTTAAAATAGAATACAATTTTTAGCGTCGAATGAGACCTTACGGAGCGTTTTATGACCAACCGTTCGCTCCCTGTAAGGACTTAAGGGTTGAACGAAAAAACGAGCAGAAACACGAGTGTGAATCGCAATTCTTCGCGAGTAGGCAAAATCTCCGTTCAAGTATCAGCTGTTCAAATGCAACTTCTTTCGATTCCACCGAACCAAGTTTGTTGCTTACTTTCAGAAGCTTCCTTAGTTACTGAATTTCACTAAGAATGAATGATACAACTCTCCGATAATAATAATTACAAGAAGGTACCTACTCATTGTCGCCAAGAGATGATAGTGAACTTCGCGGTAGGTGGGTATTTTATGTCAATAGGATCTTTGTAGATGGGCGATCTATACAGAAAATAATAAACCTTTGTGTAATAATTTGCAGCGTTTTTCTCTGTTGAACATTCCCAACGCAACCATGGGCTGGCCATGGTGCCAGAGTGGCACCACAGTGTGCCGCCAAACGGATTTTCCTGTTGGGTGTCGATGGTCATTGATAATAATTGAATAATATCAAAAGAAAGGATGAGTTTGTCAAATTTTGAAAATGTAGAGTCAAAAATCGCTTAAAAACGTGTTTTTTGAGGTTTTTGACGTAAATTACCATTCTAAACATAAGAACATAATATGTTATATTATTGTATATTCGGAATATACAATAATACGTTAATAATAATACAATAATATGTTATATTATTGTATATTCGGAATCAGCATGAAATTTCCTGTAGGAATCATCCACCAAATCGGTTACATTATTCATTGAAAATTCGCTCATTTTTTTTTGAATTCTCAGATCGACCCTAGGGTTAGATATTGTCTATTGCGAAACACACACTCGCACACATGTACATAATATGTATTATATATAATATAAAGTGTTAAACTTCAGGAATCGTTTTAGAATGGTCTGACACGGATTTCCATGAAGAAGATTATCAAAACTTGGCGTACCTATAATTTTGAAGCCATTGCAATTGCTGAATTTTCTTTGAACACTCGCTAATAAACCGTTGCTTAATAATTGTCAACGTTTCATAGAGTGTTAGTTCCATCAGCTGAATTTGTTAGCTACCTGCCTACCTATCTAGTAGCTAAAAAGTGGTTTGAAAAAGAACAACCAGACACTGTTTATTATAGATAGAAATGATTCACCTCAATGATTCACTGTGAAATTTATTAGAAGCGTGAAGAATATGGAAGGTGAGTCAAATCCATTACGAATGATGACAAGAAATATGTTACGTAAATTATGGTGCCTCGACTGCCTGAAGAACGTGATAATGATGTCGAGTAGAAGAAAAGATTCTAATTCTAAGTTGTAAACCTAAGGAAAATAGAAAACTCAGAAAGTCGATTGTAGTAAATCGTCTGATGCCTCGGCAGGAGTAGTTTCGATGGCGTTGATAATTATTCTGTTTCAATTCCACATACCTACTCCAACTGATACCGCTTCTACATCAGAATGAAAGAAGTTAAAATCCTATATCGAACGAGATGGCAGATAGGGGCTGTTCAATAAATAGGCTTCTTGAGCGCAAATGCTTAGAAAATGGTACCTAATAGGTACAATGTAAGAATCTCTAGAACTGAGTAATTGCTCCTTTACTATGCTTATGCCTCACCCTACACGTCATATGCATTGCTGCTGTGGGAGAATGCAGCTTCAAGCAAATGAGTATTCATAAGTCAAAAGCGCATAATCCGCACCATAGCTAAAGCTATACACCAAGCCCACTGCCGTCATTATTTTATAGACCTTGGCATACTCACTCTTCCTGGACTCTACATATTGTCCATATTGAAGTACATGCGAGCCAATGTCGGTGAGTTTCAGACTCAAGGGGACTTCCATTCCTACAACACTCGCAAGAGAGCATACGACAATACTCTCATTACGATTCCATACCACTGGCTTAAGGTATCCGACGACCATGGTATCTCCTACACTGGAATGAACCTTTATAATTGTTTACCTAAATCCATTGGGATGCTGCCGCAGAAGATTTTCGTGCAGAATTTTACACTGGGACGAATATTTATAATTGTTTACCTAAATCCATTGGGATGCTGCCTTAGAAGATTTTTAGGATTGCAGAATTTTACACTGGAACCTTCGTTCCATCTATATCATGCAAGATCTATATTGCAAGATTTCCTTGGTCGTGTTTGTGACATTAACACTGAATTATAGTTTATTTTCTAAATTTCCATATACTAACTGATTGGATTATGTAGATTAATTCATAACTGCTGATGAGGAATTCAAATATCAGTACTCATGCTAGCCTTTAAGACTGTGATATTAGATTAGGCCTCTTATGTGTTTCTTATTTTTTAACTTGAGGAATGAATGTAATTTATGAATGTAATGAATGTAATTTATTGTATGTAATGAATGTAATTTATGAATGTAATTTATTGAATGTAATTTATTGTATGTAATTTATTTATGTAATGAATGTAATTTATGAATGTAATTCATTGTATGGCTGTCACGCTTGTGTGTGTGTGTGTGTGTGTGTGTGTGTGTGTGTGTGTGTGTGTGTGTGTGTGTGTGTGTGTGTGTGTGTGTGTGTGTGTGAGTGTTGATGGCTGTTTGTGAGATGCACATCTAGCGTGGCGATACAGCCTGCAAGATGGCCCCATGAAAGGTGGGTACCTCGGTTGAAAAATTGATCAGGTACCTAGGTTTTTATAACATCACTACCGATACATCTAAATTAGGACAAATGTAAGTACAATAACATGTATAATTACAGAATAAATGAATTGAATTGTTGAAAAATGCTTGTTTTTTGGCATCAACCCCCCTCACATTCTCCTCCAAATGGGAATTTCGACGCAGTGCACAACTATACTGATTTATGGTTCTAACAAAAAGAAGTCCAAATCAATTGAGAATTGAGCCCTGTGAGTGCACACCAATTTTTTTTATATATATACACATACACTCAGTCACACACCCATTTCCTCACATTTAGCATGTGACTCTAAAAAGTTCGACGTCCACGTACAATCCGAATCTGCAATAAAAACTAGGAGTCCTCATTTGAAGAACATCCAACAATAACCCCAACCTACAGCCCCCAGCAATAACGGCAATAAAAAGAGCAAGAACCAGTATTTCATATTTTCCTGATTTTTTTTAAGGAAACTTGAAGACCTGTTGGAGAACTCCGAAAAAATAGCCGCATCTCTGAAGAAGCAACAAAATCAGCAGGAAAAGGAAATTGACCATGCCAGACGCGAGACGGAGGTTATTCGAAAGTCATTTCAGTGAGTAAAAACATTTTGTAGGTAATTTAAGGAAATTATTTATGATGGACCATTTTTCGTTTGGAAACACCCTTCATATAGGAGTCACTGATATATTTTCCTTTTCATTATTTTGGTTTGGAACGTTTCGTCGTTACATTGGCGACTTCCTCAGCCTGTATTAATGTTCAACTTTGCTCATCAGCTTACATTTTTAAAACCAGGAGTCCCTCTCCATTGGATAGGTGCTCCTGGACCTTGTATTGATGATG
>JAEMON010000001.1:45048967-45060037 GCA_030264115.1 Lygus lineolaris | reverse complement strand
GATCAGCCCCTTAAGCGAGTGAAATATATATTTTGGGATACCTACATCAGATTCTTTGTGGAACTATAATCTCCTTCTCCAACACCAACTATGGTGTTCCTCAAACTGTGTGCTTCAACTATTCAAAAACACCCAGCATCTGTTAACGAGAAAATAATTACATACGACATAATTAATTAATAAAATAATTATTATGAGTTAAGCTTAATAGAGTGAGTTCTAATAGAGCTGTGAATTGGTATTCTTGCCTTCATGGTCATCAAGAAATATTAGTGTAACATTCCAGGTACTCATGTGCATGAAGTTATTGTCTTTTATATTTCTATAATATCGCTGTGTTGTATATTTCTAGGATAATTTTCTCGACATGATTGACAATAGAGAGAGTCCTCCTCCAGATGACACTCCACCCTCAGTGAGTTCAACATTCATCAAATCGTAACCATCTGTATGCTGTAATATTATGACCAATCTAGCAATTTTGAAACGGTTCTGCGTGATCAACAATGGAAGGTACATATATTTAGGGGAAAGTCGAGTAAGATGAAGACCATTTTGGAAATTTTTCCTGACCTTAACATCCATTAAATGAGGGCTATAATCTTGTAATAACCCAAAATTTTTCTAGTTGAAAGCGATATTTTAAAAAATTAAATTCTAAGTTTGAGACTCAAAAAATGCAACTCAGAAATAAAAGTCACTTTCTTCTTCTTATTCAGATGTGCAGAGATTACGAAATCATTGTACGACAACACATAAAAATTATGGTTGGAGAGGACGGATTAAATTATTTAAATAATAATATATCCAACTACAAGTATTCTCATTTCAGCGAATTTTCAAATCAAGTTATTGCAATGGGTCTAAAAATTTGTTAAGGAGAATTTTTCAAAAAAGCTTTGTCCTTAGGAACGGCCTAACAAATCCAAAATGGTGCCAAAATAACATCAATATTCTTGACAATAATTAGGTACTTTGTGGGACAGCCACCTTGGTGCATTTTAAAGGGTCCAATTTTAACTTTCAAGGCCAAGGAGAACACAATAGAAAAATAATCAGGTAGATTGATTGCGAAACAAAGATATATTTGTACAGCTCGCATCTATTCATTTCGTGATGATCGACATGATTCTTTTAGCAATTTGTTCTCCTAATACGCATGGCGGTTCCGTTTCAACCCGATTTCATTTTACTGTGTTGAAGTATAGGAAACATGGGAAAAAAATACATTTATGATCTCCCTAATATGGTCAAAATTTACTATTTAGAGCATCGTTTTAAGCGCAACTTCTATAATAGAGCATAACAGAGCTTCAAAATGAAATGATATATGTGAGTGGTGTGACTGTCAGCAATTAATACAGGCAGTAATCGAGATGGATTAGTCGTCCATTTTTTCTGTTAAAAAAATATTTTTGTTTCAGTTCTCCGATACAATTTATGTTGCCAATGCTGAAACACAAACCACCGCTACAAAAATGGTAAGCGAAATAATGATACTTTTGATGCTTTGTTGGAGGAGCCGCCATAAAAGAAACATTGTGTTGCTTCCTCACTACCGAAGGTAGGAAGCAATGTGTTCGTGCAAGAAAGAGAAAAAACGTCTGCCAAGTTGGGTGTGGCACATAGCTTCCTCGTATCCATAACATGATTGTATGTTATTATAACATATATATTAATATATCATCAAAGGGATTATTAGTACCTGCACAATCCCTGGAAATTCCATCGAAATCGGATGAAAATTGTCGAAGTTATGAGAGCTTCTCGTATGCGCACGCGCAGTGGGCACCACTGATCCGATCTTGTGAAACTCATAGGGCATTATCGAATCTACGATCCTCAACTTTCATCTAAATTTGAGCGAAATCGGACCATTAGGTCGCGAGAAATTGATATAGCAAGGATTTCAAGTTTTGCGCATGCGCAGTTGATACCGCTGATCCGATCTTCATGAAACTCGTAGGGTATCATTTAACCTTTGATCTTCAAATACCCTCCAAGTTTGAGGGAAATCGGACCATTAGGTCCCGGGAAATTGATGTTTCAAGGATTTCACGTTTACGCATGCGCAGAGGCTACCGTTGATTGGCTGGTGATGCATTTCATAGGGGACCATCTAGGGCCTAACTCGCGTAATGCCTGAAAATGTCATCAAAATCGGATGAAAAGTGTTGAAGTTATGCCTGTTGCAAGGATTCCCGGACAGACAGACAGACCGACAGACACGAAACCAAAATTGTTCAGGAAGGTCCAAAACGTAAAACGCGAGTTGAAATTTTGATTTTGGAGGCAAAAAATTTTTCACTTTTCAGAAGTGAAAACAATGCTTCCGCTACCTTGGTAGACTCAGAAGCAAAATGTTGTCTATCTAAGTCAAAATTGCCTCTTACTTTTCACGTTTCAGAGCTTTTTGAACAATATATATAGGTTCATTATGAGTCTGTCTGTCGATCTGTCTGTCTGTGGTCAATTATTTGTAGGCGAAACTATATGAAGTTATGATCCAATTTTGATGAAATTTTCAGGGAGTGTGCGGGTTAGCCCCGTGACGATCCCCTATTAATTTCATCACCGTTGAACCACTAGTAGAGTGTACGCATGCGCAAACGCGAATTTCCTGAGACCCCAGTTTCTCAGTTCCTAATTGACCTATTTCGCTCAAATTAGGAGGGGAGGTAGTTCAGGGCTGACTACAAGACAATTACCTACATGTGAATTTCGTCATTTCTTGCGTCGTTTTTTGCCTGATAGCTCCCAGTAGAAGCGTGTTCCATGCTTAAAAAAAAGTTCTGTGTTACCATAGATTACCAGGTTTTAAACCTTATTTAGGCTAGGACAGATCTTTTGTGATACTTGTGATTTGAAGTTGAAGTTTTCAAGTTTGTAAAATATCTAATGTTTTAGATATTTAAAAATTTCTAGTTACCAATGTCACTAGCAACAACTCTAGAATTATTGTTTTGACTACCTATATTATAGCAGCTAGGTACCTATTTACTTTTAAAAACTAAAATAAAGTTAAGTGTTTCGACCGTTTTCATTCTGTCTCCAATTAAACCTTGTAAGTCGGGGGTTGGGTGTTGTACAAAACCACGTAAGTAGTACAGACTAACGGAAAACAACAATTTGCTCACAGTTCTCAATGGAAAGGATATGTATCAACGTCATAATTGTTCCAAGAAATGGATTCAAGGGTGAAAGTGTGATAAAAGTGGTAATTATGAAGATGAGAAGGTTTTTTTCGTCTCCTGTGAATTTTGAAGTTTTGTACTTACGAGGTTTGCACTTACGGGGTTTGCTTACGGGGTTTGCACTTTTACTATCGATAAATTCCTGGGTTTAAGACAGTAATTTTCATTAAAAATCTCATAAACACGTTTTTGAACGCGATTTTTTACCCTAAATGTTCAACATTTGACCCCTTAGAGTACTCCCACAATTGTGCCCAATGAACTCATTCTTTTTTAAAAATATTATTAACATTTTGAAATTAGGCCCCTTTACGTGTACGTTCTATTGCGGATGACCAGGAGCGAATGGGATTGCGTGCGGGGAAGCTCGCACACTCAATCACGCGTGCTTGTCATGTTGCAACTTTATGACACTCGCTCCTTCGCTCGCAATTGCCCTTTCCCGTTTCCCTTGGAAGGGAAAGAACGTCCGTGTAAAGGCGATTCACCCGCGATAGATCGCGTGAAACTGGAGCGTGTTGGAGTGTGTGAAAAACACACAGTTTTCCTTAGAGCGTGTAGTCATTTGTAGTTAATTATTAATAATTATATTAATATTAATAATTATATAATATATGACATGAGGCACATAACCAATACTGGTCCAATATATCTTACCATCCGCTCTCATGCAGTTCATCAGTTCAAAGGTGAAATTATCGATTATAAACAAATTAATATTTGATCTCTCCTGGTATTCTACCAAGGTCCTTGGGGTTCCATCTAATGATTACAATCCATTGCGATGAAGTTGAAAATTTGACTTTTTTCGCTCTAAAATCACGTCGGACCAATAAATTGTAGACTGTGCGCACACATAAAAGTGATTTTCCTGAAACTCCAGTTTCTCAGTTCCTAATGGATCGATTTTGCTCAAATTCTGAGGGTAGTTGGAGGCTGGCTCCAAGACAATTACCTATGCATTTCATAACGACAGCTACTGCGCATGCGCAAACTTACAATTTGTTGCATGTGGATGACTCCGGAACTATCCTATCAATTTTGCTGAAATGTTCACTAACTGATGCTACCTATATGTCCATGTTACAAAAGTGAGGAAGCTGTACTGCCCTTGGCAGATTATACAGACAGACTATACTTGGTAGACTTTTTTTGTTGCTTGTAGACTGCATGCCAAATTTGAATAAATATGATGTTTCATGACTTCGAGTTCACTGTCAGTATGGCATTCAGGCATTTTAGGTAGCTACCGATCTACTTTCACAAACAATTTCTGTGCTCATTATCGGCTACAACTTCACGATTATTAGTATTTAGTAGATAGTTACCCTCAAATCTTACATCTCTTATGAAGGCTGGAGCTGACGAGATTTGCTGTCACAAGTCAACGGGTTTTATCGAAGGAATGTCCCACGAAAAAACATCCTCAAGTAAAGGCTACGTAGCCTTTGAATCAACACAATCAAACCCCGTGAAAGCTACTTCCAATAATGGACTACTAACCAATCAGTTGGATGTTATGGGAAAAACTGTCAGTAGCTTGGAATCCCAAGTGTAAGTACATAGATTAAATTATTATCATTGTTGTTCCGAAATTTTAAATTCAATTCCGATTCAATTCGTATTCATTCAGAGACATAGTTTTAAAATGCAAAACGGGAAACTTTCCAGTCATGCAGCATGAGTTGATGTACGAATTTTCAAGAAATCATTTCAACCGAGTTAGAGGGTGATTCGTATAGGAAATTTCGCGTTGATTCCGAATAGCTCCGGCTACCGGCTCTCTCACCTCACAGCAAAAAACAATCTGCTTACTGAACTGTCGAAAAACTCATTTTTAACGTGAAACCTGGTTGTAGGGATGACGCAACATGAACAAGGCCAATTTCCATTGTTTAATTATTTATTTTATTTTATACCTAACAGTCTTGATTTAGAAGCAAAACAATGCGTGAAAGAAAAGTCAAATTTTGGAAAATTCTTGAAATTTAAACTTTGGTATGAATTGTGAGCCTTAAAACTCTACTGATGAAGATGATTAGTAGGAAATTCACCGCTTTTTTCAATGGTGTATTTATTTTTCATTTTACACTGTGAATTCCTGATGAAGATGGTTAGTAGGCCTCTCTTATAGGAAATTTACCGTTTTTTTCAATGGTGTATTTATTTTTCATTTTACACTGTAAATTACGGGAGTTTTGGCTGTTGTAGTGATGTAATGTCGAAAGAAAAAAAAACCTTAAAATTGAAAAAACTCAAGAAATAAGGGGGTTTACAAAACAATTTCTAGGAGACACTTTTTGTTGGAAATGACCTGTAGAATCGATTCTTGAAGTTTCTTCCAACTTAACGGTAGGTACCCTTGTATACCTACATACTCTTTTTTTTTAAGGAAAATGATTGGTCAATCGCTTGATCACTGTCGGAAAAACTGCGTATCCCGAGAAGGGAGGGCCTCTAGAAAGTTCATCCCTGACTCGAGGTAAGTTATTGGAGTTAATATTTCAATGTCCTGTAAGTGATTATATATGAGCTCACTCACCGTACATATTACACATATTATACATATAGTAGGTACTGGAGGAGTGCCTGCTAAACAGTGATTCATAGAATTTGTTTCAATGGTAATCTTTGTCATAAATATAATTCACCTAATACATATCTAAATAATATAGGTGATGAGATGTTTCCATTCTTTTTACAGCCTCAGCACCATGCTTTGAATATAGATCAAATTGATCTCAAGGAATACAAGAAATGCTATAAAATATACAAAAGAGGCGCTCATCTTTCCCTCAACCAGCAGATTAAGGTGAGCACACATTACGTGTAGTAAAAAAGTTTGGTTTAGTAAAAACGTCTACCAATCTTCCTCGCTTTTGTATCATGGATGTTTAGAAACAGCTTATGAAAATTTCACCAAAACGCATAGAATAGTTCCAGAGCTATGCATATGACAACAAATTTCAAGTTTGAGCGTGAGAAGTACCTTGCTAGCTATTACTGTTGCAATCGTGACGAAATACATAGGCAATCGTCTTGGAGTCATCCCCCAATTATCTACTTTTCGAATTTGAGCAAAATTGGGCCGTTATGAACTCAGAAACCATTGTTTCTGGAAATTCACATTTGCGCTTGCGCACAAGCTACCATCGGTCCGATGGCGATAAAATTCATAGGGGACCGTCCATGGCCTAACCCACCCACACATCCCTGAAAATTTAACCGATTTCGACGTAATTCCGGAGTTACGCCTATGAAAACAATTTCAAGTTTGTGCATGCGCAATAGCTATTACCTACTGATCCAACTGTCATGTATAGCTTCCGAATTTGAGCTAAATCGTTCCATAAAGAACCGATAAACCGTGGTTTTAAGAAATCCACGTTTGTGCTTGTGCATACCATATGGTATTAGTAGTGGTCTGACGGCAATTGAATTGATTGGACTCCTTTTAGGGGCCAACCCCCACAACCCCTTGGAAATTTCATCAAAATTGGACCATGATTTCGATATCGGACATAATTCAGGGGTTTCACTTAGGTCCTCCTGCATAAACCTATCTATCACGAACGTAGGTACTTTTTCGGATGAATTCTATAAAATTGATGGCAACAAAAATACCATCGCTTATGGACTACTCAAAATCAATTTTCAATTCGCGTTATTTGGCTCATTTGGAGGGGAAGTTGGTTCAGTTGATCGTTCAGTGATTGAGCATCCTCATTAAAAATTGTTAGAAACGTTTGAAAAACTATTGAAAGCATTTGAGCTACTTACTGCGTTTTGAAAATTTCAACCTAAACTTTAGGTTTGTCCAGTAAATCTCAATCCAGTGAATCCCGGCCAATGTCGCGGGCATGAGAAGGACGATTTTATATTTTTTTCGTTTTGGATATAATTGTTTCTTGCGTTTTTTTTCTTTCCTTGTGCTAGGTAGGTGCCGATGAGCCGCGCCGGCCCGAAGTTGGTTCGGTCAGTCCTCAGTTTTTTTTGTTGTTTTAAAACCCATGTTTGGCTTTGGGACGAGGGACATACCTTTTGAACGTTTTCATTGACTTTTGTGCTAGGTAATCAGTAATAGTTCGTTCATTTGTTCTGTTTTCGTTAAAGGAGATCGTATAGGTGTATATAATTTGAGCTCCGTGTTTATCAGCATTATTGGAATGAATGACGACACGTTTATGTCATTGTCGTTTTGTTTAGGTACTCTTTTCACCTAAAGGGCGAGAATGTTTGGCAGTCAGCAGGCTTGTTCTACATGGGCGCGGTTTCAGCGGGCTGTCACAACATGACTCTGTTGTGGTCAACATCCTCCTAAATCACTGTATTGGATGCTGCCGAACTTCACTGGAAGCTGCACAAAACTCGCTGGGAGCTGTTTGAACTTCGCATGAGCTTCACGAAATTTAGCCTGGCACAGCCTGTGGGCGTCGCTTCGTTCCAGTGCCATTTGGTTCCCTGCTTCTGGACACTGCTGGCTGCTGGAGCGCAATGGGTGCCATCCGGTACTAAGCTGTATCGTGGAGCCTTGAATGATGGTTCTAGTTTTCCTCGTCTCATGGGATCTGCTTCCCCTTTTTCCTTAGGATTTGTATCACGCATTTAGGTATTTTAACTTCACCGTGCCTCTCTATGTTTGTTGAGTATGGCGTTATTTTATGTGCGGATTTGTCGGAGCGTTGCATTTAGCTCTATTTCTTGTCTTGGCACAGTTAAAGGGGTTTCCTTCTATTTATACCCTTTAAGGTTAGTTTGAAAACTAAGTAGGTGCCTAATTATTGTAATTACAGTTGCTGATGTCCAAGTTGTTTTTTTTTTTTTTTTTGGCTGTTGTTAGGAGGAAAGAAAATTTGGGTGGTGACGAAATAAATTTGAAGAAGAACGCTGCTATAATGGAATCTGTATAGAGATAATATGCAAATATTTGCCCATTTAAAATTTTGGATCCATTGCAATAGCTTAATATTATCCAAAAATTCGCTCAAAAGGTTTTCCAATATGTGTTTGAACGAAACATAGCTCCCATCGAGAAGACAAAATAGACTCACAATTGAACATAATCAGCCGGCCAACGCACATTGCGGCAAAATAAACTTTTGAAAGAATAAAAGTAATTATTATCTACTGTTCAAGATCCCTCCAAGTTATTACCAAACCAGGTTTTCATCTGTTTCTTCTAGTTTTCTCTGGATGGAATAAACTTAACATTATGATTCACATCGTAAAGTATGTAATTATGATTGTATAACATACGTACATCGAGAAATTTTTTAAAATCGCGAACGTGAAAAATAATACATAGGATTTTGAGATGCGTTGGGGCATGGTTGGGGCGCTTCCCGATCCGGTCGTCCCTTAGGGGGTTCCGCCAGTAGTGTGAAACATTTCTCCAACTTTTCTCAGTCAATAATCGATCAATTTCAAATCTGTTTTCGGCATTCTTTCAACTTTTTAATTCTGCAGGGCAACGCACTATCGAAATTTTAAATGTCAAAAATTTCACATTTTGTTAACAATTTAAAATTTAGCATTTGAAATTTTGATAGTGTGTTGCCCTGCAGAATTAAAAAATAGAAAGAATGCCGAAAACAGATATTGAAATTGATCGATTATTGGCTGAGAAAAGTTGGAGAAATGTTTAAACGGTAAAATGGTAATGGGAGGGGGGAAGGGGCGGTTACTTTTTTTTAAACATATTGACATGAAGTAGTAATAAGATTTGTAGTGAGAGTTAATATGAACTCTATAATTCCCGAGATTTGCGAATTTTTGATGACGGTTCACACTCTGGCCGGAACACCCTTAAGGAAATTCTACGCTGATCCCAAATGCACCACATGTCGGATGCTTAATGATACTGTAAGCTGGTAACTGGTGCTGATGAGATAGGAGGCTTGCCGGGCCCAAATCTGATGGGTGAAGGGCTCAGGAGTTTACTCTACGTGCCCTGAAGAGGCCTTTGTGGAAAAAAGCGGTAGCCTGCCCACAAACGTCAAACAAGGCTAATCTCAACACTAGTTGTATCATGTTGGGTCTATAGGGTACCTGAAAAGAAACAACTCGACACTTTCATAAAACCTCTATTACAAAAAGATATCACAGGTCACAAAAAGAATGGTCAAGTAAGTTCAAGTGGTTGGGCTCGTAGGCCAGGTAGGTGTTCGTGCCCTTGGGCGTTCTTACTCTAAATATGAAAGAGCCCAAGGTCGGGCAGGTACCTGACGAGAAGCGTGACCTAGCAACGGTTTTCGTGTCTGAAGGACACTTTTGTCAACCACCTATCTCCTGTGGCCCCCAAGGTTGGTTGACCTTCAAAAACTTAAACGTGTCTGCAGGGACACGAAGCGTATGACCTCTCGCCTAAGGCGCCCTAAGAAACAACACAATTGATCTCAGAAATAACTGAGGGCTTGCAACGAGTGTCCTATTCGCTTGAGGCGCCTGAAGGAACAAACGTATGTAAATGCAAAGTGCCAGAGGGACACAAATCTTTAACCTATCGCCTGTGGCGCCCCAAGGTAAAAAGATTGCGAAACAATGAGAGGGCCTGAAGGGGGTGGCTACTAGAAGTCACCAACGTGTCTAGAGATCCTACACAACCCTATGATCATTGGCGAATGATACTTAAAGCTAGACTCATGTGGACGAAGCCTGTAGGTAGTTCGACGATGCGAGGGTGCAGTTGTAGGGGACACGGGAGGAAGGCACGTCTTTTGAGTCCTTTTTCTCGACTGTGAAACTGGGGGTCACCGGGATACAACGTTCTTTTGCACTGAGACGAGGAGAGAAGAGTAGGTTGCTGGGAAGTACAATGGAGGTAGAAAAAGGGCACACACTGGGCTCGTGGTCCACTTCGCAGAGGGGTAGTCACACAGACACAACAACGGGCCACACAGGCAAGAGCGGGGTGTCACACCGACGAGAGTGGAATGTCACACAGACGAAATCTCAACAACAACTGGTGCTTCCCTCTGACGGACTGGCCTCCCTCCCTGGCTGGTAGAGTGGGGGGGCTTCTCCCTCCCCGACGGCCGGTTCCACCAGCTTCGTGGCGCTCCCCTGGGGGTAGGGTGGAGGGTCGAGGTGGAGGTTGACTCCCAGCTCCATCCTTGCTGCTATGTGGAAGGGGCACTGCAGGCGCTAGAAGGCGCCGCTCAAAGGAAACAGACCTGAGAGTCCTAGGGGCTCACAATACCTAATTTTCCACTCAAGTTAATGGATTTCTGTTGAATAGAAATATTTCAATGTTTCATGCGTCGTGTAACATGAGGATATACTTTATTATACTTTGCGTTGTCGTAGCACGACAACGTCATGTCACACCCACTTAGTTTGACCCAAGTTTCAAATTTAATGGGGTCTGCGCATGATTTTCTTTTACAATTTTTATTGAAAGGGAATTGATTCAAATGGCCAAAGTGGGGTTATTTCATAATTATGTGGTCTCCCTATTTTTTTTGAAATGTAAACGTTTGAAATAATGCTCGCGGGAATGAAGCGTGCTGATTGGTCGAAGCGATTCCATGTGGAGAATTTCGGAACCATATTGTTCTGATAGTTCGAGAGCGTATCTATGACTCGACCTTACCCGCAGTATACCGGGTCTTTAGTGTGTCTCACCTCCGCCAGGTGTATCTGCATCGTTATCTCCTTTATCTCTAGCTTGTTTCATCACTTATCTATTCGTTTATCAACCAGCTTTTTCTTCGTCGAGTAGTGTTTTCTTTCTGATTTCATGCAATTATGAAGTGTCAGTTCAGTGATTTAGTGTTGGGGAGTACAGGTAGCCTTCGAAGGCATCTCAACAGTAGGTAACATTTGTGATTTTAACATTGAATGAATGAATGAATGAATGTTTATTTCCACAAAATAC
>JAEMON010000001.1:44991513-45002389 GCA_030264115.1 Lygus lineolaris | reverse complement strand
TCCAAAGGTTCATTATTGAAAATAATAAACCAAAATATGAGCCTTCTACAGTCAAAATATGAGCCAAGGAGAGAGGCTATCCTATTCATGTTCACCTCTCAAGGTCGGTTTGTCCTCGCGGTTAGTGGGAAGACCAGCCTTCCCTTAGTTATACTGGCATACCGTGACCTCCACCGCAGGGCATCGGAATCATTTGTTTCGTCTTTTTCTTTCTATGACGTAATCGGACGTGCTTTTTGGGGCCTTCGAGATCCGGGTAGTGACCACCTTTGGGACCCAAGACCTCAAGTAGGCGAGGGCGCTACCACTGGAACCAAGTTACCCACCACTGGGACCAAACTTACATTAATTTGATACTAACATTACATTACTATCATTAGGAAAAAACTAAATGAGATCAGGAAAATCTAAATTTGGTTGAAAAATCACTGAATACTTATGATTGGGACAAAACTAGTTTGATTGGGAAAACACTAAATTTGACTGGTAAAAAACTATATTTGACTGGGTAAGGCTATATCTCGTAATTTTAATAAATGTAATTTCTTGATTAGGAATGGTAAACACCTTAAATTTGATTGGGAAAGAACGAGGAAGGTTGTCTGACTTCTATTTTCAAGCCTGTGTACGGGTAAATCAAATAATAGTGAAAATGTGGTGTTCCAGTGGGCCGGAATTTTGCGGGGGTTGATGACGTATGCGTCTCTCATTTTCCCCCTCTTCCGATCGACTCTCTCACCGACATACTTCTGTCAGAATCAGTTAACATAACGCAGGTGTGTTTTGCTTCCTCACTACCGAAGGTGTATGTCCTCCAAAACCAAAATTTCCACTTACTTTTTACGTTTCAGAGCTTTCTGAACAATTTTGGTTCCGTGTATGTCTGTCTGTATGTCCGTTGGTCTGTGGTCAATTCCTTGTCCCAGGCAAAACTATATGGAGTTATTTCCGAATTCGATGAAATTTTTAGGGATTCCCGGGTTAGCCCCGTGACGGTCCCCTATCAATTTCATCGCCATCGGACCACTAGTAGCGTGAGCGGATGCGCAAACGTGAATTTCCTGAAACCCTGGTATCTCAGTTTCTAACTGACATAATTCGCTCAAATTTGGAGGGAAGTTGGGGCTGACTCCAAGACAATCAACTATTAATTTCGTCACGATTGGATCAGTAATAGCTACTCCGCAAGCGCAAACTTGAAATTTGTTGTCATAGGCGTAGCTCCGGAACTACTCCACTAATTTCGGTGAAATTTTCAGGGATTACGCGGGTCAGACCAGAAAGAGCCCCTATTAATTCAATCGCAATCGGACCACTAGTGGCGTGTGCGCATGCGCAAACGTGAATTTCCTGAAACTAAGATTTCTCAGTTTCTAATGAATAGATTTCGCTCGAACTCTGAGTGTAGTTGAGGGCTGACTCCAAGTCAACTATGGATTTCGACCCAATCAGAAGATTGGATTGATGGCTTCTGCGCATGCGCAAACTTGAAATTCATTATCATGGGCATAATTCTTGAACTATGATACCAATTTCGCTAAATGTTCACTTAACTGCATCTATTCGTCCATGATACAAAGGTGAGGAAGCTATACTGCCCACTCGACTTGGCAGACGTTTTGAGATGGACGGGGCAAGCCCTAGTCACTTAGACCGCAGTAGTTGATCTATTTTTATGCAGATTTACCGAATGAAGTAGGAAAGTAATTTTCCAGAAACTATTTTTCTAGTGGTTTTTTGGTGTGCTGATTCTGAAAATAATTCCCGTTTTTCTCAGAGACTGAGCAATCATTGAGTTATCCATTGCTATTTCTTGTGTTTATTGTCAAACATCTCAACAACAAAAACAAAAGTCATGAAGGTTCTTCTTGCCCCGGCCTTCGGCCATTACGTTATTTGAAGTTGGATTTTATATTTTAGAAACGTTCTTTCTAGAAGAGAAATTGCGAGTTTTTCCAGTCTTTAGAGTATTGCGTCGATTAAGCTTGGAAAGAGCGGAGTGATTTAAATTCTTTACTCCATATTTAGATTGCATATGAGCGTTTGAAAAAAAAAGGGGAAGTTGAGTGTTTAGTGGAAGGCGTCAATAGTGATATACGAGTAGGCTTATAAGTACGAGTTGAAATTTCAATTTCGGAGGACAATAATGTTTTTGGCTTCTTACTCGAACAAAGCTTTGTGATAAAGCAGAATTCCAGTACGATGTTGATCAAATCGTAAGCGTAGTTGAAGGTTGAATAGGTAGGTACCAGGTAGTACCGTCGATACATGTAGCCTTGATGATATGAAATTCACCAGGATCTTAAAATGAAATTCACCAAAAAATGAAATTCACCAAGATCTTAAAATTTCATTTTATCTACTGAATTTAGAAGTTACGATAGATGAGACTAGGATGATTTTTAGACTGATACCATTAGTTTATCAAATTCTGAGAATTCATTCATGGGGAAGCCTTTAGGTAAACCTATACTTGTACTTATAATTGTAAACTTATACAAACAATTCTATGCCTCATTCAAATTTCATAAATACATACCTACTTGGTAAATAATGGTGCTTTATAAACTCGTTAGGAATTTACTTATGTTACGCGTTGTACCTTTAATATCTGTCTGTACTACTGATGTACTTTGTGTGTTACTTCTTGTGACGTTTATTCGGCAAATTTGCGTTCAGAGCTACCGTGCTGCTGCTACTCGATAGACTGGTTAGGTACCCCATTTCGCTGGTCTATCGTTGCACGGGAACTGGTTCGTATTCTCTCCAGCGCCAGCGTGGCGTACGGCGCTCATCATTTATAAGATTTTAAGAAGACTAATAAGTTTTGACTAGATTAATCCTTCTTTCCTTTGTTACTCGATTTGTAATGTCGTTCCAGGTCATTGAAAACTTGACATCGTTGGAAGTTATTTATTTGAATGAGTGAATGAATGTATGTTTATTGGTCAGATCACATACCTCAGGTACAGCCTCTTGGACAAAACGTACTTTAGGAAAATAGGTACAAATGTCTCTGAAATTCACTTCAGGACAAAGAAGTCTTTCACGGAGTATAGTTCTCTTCGTATCAGGTATTGCTTTTAGACGAAATTGATGGGGTATGGCTTTCAGGCTACAAACTTTTTTGAGTTATATGGCAAAATGGTCAAAAATTGTTACTGCCCTTTAGAAACGGTCAAAGAATTGAAGCCTGTGGCGAGGAACCCTCAAGAGAGCTGATCAATAGCGAGTGTCGTGGTTGTGGTCGAAATTCAGATGGTTAAAATAGTGCATATTCTTTTT
This sequence comes from Lygus lineolaris, assembly GCA_030264115.1. Lineage (NCBI taxonomy): Eukaryota > Metazoa > Arthropoda > Insecta > Hemiptera > Miridae > Lygus > Lygus lineolaris. The sequence continues at coordinate 44,999,104 of JAEMON010000001.1, read as the reverse complement.
CATGAAGATAAGTGTTTCCAGGACGTAGAGGGCAAAAATCGTCAAAAGTCCTTCCTAGGCAAATTCAGTCCGGCATGACGATAAGGCTGATCGTTTTTGGATTAAACGAAGTATCCTCTTCTGGGCGCGGAAAATGGTGAGAAGGTTCCCCAAAATAACATTCCTTAAGTGGCGCGAGATACGAAGAGGCCATCATGATATATGCGGTTAGCAAAATAAAAAGAAACCGGAGTTAAATAGAAAAAACGTAGTCTATTTCCACGAAAATAATGAGTTACAAAGTTAAATCGATTTCGACGGTTAGGCCATCATCAGTAACAAACAATAATAAATAAAGCATAGCTCATACTCGCTAGTTTGCTAGCTAGTTCTCTCTTTTGCGTGAGAATAGCAGATAAGAGTGCAATCGCAATGGTAACTTCCAGAAACTTTGTTTGCTCACTGAATGGTACAAGAGTTGTTCCCAACTGTACTCCAGCATTCTATCTTGGTCCACGCTGAGCTTCAAAGATCATGCAAACAGTTTTCGCCTCATTTAAACTGAGCTTCCTACCAAGGCTGCAAGGAATTTCTGCTGAAGGATCACTTCGCACTCCTGATACGTTTTCGCTCGGACTAGAAAATTACTGTCATCACTGTCATCAGCATAGATTACGACGTGTGTCATGCTGTCCTGTAGGATCTCAGGGAGCCCGTTAATTATAATCAAGAACAGAGGCCCCAGGAAGCTGCCCCGCGGGACGCCCCTATGGGAATATCGCCGAATTGGTCGGAACCTTAGTCGGGTTCGAAGGCAACGACGTTAAGTTCATGTTAAACCACATCCCTATGATTACCTTTATAATATGTCAATATGCCCCAGATTATGCTCATATTAATTTTGAAATACCTTTGTTGCTCTACACCCAGGTCCAGATTATGCCCATATTAATTTTGAAATACCTTTGTTGCTCTACGCCCAGGTCTGATGACAAAATCATTCGGAGATAATCCACTGTCAATCTCATCCACTGAGCTGGGTTTGCATTATTTCAACAATATTTAGGCTATGGTGTAGGTATTGGTACCTGTTTAGTACCAGTTTGTTTACTTTGTTCAATCAGCACATCGCTCGTATCAGGTAATTTTCTCTTTCGTGCAATAACATGGATGAAAAATTGGCAAAACAAAAATAATTAACATGGCTTGGAAACGGATTAGGAAATTTCAATTTAGGTCGGAATACAACACGTCCACAAGAAATGGTGAATTTGAAGGCCTGCCATCACCTACTCGGCATCCTCAGGGGTCAGTTCATGAAAACAAATTGTGCACATCCCAACTCGACCTGACCGTGATTAGAAGTGTTCGGTATCATTTTCAGCGTGATTTTTCCCACTGAATCAAAGGTCGCATTTTGATTCATCTTGACTCATAAAAACTCATTTTCCGGGGAAAATAGTGCTTTTTCGGAATACTACCACCTCCGACTCATTTGTTTTGCCAAACTACCTATGTGTGATTATTTAAATTTCTCAAATATTATTGTCCAGATTTATGTTAGGTATTTGTTCTCCTAGCTTAGCAAAAATGTGTCGAATTTGCTAGTAAGTACGTGAAACAAAGCCCTTTTTTCTCCGAAAATCTTTTTTAGACAATAAATATGTTTTTGTAGTCGATTTTCCCTAACATACTTGGTAACACCTACTTGCAAGGGGTACAGTAATTCACGATAGGAAATGGTAGGTATACCATCAACTGGGCTGTTAGCACCTCTGGTACCTAAGTATAGGTCGGTAGGTAGGAACCCACCCTACTAGTTTAGTCCCTCAGGAAAGAATAATAAGAAACGCGGACGGATGGTGCATAATAATAAGGCTACTCTTATATGTTACAGGAATGGACTGCAGTTTTCTCGGAAGTGACAAATTGAAGGACAAATTATTCTCCAGTTGTCCCGATCCTATATCAGCTATTACGTCTCCAGAGAGATCCTATTGCTGCCCTACCACCGAGGGAAGTTTCCAGTGCTGTGACTTACCCACTTTCCTTCTTACAGGGTAATTTACGAGTTCTGTACAATACCTACCTGTGACTATAATTTTGTAGAAACAATATTTCATAAGAAGTGCGATTTGTCACCCACCTAAATTATAAGGGCCGTATTCTCGATAAAGTAGGGACCAATGCCAATGCCTGCATACCTGCCTAACTTCCACTTATGAGGAGGAGTCTCTCCTGTTTTTTAAATCGGTCAGTAGTTACCTATCGTCTTAGCCCGGTGACAGCGATAGGGAAGGCCTCACAAGCTCAGGTATGAGTCACCCACTATAGTCCGACTCATCGATGTAGTAAACACTGTTTACTACACTGCGTTTACTACATCGATGTTCCGACTACAGCCTGTAACCTTATTTTATTACCCTCCCATTAGAAATACCAAAAATTTCAGTCCTCCGGTCACCTCCCTCTCCCTTTTGCATAGTAAATTTTGTTTGGTATCACTAAGGAGAATAATTAATAAATGATAAGAACTCATCCCCGTTCATTCTTATTTTAACAATCTTCTTTTTAGTACACAAGTACCTGACTTTAGGAAACACCTTACACATTTTTGTTATTTACTAAATTATTTACTAACCTTACGACTAGTGTTGTTGCTGTTGAAAATTCCATCCATTACCTTACGGTAGGTACCGACAGTCATATCATTCCCTGACGAGGCGCCATGTGAAACATGTCGGAATAACGAATAAAGCTTTACCTACCTGAAAGAAAAGCCAATAATAGCTTCCACCCACAACTTATCATATATGCCAATATAATGCCTACCCAGAAACAAGTTACGGTAGTTTTTAACAGTACGTTTGATCTTGTTCTGGTACAACTACTTAATGCCAAGAATTTTAGGAATTTGAACAACAGGAATCTCGATATTGTGGCAACTATTGTAGGTATTTAGATCTTCATTTTTCCCGGCCATTTTTCTCGGCCTCGAAGAATACCTAATATATCAATGTTTCTATATAAAACAACAATAAATTATTATTACTGAACTTCAAACCCCTTCCCAACAGTTCCGTAATGACAGATAATTGTTAATTATCGATCGAAGGAAGTTCTTCATCCAAAGCATAATAAAACCCACTATACCGTTCTAACATTTCTTCAATTTTTCAAGAATTTTGAACTGCAATATCCAGTAATATAGGTAACAAATTTTAACTAATCAAATTCGTCAAACTTTCTTCCTAGACGTGCTTGATCATAGTAGATCATTCTCTTCAACTATAATCTCCAGTGACAGCTGCAGTTATAGATTTTCCTCATCATCTAACGTTAAGATTTCTATTTCGGAGAATGTTTTCCACATACCAAGAGAGAGGTACCTATGTATTGTTGCTTCATTTTCTTCTTTCTATTTGACGGTAAGAAACGTTTTAGGTACCTAAATGCTCCCATTGCTACCAGCGAGTTTCCGATATTTCCCTTCTAAGTTTTCGGTTTGGTATTTCCCTGTTGAGATGTTTGATTTGTTGTGAAATGTTAGATTCTAGAACATCCATGACTTAAATATAGAATTTTCCATTCAAATTCTGTTTTCTCCCAGTAAAATTTTGTTTTTTCCCAACCAAATTCAGTTTTTTCCCAGTCTAATTTGATTTTTCGCATCCACGTTTTTTCCAATTCAAATTTAGTTTTTTCCCAATTGAATTCAAGGTAGGTCCTATCATAAGGGCTGACGAAGACCTTGAAGTGGATTGGGAAAAAAATTAATTTGATTGAGAAAAAGCTAAATTTGGTTGGGAAAAAATCAAATTTGACTGGTAAATAAATAAATTTGGTTGAAAATAACTATTTATTATAAAATGCTATAGAAAGGAGGGGCCAAGGGAGTCAGCTCAAAATGCCCTTAACAACGCCTAAATCTCTGCTACTGATGAGTTTATAGGAACTCATATAACATTATTACTGCTTAGGACCAATGAGTCTGCGCATGATTTTTTTCAAAATTTTTATTGAAAGGGAATCGATTCAAAATGGCCAAAGTGGGGTTATTTCATTATTATGTGGTCTCCCTATTTTTTTTTTTTTTTTATCGACGAAGAGAAATGTGAACGTTTGAGAAATGCGCGCGGAAATGGAGCGCGCTGATTGGTCGAAGCGCATCCATGCTGACTACGTATAATATCTACGAACGGTTTTTGATAGGGACACCCCCCGCGAAATTCAAAACATTCCATTTTAACATGACGATTTCTGCTCCCACATGGAGTTTTTTGTCCTGATAAATAGTGTTTACTAGTCATGGCAACTCAAATAACATAATTAATGTGGTTTTTCCAATTTTTATTTCTCATGCGCAGACCCCATTATAGTTTCAAAAACGGATAACCGCCCCGAGGCCCTTCCCTAACCATTTCAGTGCTGCACAGTTTTTCCCCCATTCTCTCAGGGGGGGGGGGGGGGGGGGGGGGGGGCAGCATTTCACCTCCTTTATCAATCGTAGTGTAGTGCCACTAAAAATAATTTTTTGAGATCAATTACTATGGATCTTCTATGTAAATGTAAGTAGAAGCTGTTATGACGTTTCTTGATGCAAAATTTTAGTTAGCATGAGAGCTTTATTGTGAATAACTTTAACTATTTTAATTTGTATATATTTTTAGTAGTAGGCACCTACCTACAACTCAACGCAACCGGGTCTGAGACTCCTGACTTTTAGTGTTACTATCTAATAGGAGAATTACGTAAGATTCTTTGTCCTCTTTTGCCCCTTTACGAGTCTGTGTTTGTTCAGGCAATGGAATCGGGCTAAAATGTTAACAACACGTAACAATTTTGCGTCGGCATTTTATCAGAACTCTCCTTGAGAAGAGAAGCCTGTAGACTTTCCTTGGGATAGCTACTGATCAAATGCCGACTTCATCCGAAGCCAAGGACGAGCTCATGAGATGTATTTCTGAACCGAATTGGCTGATAACGTTCGCCGGATGAATACAAATAATATAATATGAAAATAAATAATATTTTATGGTATTATTGTAGTGAGAAACTGGGAAAAAAATTCTCTAGAGTAACAGTTTCGTTCCCGAATTTCCGGAGTCGAATGCTGTTTGGCTTGAAGAAAAATTGTTGGTCCAATCCACGGATCTAACTTGTAGCTGATGTATAGCTATATCTTCGTCAAAGTAGAGGTTCAAGGATTCAGGGGTAAAAAAAATCATTGAGTACACGTGGGTTGAGGAGCCATTGAGAAAAATTGTTTGAAAAATAGTTTTTTTTTGCGGGACTAAACAGCTTTGAACCATTTGTGATTAGCGTGAAATTTTCTATAAGAATAGCTTTTGGGTTACGTATTATTTTCAATAATAATCTTGGGAATCGAGCACGATTTTTTTTTTTTTTTTAACCCCCCCCCCTCAAAATTTGATGTTCTGCGTTTCAAGATCCGTAGAATCCAAAAATCGAATAAAAGTTTCAGGAAATTCACGTTTGCGCATGAGCTCACGCTACTAGCCGTCCGAAGGCGATGAAATTCATGGGGGACCGTCACGGGGCTAACCCGCACAATCCCTGAAAATTTCATCAAATTCGGACCACATCTTCATATAGTTTTGCCTGGGACAAGGAATTGACCATAGACGGACAGACAGACAGACAGACACGGAACCAAAAGTGTTCAGAAAGCTCTAAAACGTAAAAAGCAAGTGGAAATTTTGATTTTGGAGGACAAAAATTTTTTTTATTTCTTGCACGATACATAGCTTCCTACCTTCGGTAGTGAGGAAGCAAAAAAATCGTTCCGTCCGCCGTACGCCGCACAGTGGGGCCGATCCGGAAAAACTAAGATTTGCTCGTTATTTATAGGAAATTTTGCGCTGGTTCCGATATACCCCATATTCATATAGCCAGAACAGCTAATTAGCTGCAATAATATGAAAAAACCTAGACAATTCACGTTTTTGACCCTGAGAACCGCTCAAAGTGGTTTTCATGTGAAAGACAAGTTGAAGACCTGAGACTTCTGCGTCGAATGAGACCAACACCAGCTCACCAAATCAGTAACCATTATTCTTGGTAATTTTTCAAATTTTTTAATTTTTTTGAATTTTTAGCTGTGAACACGGAAAACTTCGAGCATACGGGAAACTTTTTAAAATCACCAAAAATCATGGTTACTGATTTGGTGAGCTGGGGTTGGTCTCACTTGACGCAAAAGTCTCAGGTCTTCAACTTGTCCCTTACATGAAAACCACTTAAAAGCGGTTCTAATGGTCTAAAACGTGTATTTTTGACGTTGTTTCCAAATTATTGCAGCTAATTAGCTATTCTAGGTAGAGGAACATGGGGTATATTCGGAATCAGCGCAAAATTTCCTATAAATAAGTACCGAGCGAAGCTTAGTTTTTTCCGGAAAATGACTATTTGGTCCCAGTGTGAGTCGTCCGCCGTACGCGGCACTTTCCTTAGTTACCATTATCCAAAATTAATTAAATTCCGTATACCGGCCCCATTTGGGTTCTAGTTGTGCCCAGAAGCTTGGCGTTACCGTCAGTCTTCTCTAAGGGTTAGAAAAAGGGGATGACATTTTCAAAACGCCCTAGCTCGAAATAGGCAGGTATATTTTTTCTATCGATTTCGGTTAGAACTCATTTTATAGCGTCGAATGAGACCTCGCGGAGCAACCGTTTGCAGTACCTACTTAAGGTTTGAACGGAAAAAAGAGCAGAAACACGACTGTGAATCGCAAATGTTACCGAGTAGGCCAAATCTCCGTTCAAAGATCAGCTGTTCAAACGCTTCCTTAGTTACTGAATTTCGTTGTGAATAAATGACACAACTCTCGGATAATAATAATTATGAGTAGGTACCTACTCATTGTCCCCAAGAAATGATTGTGAACCTCGCGATATATTTAAGGTAGGTAGGATACTATTAGGGTCTTTGTAGATGGGCGATCTATACCTACAGAAAATAATGAACCGTTGTGTCGTAATTTACACCGTTTTTATATAACAGCTCTTTTTCATTTATCCAAGTTGAACCGCTGAATATAATATAGATACATCAAGAGCAAGAGCTAGGGTTGGTCCCATTTGATGCAGAAATTCATTCTCTACAACCTTTCTAAGTGACACAAATTGTTTTGATCGCCTCTAAACGGATGAATTGTGATAGGTACATATGTTTAAAAACCGTGTTATTTCGAAGTTTGTCTGGCGAAAAATTTGTTTAAGAGCTAATTTACGTATGAGAACAGGTATATAATTCTTAACCAGCTTAAAACTTCCTATAAAAATAGTCCATGAAATAATTTTCCCCCAGCAAGATTTGTATTTTGAACCACTATGGGCCGTAGCCAGGGGGAGGGTTAAATGAAAGTCGGAAAGGGGAGGGAAGGCAAAAATAAATGAATCAAATTAAAAAGGTGTATTCGCAGTTATAGTTTGACTAATCCAATTTAGTGACTTTCAAAGGCATGGTGCCGTCCAACCTATGCTCCTGCCACTTACATCTCTTATTCTCCAGCAAGCTTCTCCAACGGAAACTGGTCTATCATGCAGTACGAATCCAGGGATTCTACACCCTCTAAAGAATCTCGCCATTC
>JAEMON010000001.1:44977634-44988272 GCA_030264115.1 Lygus lineolaris | reverse complement strand
CGCCGCTTCATGTGTGCCATTGGGCGACGCTTTTCCTCCCCTTTCAGTTAGAGTTCAGCTCCAGATCCCACGCCACGCGCATTGTCACGCCGCCACACGTCTTTTGGCAGTAGCTGCCCTGAATGCCGACCATATGCAGGTTCCTCCTGTTAGGACTCGAGTTGTTATCCACTCTAGGATGAACATAGGGTAGCCTGCTTGTATCAGATCCCTTGCTGATCAGCCATACCACACACCATGCCAGGTAATAGTGGCGCCAATTACCTTTATCTGACCCGGCTGTACATTGGCTCATTCAGCTGCTGACTGCAACAGTGCGTCTGTTGTGTATTTTCGGATTTGTGCGTCATTGATGTCTGCAAGTGGTCTCCGTTCTGAGCCGGGAACCACCGAGACGTCAATGATGAAGGCTCCTTCTGGTGATACCACCAAGAGGTCTGGTCTGTATCCTTGTTCCTCAAGATTGAAATGAGGCTCAAGCCATACTGGCCACCCCCTGCGACGTGCATATCCATCCAATAGATTTAGGGCAGAGTTATGCCGGGCACATCTGGGTCTTCTCACAGAGGGGCAGACTTGGAGCACATGCGCAGCTGTCTCAGCTGTTTGGCAACCCACTCGGCAAAAGTGTTGATTCCCAGAGCGCCTGCCTCTCGTCGTTCTCACCCCTGTTGGTAAAGATCAAGAATGGATCTTCACCATGCCCAGTGATCTCCATCCCTGCAAGTTGGTTGAAGGGTTGCTGATCCATGCAGTCCTTGTTGTCCCGTGATTTCGCCAGATCTATTCCGTCGGTGGTTTCGTGGAGGCGTTTTGCCCTGGAAATTCGACGATCGAGTCGAGATGTTAGGATCAGATGTTGCTGACTTGTAATGCCCTCAAAAAGTTGTGAGCGTGCAGCCCCCACTCTGTTAGCTCTTATGGCCGGTATCTGGGTAAGAAGTTCGATGATTCCTAACCCACCATCGCCTACTGGTCCGTGGATATATGCGTTTGCAGAATCAAATGGTAGGCGCAACCATTTTCTAATGATCCTTCTAATTTTGATATCCATTTGCTTTAGCGTTGTTAGCGCCGTATTCCCCAGCACCAATTGGTGTGTCAGTGAGGGGATGCCATGCTCTCGCAGCATTGCCAGTTTTTGGAGTGGCTTCACTGGTGCCTTGTCAATTTTGTCCAGGATACCTGTCACCTTTCCAGGCGTGTTATGACAAACACCTTGGGCTCCAAAGGCAACTCCCAGGTATGTCCATCTCACATTGTGTGGCGCAGCCCTTAGGCACCGGCCATCAATATCAATGGACAATCCTTCTGCTGGCACTACAAGGCGACCACCCCTGGGCATCAAGGGTAAATACAGCGATTTCCTGAGATTGAGATTCAGCCCCACCTTCTTCAAGGCATCACTGAATGCTGTGATCTGAGCTGTTATTCCTGCCCTTGATGTGGCCACAAGTACACCATCATCCGCAAAGGCAAGTGAAGACCATCGCTGCCCTGCAAGGAGGTAGCCAACCCTATTGGGAAGGGCCAGCAGGACATGGTCCATAACTACATTGAAGAGGGTGGAGGACAGGGGGTCTAATCCCTCTCGCATTTCTTAGCCACGGGCCAGCTCCAATCCTTGTAGATCCGAATACATAGCTTCCTACCTTCGGTTGTGAGGAAGCAAAAAAACTGCTGAAAATAAAAGCGTTTGTTCGAATTGAAGGGGCAAGTCGATATAGGTGATATGTCACATTTTCAAAATGTCAAGAAAAAGCTATCAATTTTTTTTTTCTTGATGTAATTTGCTTTTCCTGGCCATTTTGAAAAATGTGACATATCACCTTTATCGACTTGCCCCTTCAATTGAAAGCCAGAATGAGATGGTCAAAAGCACCAATATGGCGGTAATGAGAAACCAGGAATGAGCAGTAATGTCAACTTACAACACAGAAATCCCTAAGGGGAGTTTAGAGGAATTGATAAGGTAGCTTGCTAATTTTTCACCGGTAGGGGGCCGTCGGAGCTCATTACTTTATTTGGAGATCTATAGTTTGTTAGTCTAGTATCTGTGCAGTGGCAGTAGGTATAGGAGAAACAGCAAATGTGTCAACTGACTGGTTTGGAAGTCTGGTTGGTCTGGTGGGTTGAAGTTTGGGGCTTTGAGATACTCGTAATGTGCAAAGCTGGTCTAAAACTGAATTCTAAAAAATGTAGGGATAATTCTATATTTCTATATTTCGATATTTCTATATCTAGTCTATATTTTCTTCCATAGATCGTCTAAAAAACCCTAATCATGTCAAAGAATTGGAAATATTCTTGGTAATGGTAACATATCTCTCAAAATGTATACCAGGACTGTCAGAGATCACTTCACCATTGAGGGAACTCGAACGAAAGGATAAAGAGTACAGAGCATTGGGAAGACAAGCAGGTCTCTGCATTTAGAAAACTAAAGGAACTGCTAAAATCAGTCCCACTTCTGAGATACCTACAACAACTCGAAAGAGGACATCCACAGGCAAAGTTATTGTGTCAAACGTGGGCTAGACGAGCAAAGCGAGCTTCTCATGTCGAATGAACCGAATAATAGCAACCGTTATTTTTCCGTCTTTCCCATTACAACCTAATGAAACTCACAGGAAAATTACTCTTCTACTCTAACAATATACGTACCTAAGACTTCCCAAGTAGGTCCTCTAAAATGCCATAAAAGCTCTAAATAACCTATGAATAAATTGACCTCAAATTTGCATACATACCAATAATTTTGGAGCCATTTCATTAGCTGCTTCTTCTTCTTCGAAAATTCGCTAATCGCAATAATAATATTGTTAGAATAAATCGACATTTGATCATTCATAACAAACCTAAAACCCCCCACTCATCCAAATAACGAATACTACTTCATTTTCTTAAAATATTTTTGTTTCAACGACTTAAGTAGATGTTTCTGAAAGTAAATATACCAAGACATCAATTTTTGCTCTCAAATTAAGGGGTTTATTGCAAATACGCACTTACAACGGTTCTTATGATATGCGGGAAAGTGTGGTTTTTGTCATTTGGCTAGAAGCGTCTCATTTTGAGACATCTGCTAGTCATTCATTCCTACTCCTGTGTTCTCTCTTCAAACTATGACAAAACTCTGGAATTAACAAGAATTTAATCTTGACTGATTTAAGATTGACTTGTCAAACTTGAAATCCTCTTACCGGAGGAGTAACTTTTTCATTTGCTGTATTTTTTCTCAACGGTATCCAATCACTCCCGAAAAACGCTCTTACCCACGTTCATCTTATATGAAAATGTTGTGTTTCCACCTCCTTTCTATTTGAGTAGGTTGGTATCTATTCCTCAATGAATTGACGAATTGTTTCACTGATGTTGAAATTTCGAGAGAACTTGAAACTCAGATCTAGTTACCATTTGCACATCCTGTACCAAGTGTCATAATGAAAGAAACTTTGATTGCTAGTTTAGAATTTAATTTGGCACCTGCAATTGTTTGAAGATTTCTTTACATATTTTTTTATGACATTTCCCTGCATATGTTTGTTATTAACTTTCTAAATATCCTCTTTTTTAGTGTTCTGAAGATTTTGTTGGTGCCTCTTGAGTCAACACTATCGTTCCGTAAGTACTGGTATCTTTCAAACTTAGATACTGAATATTGTAGCCAGCAGTTGACTAATGATTGAACCAGCATTAATTCAACCAAAAATGATAAATTGAATGGCTACAAAGGTGTTTAAGTTCTATTGCTCCCTAAAAATTATTGACGAGTGGAGTTTGGCAAAATAGGAAAAAATACGTTAAACTGATTTGGAATTTGGATCCAGATTTTGGCGGCCATTTCCAAATTGAATGAATGGGGTGGCTCATTGGGGTTTTTTATGTCAGTATTGTTATTGGATAGCAGTACAAGAACCTATTAAAAAAAAGTTCCATTCATGCAGCATGAGTTGATGAGCGAATTTTCAAAGAATAATTTTAACCGATTTTGTGGGTGATTCTTATAGGAAATTTCACGCTGATTCCGAATATACCATATGTTCCTATGTTTAGGACGGTAATTCTTTTGATATTATTGACATTTTAAATTTTTTTGGGATTTTTCATCTCGATCTCTCGAGCAGGTATCGTCTGGAGTGACACACACACACACACACACACACACACACACATATATATATATATATATATATATATATAAAAGTGTTAAATTTCAGGAATCGTTTTAGAATGGTCTGAAACGGATTTCCATGAAGAAAATTTTCAAAAATTTGCATTACGAAAATTTTGAAGCCATTTCAATAGCTTCATTTTCTTCGAAAATTCGGTAAAACTGATTTGTAATCAACTCGAAGGGTAATTATTTCTGGGACAAACCAGGGCCATTTCCCGGAATGACTATCTAGTACAAAGGAAGACTCATCATCCCCACTGGATCCGCTACTTACCTATTAATTTCTGGGAATAAAGTTTTGTTAAAATTTGACAATACATCAGTATATTTTATTTAATGTAATTTTATCTGTTAAGATGATGTGTTGGGTGTGAGCAACTTGAATTAGTTCAATTCACACAGATGACCTAGGTCCCTACAAGGAAACCTTGTCCACAGTTCGCTCACCACGACTGTCTAATCGAGTTTCAAAATGCGTAGGTAGGTAGGTACATTATCATCAGTTCGGCCTGGGAAGTTGGGCTTCTGAGTGAAGACCGTAATCCCGGCAGTTATGGAGGCCGATTGCAAAAGGTAAATTTTACCATTCGGGTTGGCACAGTTGGAATGTAACAATAAAAGCCATCCGCCGTCCCAGACTGTCAAGAACATTTTTCAAGTTTACCAAAAGTTGTTTACCAGGCCTTGGATCACTTGGCCAGTTAGGTATCTACGAGCTTTGGATCACTTCAGTTAGGTATCTCGTATCAGCAAGATATAATTGCTCCTTTGTAAATATACCTACTTGGATAAGGCAAATAATAAACCAGAATCAGCATTACCTATCTACTGTTTTTCAACTTCATTCACTATTTTTTTCAGGACTCCTTTTCCAGGACTCAACCTTTAAAGCAGCATTTCAGAGCTAGTATCTCAATTTCGGGGCACTCTCCATTAATTGGAAAACTTGCCATCTACCTGCCATCAGAGGGATTGTTTTCTACAGCCTTCATGACCACGTTATCAATGTCTAGCACGGTGAAATGTTCAAAGCTTTGGTATTCATTTATTTAAAATTTAGAACAACGCTGCCTAGTTAAAGTATGAGTATAAACTGACTCTATAATCGTAAAATGCCTTGTGATATGCTCTCACGCACCGTTTTCTACGTGTTTACCTATAACATAGTTTACTCGAGCTACTACTGCTTCAGAATTATTTTGTATACATATAAAATATGAATACTTGTATTAATTTGAATTTTCAAAGTTTGTGTATTAGAATATGTTTTATATTACCTACCTAATTATATTGTATAATGTAGATTGATGTACCAACTATTTGTAATAAATATTCTTTTGAGAAAGCTCGCAGATATCTTGTAAGTAGGCCTACTACCTATGCAATTTTTGATGAACCAGATTTTTCCTGATAGGGTGCAATGTAACGATGAAACAATTTCAAATACTCCAGAATTTAGTACGGAGACAGAAGAACATAAAATTGGTAGACTTGGCAGAAGAAGTGGCTGAGGGCTGTTCTAATTTTTTTTAAATAATAAATTAAAATGACGTTACCCAGGTAGTTGAAAGGCTCACCATTGATTTGGTTTCCGTCAAAGATGGATGTTGTTTATAGTTCGCTATTAACTTTTTACATTATAACTACAGCGTGTGAGGTAGGTACCATGAGATGTACCTACAGATACATTTAGAGACATCTCACGAGTGGTGATCAATCTCTGTGAGATGGAAATCAACGGAGTTACATTTCCCTAGCAACCAGGGTGCGTATTGACTAAAGGTAACTACATAAGAGCTATACATTAGGAAATGTGTAAATTTAGTAACGTTTCCTAGCAAGTTAGTCGTATGGTCATGATTAATTTTTCATGAGAAATTATATCGTTAGGTACTTACCGTCCATCACTAAGGTAATCACCTAATCTCAATAAAGAATATTAAAAACTAGGAATATCAGGTGATTAAGTAGTAATTCATCTATTTTATCAACTAATTTATGCTTATTGATGTTTGTTGGTGGTCAGTTTTTGGTGATTCTCCTGCTACTCTTGAAAACATTCATAGATATTCCATAACGAAGAAGTTTCATCGATTTTTCGGATCCAAACGTTTTTCATGGTCTAACATTTTCTACAACTCTGAAATCGTATTATTCTACTTATATTATAGGGTGGCATATCTTTCGTCCTAGCCAAGTGAAAGTCAATTAGCGAGTGTTATGGCTCGTCCAGGCGTTGGACCGCACTTCCCTCCGGACTGTTTTATTTCGTCCCCTTGGGGGAATAGCAATGAATAGGTACTTAAAATATTGAATGTTGAACAAATTGTTCATAGCTACTTGCTCTTGGTTCCGAAGTTTTATCATAAAATAATAAACCAAAATGGAGTTTCTGATCTTAAATAACATGGAAACTATCTGAAGTATCATAAACCATGAAAATAATATGAAACATGAAAATAGTTCAAGGGGGGTCTCTGATTCTGAACAAGGATAAAATGATCTGAAAAAATAAATACCTACATAAAAATGCTGATGCTCATTTAATGACACGTATTTTATTGTTGATTCGGATTCTACGTAAAATGACATTAGATAATCACCCAGTGCAATACCTTCGTTTTCCTCGAAAATTCATTAACGTTGATCAGTCAAAAAGAAGAAAGTCGATCGAAGAAAAAATTGGTCATTTTCAGAAAATTGGGTAGGTACTACAGTGATGTTTGTCTGACAAGAAAACGAAAAAGTAAGGCCCACCCCTCAGCCAACCCTGAAAAAAAATTGTAGGCAGGTAGGTACTGTAAGATTAAACACCGCAACTATCTGATCACACTCCGAAATAGGTATTTTCACGGACAGAAACAAAACGCCACAACCCGTTTGACTTCCGAATCGCAACTGCTCTAGTCCAGGCTTGGACTCCAGGAGCGCTGCAGTCGAGTATGATGACGTCAGCCCAAATACCTTTCGGGTGCCGTGGTAACAGATCCAAACATTCTCTTGGCGCCTTTTTTTCATTATCAAAACTCCAGGATTAGGAACCCATCTGATCATATCTAACACGGCCAATTCTGACAAAAGCTTCGCTCTCGAAGCTCCATTTTTGAACTTTCATAGGAAGCAATCAAGCACACGACCAATGAAATTAAGTTAAGAATAATTACTAGTACTTATCCAATGTAGTAATACCTTAGACTCGCATAAATATTCTAATGTCTAGTCTCACCCTGGCAATAGGTACTGCTACTGAAATTGAATGAGTTATGATCATAGCTTCTTGCCTTCCGCCATAGTCTAGTATCATCAATATCTTCAACATTGTCACTGAACTACAATAAATTAGGTATGAACGTAGCATTTGGCCTTCCGCCTGCCTCAAGGCTTCACTTCACCTGAAAGAAAGTAACCGTCGCTTCAGGTCTTACTGCTTCATCAAAGTCTTTACTGCCCCCTGAAAGAAAAATGATCGTCGCTTCAGGCCTTACTGCTCCCATGAGTCTTACAGCCCCTGGCCAACCGCCAGCCTGACTTAAAGTCAGAAAACCGTCGCTTCAGGCCTTACTGCTCCCATGAGTCTTACAGCCCCCTGGCCAACCGCCAGCCTGACCTCCAGTCAGAAAATCAAATCAATTCAACTCAACCAATTCAATTCAACCAACAAATAATCAATTATTCAATTATACCAATCAACAATCAATTCAATTCAAATCATTGCGATTAAATTCAATTCAACCAATCAACAATCAATTCAATACAATTCAACTCAATGCAGTTCAATTCAATTCAGCAAATTATCAATCAATTCAATTAAACCAATCAACAATCAATTCGATATGATTCAACTCAATGCAATTAAATTCAATTCAACCAATCAAAAATCATTCAAACAATCAACAATAATTATATCACTCAGCAATCAATTCCATCAATCAATCATTGTTTAACAACAATAAATTCTCCAACAAAGATCAATTTTTCAGTCAGTCAGTCTATCAATCATCAGATCAAAATATGGTGTCCATGACGCCGCGTCATGGAAATCAAAACTGAATTTCCAAAACCATGAAAACGCGAATTCTCCAACTATTCAAAATCAACAATTGATGGAATCAATTTAAAGTCAACATACGACAATCAATAAATTCTTCATATATCAACTTCAAATCATAATATCAGACAAATTAGAAAAAAAAACTAGTTGAATTCTGAAAATCAAAACTAATTTACGACTCCTAACTATTCTCTAATAAAATCCGAAATAATTCATTAGATGCAGACTCCAATCTCTCGTCCGATATCCTCCATTCATTAATTCCAAAATTCATTCAATAAATTTATAAAAGCCTGTTTTATGTCAAAAATGAAATTTTCACTACCATCAACTACTAAGTGAAGCAAATCCATAAGAATCAAAATTCATTTTCTCAGAAAAAAAAGTAATACGAAGGTACATTATAAATTCAATCGCACAAATAAGCTTAGTAACATTCCCGAGAAGATTCGCATAAAAGAAGATTCGCCATGATAAATCGTTCGTCGCGTAGCTCGATAGAACCAAATTGACTATGTGCTAGGTAGGTGCTTAGTAACATTCCCGAAAACATTCGCATATACATCCATGATCAATCGTTTCACGTAGCTCGAAAGAACCAAATTGACTAGGTATGTGCCACATCAATTCATTTTTGCGGGGATCACTCGACCATTCTGACTAGATTCTAGCTGGTTTCCATGAGCACGAAATTCGCGTGTGACAGCAATGAGACCAAACATTCGACAACATCATCATCTGAATATCTTGATTAACTTATTCATCACAATTCTTGAGTAAAGAGGCAATCTACCGATTTTTTTTTTTTTTGTTCAATTTTAATGTTCGATCATACTTAGTCGGCAAAAGTTGTTGAGAATCAATACTTACTACTGCTGACAGCGACAAAAGTCTGACTTGAGTACCTAGTACCAATCACAACCCCATGTTATTCAACATGTTCTCTATTTTCCCATCTGTTTTGTTTTAAATAATATTTATTGAACTTTTTGTATATTACAATAGGTACTATATCGTTTTGCTGTTCCTATGATAATTATTTTATTTGTATTCAAGTACAGTGGAACATGTGTGAGGGTGGCTGCCCAGCGACAGTCCCTCTCAACTTACAATAACAAATTTATATAAAAATATAGTTATAATAAATAATTTTAGATTTAAATAAGTTAACACATAATAGACACGAACTGATAATATGACTAGATGATTTCCGTTAGATCCGTAGTCCTTTTTCTTTTGAGACGTCGGGGGAGCCGTGTCCTATCCCAGGATGAGAGAAGTTTATTGAACGCTGAAGATTGGTGGGATGTGGTATTATCATGCATATGAGTCATAGTTCTTTTGATCACATATTTACTTGATCATATTTACTTTTCATTGTGTTGGAAGAAAGAAAATGGGGAACTGCGTAAGTCAATTCCACTACATACTCCTGACCCTTTGATCGAATCCACACATTACATTAGGCATGTAATTTGACATTTTTGTTGTTGTTGTTGTCAACACATCTGATGAGCATAACTGAGGTTGGTGAGTCAGCATAACTTATACCAATAATAAAACATCACACCTTATTGACAGTCCGATTTGAAGGGTGCGACTAATTCAATGTTCATGGAGACTTGTAATAGAGGACATTATCTTCACGATACAGGATCAAAATCAAAACGATTCTCGATTAAAGGATCCGTGACAGAGACGCACTTGTAAAAGAAGTTGGTTTACCTAATAAACTTTAAAGGCGTGAAAAAAAGCTCACAAGGAAAAATACGAATGCGCCATGGACAACAGAAAAACGAGGAACGCGAGAAATGCGCGAGATAACAGGTTAGCCAACTAGGGTGGCTACGCACTTGCGATTTTCAGCCGCGCGATTTAATCGCGGCGGAAAAACCGCGGCGACCTTATTTCACTAGCGCGCACGCACCAGCGCCTGCGGTAGTGCGATAATGGATGGCTTAACATGTGTCGTAGCGTTGGCTTTGAAATTTAAAAAAACCGCGGCGGGATGAACAACACGAAAAAAAGGTTTTGGACCCTATTATCTCCCAAAAGGAAGCAAAGGGGCAATTTCACAGAATTCACCGTGATTTGATACAATAAACTGCTAAATTTTTTGATTATTTTCGGATGAATGCAAATAGCTTTTACCAACTCCTCGAATTTATACGGCAAAGAATCACGTACCAGGATACCAAGGGGAGACGCTCAATACCTCCTGAAGAACGCCTATCAGTCACATTAAGGTAAAATCAATGAAAACATTCAATTTCCGTTGTGAATACGAGTCTATTCGAAATAAAAAAAAGTCCCATTCACGCAGCATGAGTTTTGATGAGTGAATTTCCAAAGAATCATTTTAACCGAATTAGTGGGTGATTCTTATAGGAAATTTCACGCTCATTCCGAA
>JAEMON010000001.1:44937700-44951431 GCA_030264115.1 Lygus lineolaris | reverse complement strand
TTTTTATAAATTAACAAAACAATAATGTAGTAGCCGCCACACTTTGCCTTGCCCAACTTCGGCAAGGATAAACCTCGGGCTACTCCGCGAGAGTCTGGACCAGGCTTAATAAGTCGGTACCTACTTACCCTAAGTTAGATAAGTTTTAGATAGTTATAAGTTCTTTCCTGTTCAAACACGTCGAGAACCCCACCAATAAGGAGTAGCACCAAAACTAGTGTTTAATGTAAACAATTTTCTTGAAAAGCCTCATCAGTGAAAATTTACCTCTTTGTTACTTCATGTCTTGTTACTTAGCCGTTTCCATTATTTTTGTATTACCCACCTCACGTGTTAGGTGCCTGAGTATAGTAGGTCACCTACCTTTTCACTCATTTTCCAAAAATAAAAATTAATCCTGCCTCGTTGCAGAAGTTCAAGGCAATTGTAGGGTTCAGATAGGATTAAGAAACAGTGACAGGAGTGCCTCGCACCTGGTCGGCGTAAAGCCAGTTACGACGATCCCTCCCTTTCCTTCAGTATTTCACTGTATGACCGTCAGGTGGGAAAGCGGAGACGTCCCCACCTGCACTCTCCGGCGTCTAAGTTTTTTCCGTTTACTATGGGACGACAACATTTAACCTTTTCGACAGTCATTTTATGTTATCAATAACAAACAACCACAATACGGGTAAACCAGGAAGAAGAAATACCTTCAAAATGATAAGTTGCAACATCCTTGTGCTCACTGCCTGTGATACAACGGGTACCAGAAACGTAACGTAGGAAGAGCATTGAGCCCAGTAGAGGTACTCTTTTATTGTCACCTCCGGCACTAAGGGTGGAAAGAGTCATGGCTGGAAAAATTAAAATTGGAGTCCACAATATTAGCATTTATCAATCACATATAAGGCGCTAGTCTTTATTAATAGTATGTTAAATTAGGTTGGTCGGGATTCTGTTGAGAGATAAAGCTTTCCCAACTTCAGATGCATTCAGTTCAACGTTTCTGGTTTTCATCTTCTGGCTGAATCCCGACCAACCAACAACATATAAATATATGTAGCCGACCAATACCAACGAAACAATAAACATATCATATGTCTAATTTGTCTTTCCTTCAATCATGCTCGAACGGCTACATAGATTTCGATGAGGATTTTTTTCAAAACGATGGCAAAGTGCCATATAAGTTATAGACTACAGAAGATGTCGAAAACCGGCGTCCAACAATAACGTAAATAGGCCAACAATTGAAGAGGCACGTCAGTAAATACCAGAATGATATCTGTGGGTTCACATTCATTTTTCAAGATAGATATAAACTGTCCCTTAAGATGCAACATGTGCTATCTTACTTTTCACAAAAGAGAGACAAAAAACTGAAACAGGGAGTAACATAATTATGACTTCCATTCGATTTCTTCACACTTTTATTGATCGTTGACCCCTCATAGTTAATTTGTTGATCATTGAAATATCAACAAGGAAAATGGAGCAGATAAAGTGTTTTCTTTCGGTTTTGTGAAGATAGCATTTTGCAATTAAAAGCAATAACTGCTATCTTACAGACGCATCAGCTGCTCTTATACAGTAGCTAGAATCACTGTAATGATTTTTGCTGTTTAGGCAAGATAGCAAATGTTGCTCTTGAAGGATGAAATCAGAAAATCACATTTTAGCAGATGACGCGAATTTTAGCGGCATTTTAATTAGAGTAGTCTCGCAGATCGGCGTTTCAAAAGATTTCGCGTCTGTAAAAAAACCTCATTTTGACCAAAAAGTAAGATGGCAAATGTTGCATCTTGAGGGACGAAACATTCATTTTAAAAACCTTGTAATAATTTCAGAACAAAAACACTCAAGAATAGAATTGCTGATGAATGTGAAGCAAGAGTGCTCTTTTGTGCAAGTATTTAAATGTTTCAAAAAGGGATCATGAGGCCAGAAAATGATATCCCTCAACTGAAAATGAGAAACAAGAAGAAGATATTTGAACACACACTTACCCATAGATATGGGATTGTTTCGTGTGTCAAGGATTCTCTCTCCATGTTTAGCAGCAATCTTTCCAAGTTCTTCTTTGAGGTACTTGAACATTTCTTTTCTTTCGCAGATTAAATTTTTATAACCATTACTTCCAAGAGATAGAAGTGTCATGAAAACATCTATGACTGGGCTGGCTGATGCTCTTCCTGAAAATAAAACAAGATGATGAGATAAGCAGTGAAGAGTTGTTTCGTTTCAACCACAGCGACTCATGCAGACTACATTTGCTTCCACCAGGACGGCTCACTGTTTTGAGAAAGTATTTTTGTTTCTAGAAATTATTCTGGATTCCTGATAGATGTTGGGGTGGGAGTAGGGCCATCTTTGGGTCACTAACCTCTTTAGTTGCCTATGATGGAAGGCACTATGGGGGTATTATTTCCGATTGAAAATATCCAAAAATATATATATTTACAATTCAATAACATATATTGGATTCATCCCCCAATAACATATATTGGGTTCTTCCTCTGCACGTTAGCAAAATTGAGAGGTTGATAAATAAGTTGATAAAAAAAAAAAAAAAAAGGATTCATCTGAAGGATTTGCGAGTTTGAAATAACCCCTCGATGACGTAATGCCATAAATGCGTGGTCATCGGCTAAGGCCTGGTGATTAAGGGTCTTGTGATAAACCTAATACAAGCTAAACCAGCTGGACTCATCCAATCACTGCCCATTTACGGCACTACGTCATCACAGATTTTTTTCAAGCTTTTTTTGAAATCCCGATTTCTGAAGTATCATAAAATCCCTGTAAATGTCACCGAAATAGATCGAGTAGTTCCTGAGTTATGACAATGACAACTAACTTCAAATTAGCGCATGTGCAGTAGCTATTACTGATCCAATCATGACGAAATTCAAAGGTAATTGTCTCAGTGTCTGGTCTGCCCCCAACCTTTCTCCGAATTTGAGAGAAATTGGTCCATTAGGAACTGAGAAATCGTTCTTTCAGGAAATTCACGTTTGGGCACGCGAACAAGCTACTAGTGGTCCAACGTCGATGAAATTGATAGGGGATCGTCACGGGGCCAACTCGCACAATCCTCGGAAATTCCATCAAAATCTGACTACAACTGCATATAGTTTTGCCTGGGACAAGGAAATTAAGTTCATGAAGTTCCTAGAAGGGCGCTGAATTAGGTTTTGAGGTTCAAAATGCAAAATCCCCACCCATGGAAGTTCCCCATTGATCTCAAAGTTCAATAAAATTATCATTATAAACTATTTTTGGCAGCCATTCGCGCATTTGAGATAGGTATTCAATAGTGAGGTTGCCTAGTTACTACCTAGGTTAGTTGTGTTGCTATAGTTACATATTCAATCAACTTCATTCATTAGGTAGGTCAATTTAAAATATTATCATTATTATAATATTTATATTGATATTAATTTTGGGAGCAATTTAAAATAACGTCAAACTTTTATCCTGTTAATAGAGCATAAATATTATCAATCAAAATTGATCAAAAAATGAAATACTATACCGGGATAATTCCGAGAAATCCTTTCCAGCAAACCTTTGTCAAACCCTGAGATAATAGCTCCACCGACAGGAACTAGAAGATTTTTATCAGTACTTTGCACAAACGCATCAACACGTCCTTTCCTGAAAAAATGGAGGAAATGATTGAGCCCAAGGATATTCCACAATAGAGGTACATCAAAATTGGGTATAGAAGATAAGAAAAATGATTCGTTTCTTACTTGGCTGCCTCTTGAATAAGATGCATCAATCGAGAACTTTGAAGACCATATGCATTATTAACTAAATGTGGAATGTTGTAACGACTGCAGAGGGCGGCTATCTGTTCTAATGAATCAGAAGCGCGAGGAGCAAAGCAACTTGTTGTCGAAAGAACACAAACAATATTATTTGAACCCAACGTCGACATCTGCGTTTCGAAAGCATTTACATCAGTTCGTAGTTCATCGCCACTCATTATAGGCTCAATAATAATGGGCTGTAATCCTGTAAATGGATAAACCATAATCAAGGACAATGGATCAAGGAGTCATGAAGTTACGCGATAGGAGTGGAGTGGAACGTGGATGTAGAAGGAAGACCTTCATTCACTGACAGCTGAGAAGAAAGAAGGGCACTAGAAAACAGGCTCGTATTACTCATTATTAAACAAAGTACAAAATATATAGCTTTGTTCGCAGTGTCATTTACTAGTGATCCACTACTAGGTTCAAACTGGTTTGAAGGACACTGGGAAAGGAGCAGCATAGATACTATAAAGGGTCAGAAATGATGAGAAGTCAGTGCAAACGCCCAAATGTGGTTTCAAACAGTTTCTTACCAATTGCAAATGGGTCACTGCGAACAAACCTTAACTATATTCCCCTAAAGCTGTATCCACGCTATTGTCTGACCGCGATTGGAAGTCAGCATCCCCAACACTTGACTACTATCCCCACCATTGGCACTATCCGATTGACAACACTCTCCATTTTCAGTGAGGAGGTGACACGACGGACAGAAGGGTCTCAATGAGAGCGTTTCAAAAAGGTGCAATACGAAGGATTTTGTTAGAGGTTAATGGATTCAAAGTGCAGAACTCCATTGTGACGGGGAATGGTTTGACTTCAAATATACACAAACTGTTCTAGTTTAAGGATAAATATTTCGGCTTTTACACTCTCTACAGGTAATTGATGAGTGAAAACGGGTATGGTACTCAGATGAGCGAAAGCGAGTATGCTATGTAGAACTTGCAAAGTCATCCCACCACCCATCCTGGGGAGGGGGTCCCTCAGAGCCAAACATTGAAGGCTGAGTAGGTACGAAAATCCACTAGCTTCAAAGGGGGGAAGGGCATGAATCGAGCAATGGACGTCGGGATATGATTCAGCGTAAATATTAATGATCCCAAAAATAATCTATCACTCATGGCTATATCAAAAGGAGGGAGGAGGGTTTGTGAGCTAAACAACTGTTGGTAAAACAGTAGAGTTTTTGAGTTGGTGATGAACGCCACCATGTTATGCCAATTGATAAGCTTGTGACCATCTCGGGAGGAGGTGAGGAGATTCTTAGAGATGAGGTTAGGTGACTGAATCAAGACTTCTTGGATTATTATCATTTATTGGCGATAAATTTAGCGTTTGTATTGAGTTATTATTGTCATAGGTACATCAAGTTGTAGTAATTGGGTCTGCGCATGAGAAAAAGAATTTGGAAAAAACCCATTAATTATGTTATTTAAGTTGCCATGACTAGTAAACACTAGTTATAAGGATGCAAAACTCCATGTGGGAGCAGAAATCGTCATGTTCAAATGTAATGTTTTAAATTTCGCGGGGGGGGGGTGACGTACGTACCTCCAGAGGTACGTACGTCACACCCCTGCTGTCCCTTTCAAAAATCGTTCGTGGATATTATAGGTAGTCAGCATGGATGCGCCAATCAGCTTGCTCCATTTCCGCGCGCATTTCTTCAAACGATCACATTTCTCTTCGTCGATAAAAAAATAGGGAGACCACATAATTATGAAATAACCCCACTTTGGCCATTTTGAATCGATTCCCTTTCAATAAAAATCGTAACAAAAAATCATGCGCAGACCCCATTGTCGATACATCGGAGTATAAAATCGATAATTTCTCACAACTCTTGTAACAACAGTCGTTCTGCCCGTCAACAGTCGTTTTGACTTTCCAACAGTTGTGATAAGTTACAGAAGTTACAAGTCCAAAGTTACAGACCCCCCCCCCCCCCCCCCCCCCCTCCGGTCTATGGAGTTAGCCTGATTATAATGCTTTGAATTGAATGAATTAGACAAATGATATACTCACCAGCAGTTAAGATACACTTGAAACATGATTTTTGGTCTATACGTGACCATAGAACAAATTTAGCAGCAGGTCGATCTTGTTTGATAGTCAGCATACACAGTACTAAGCTCATTCCAGTAGCCATAGGCACCAAAAAACATCCAGCCGAGTTATTAACACCTGGAAAATATAAAATTGAGTCAGAAAGGATCTGGTAGAACTTCTGTTGTACCATGTTTGAATGGCAGGGCCTAACAAAAGTAGGGGAAGTGGTTCTCAGAGCACCTGCCTGCTACTACCTTTTTAGAACATCTTTGACTTTTGCATCTAAATTCACACTCATTCATCTCCTCGCTCGGCATGGGATCACAGGTAGCCAGACGAGAGTTAGCAAGAGGGTATGAAAGAAAAAGTAAATGAGGAGAAGGGAAAGCGATCAAAAAGATGATACATTATACATAATTTGCAATGGTGAGAAAAGCCAAATTTTGCGTTAACATGTGTTTAGAGCTGGAGTTCTATTGTTCAGTGCTAAGTAGGAGGAAAGCTTGAAGACAAGATTCAGACAGTCCATAGACTAAGTCACTCAATGCCTGAAAACGTGAACTAAAGCGGTCAAATAGTTTCGGAGGGTTACATCTGACAATGACTTTAAGGATTGTGCATGCACAGTGGCTATCACCATCTTGAGGCCAGCCCTCAGCTGAATTCCAATTTTGAGCAAAGTTGATCGTATAACATCGACGTTAAAGGAAATTTCATTGGTACAGCATCATTGAAATGTATGGGGGACTGTCTAGGGATCAACCTGGACAATCCCTGGAAATTTCATCAAAATTAGTCAAATAGTTTCTGAGTTTTGTCTGTGACAACAAATTACAGGTTTGTGCAAGCGAAGTGGCTAATACAGAACCATACGCGATGCAATTCATGGGGAATCATCTCGAGACCAGCCCACTATTACCCTCAAAATGTGAGCAAAACTGGGCCATTAGATCGTGGGAAATCGAGCCATGGCAAACAAACAAATAACGGCGAGAATTTTGATTAATTTGTAAATAAAAGAACTTGTGACGTTCATTTATAATTAGTTCATTTATAATTAAGTTCTTTAGATCAATTTAGGATATTACATACAAAGAGTAGCTCTTCCGAGAAACACAAATCTTCTCGACTCCAAAGAGATTCACATTCAAAAGAGCAAAGAACGCTTGCCTTTTAACATTCGAAAAAACGCGGGTCTGTTCCCGCACGGTGGCAGTAATATTGTACACCATCCAGCATCGCCTCCTCACGATTAAGCCATGGCTATAACCTCATCACTAGTACAAAGACCCAAAGCCGCTAGTATTGAGTTGGGAACAAAGGGCTGGCCGTAATATCTTAAATTGATCTACAGAACATAATTATAAATGATCATCGCAAGATCGTTTATTTCAAATTATGTTCCTAAGATCAATTCAGGATATTAGATAGTAGCTGTCCAAAGACAACCTGTCTCCGGGGGCAGCTATCTTCCGGGAACACCACGTCCAAAAAACGTGATAAGCCACCTCCAAAACGAAAAAAAGTCTGCCAAGTTGGGTGTGGCACATAGCTTCCTCGTATCCATATATTGATTTTATATATAACATATACATTAATCAATCATCAAAAGGCCACCTGCACAATCCCTGAAAATTCCATCGAAATCAGATGAAAATTGTTGAAGTTAAGAGAGCTTCGCGTTTGCGCATGCGCAGTGGGTACTACTGATCCGATCTTGGTGAAACTCATAGGGCATTATCGAATCTCCGATCCTTAACTGTCCTCCAAATTTGAGCGGAATTGGACCATTAGGTCGCCAGAAATTGATGTTTCAAGGATTTCATGTTTATGCATGCGCAGACGCTACTTTGGGTCGGCTGGTAATGAATTTCTTAGGGGACCATCTGGTGACTAACCCACGTAATTCCTAAGAATTTCATCAAAATCGGATGAAAAGTGTCAAAATTATACTTGTTGCAAGGATTTCAAGTTTTGCGCATGCGTAGTGGATACCGCTGATCCGATTTTGATTAAACTCGTAGGGTACCATCAAACCTTCGATCTTCAACTACCCTCCAAGTTTGAGCGGAATTGTACAATCAGGTCGCGATAAATTGATGTTTCGAGGATTTCACGTTTACGCATGCGCAGAGGCTACTGTTGCTCGGCTGGTAATGAATTTCATAGGGGACTATCTAGGGCTTAAGCCGCGTAATCCCTGAAAATTTCATCAAAATCGGATGGCAATTGTGGAAGTTATGCGTGTTGGAAGGATTCCCAGACACACAGACAGACAGACCGACGTACAGACACGAAACCAAAATGGTTCAGGAAGGTCTGAAACGCAAAACGCGAGTTGAAATGTTGATTTTGGAGATGAAAAAAATTTTCACATCTCAAAAGTGAAAACAATACTTCCGCTACCTTGGTAGACTCGGAAGCAAATTAAGTGGCTCAAACTGACCCCGCCACCTTCCTTCCCAGACAAACACTTCCTTCTTCAATCTCTACTGGTCCCACTCCCTTCATGTACAACCTCTCTCTCTCTCTCTCCTAAAACTATATTTTCGTCGAGAATAATCGAGAACAAACTTTATAAAGTCAGAGAGAAGAAAACGTTGTGGTCTCTCAAAAAGGAAGTGTTGAGGTTATAGCCACGGCTTCCTCGTGAGGACGCGATGCAGGATGGCCACCTAGTGGATCCCGCGCAGGAACAGGCCCGATTTTTTTCAAATGTCAAAAGGCGGGCTCTTCGCTCTTTTGAATGTCTATCTCTTTGGAGTTGAGAAGATTGGTGTATCTTGGAGGAGCTACTACTATGTAATATCCTAAATTCATTGTAGGAACATAATTCTACGAGCAACTATCGGGGAACATCTTTATAATTTTTTAACTTATTCCTATTGAAACATCAAAAACGACGAGTCTAATAATAGAAGCTTACCCATGAATCGAATGGTGTCAAGAAGTAATGCATTAGCCAGCTTGGTGAGAAGGCTGGATCCAGCAGCCTTGGGTTGAACTTCACCAATATCACCTGAGCGCCCAATTCCATGGCCTAAACGGTAATGTCTGCGTGCTACCAGCGCTAAAAATGTAGTGGTGAATGATAATAGTCACGTTGGATATTTTAAAAACCATTAGCCAGGAGAAACTCTGGACACATAGAGATTACTTTCCTGAAATCTGCATTAAAAAATGACCAGTGTGAACCAAATGGTGATGAGAAGGATGTTGGTGGAGGGAGATAAGGAGAAGGGCTGAATGGCCTCTGAATTTTTGGTGAAGATGGTGGTTTGGATTTTTGGGCTGAATGGCCTCTGAATTTTTGGTGAAGATGGTGGTTTGGATTTTTGGTCTTGATTTTGTGTAAGTATAGCTGTTCGATTATACTAGAATCTCACAAAAAACTCTAAATGCCGGTATAACTGACGAAAAAAAGATAAATAAAGGACAAAGTGCAACGAATGTGTTTAATAAATGAGAATGACATAAACAGGAAGTTTCATTCTTTATTATCTGTCTCTGTCAACGGATCACTATCTGTATATTTGAAGCTTGTTCAAGTCAATGCCATAAACTCAGGTATTCCTCAAGGGCGGAATTCATAGTCCTCCCTCACGTGACCCTCTAGTTATTGATAGTGTTACAACCAAGGGTACCCTTCGTCATCGTATGTATGTAGGAACTATGGAAAAATGGTAGGTACCAACCAACTTATCTTCTTCACCCTTCCCGACAAAAAAAAATCAATCCATAATTTTTTTCTTCTTCCATCTACCAACGTTAGGGAACCTAGAAGTAATGTAAGTACCTACTTACCTAAATAACAAGAGGAGGACCATAGGGGGGGGGGGGGGGGGGAATGAAAAGGAGGAAAACGAAATAGGTGCCGGAAACAAATAGACCACAATTAAGGCCGCCATAAACTTACCTCAGGTTTAATTCTCCATTTTCTGTTGTTGATTTAAATTTACGTTTTTATTACAGTGGATTTTGTGTGGTGGGTTGAAGGTGGGAACAAGGTACGGCTATTCTTCCAGGTTAGTCATTTAACAAGTTAGTGTATATCAACTTCTTGGGGACCAGACATCAGTCAAAGTTAATACACACTAACTGTGATAGCCCGGTGGGTAGAACTCCTGATTCCGAACAGGGTTCCATCGTGGCTCTCAGAGCGGAGCACCATTCAGACGTTGTTCGTGAGCGAGGCAGGAAATCTCCCAGCTCAGAGTTGAGGAAACACAAAAAGTCGGCTCGAACGAAATTGGGGGGTGTTGCAAGACCGGCGGGCGACCCCATTGTTCTGCACACGTGTGCAAAACAATACGTCCCGAGAGGGTCCCCAAAAATCGAGGTCATCTTTCGTGGCATTCGGAAATGGACGGCAGTACAGGGCGGATCAGAGGTGGAAAACCCTTGAATTGTGGGACTGTTACTTGAAGAGCTTATCAGTGGTTCAAGAATTGTAGTGAGACAGGATAGGTGATAATCTCCATAGTTCGTAAATACTTAGCTAGGGTCAAGAACTCTTCTGTCTGGGATGGGGCTAGCTAAGGATATTTAAGTAGGTATTAGTTAAGTCTGGGCAACTTTATAAGTCCCACATATTTTATGAGTCCCAAATCTTCCGCTAAATGTCCGTCAGTGCTTAAGCACTGACCAAGTAGGTACTCCCCTAGTTAGTGAATATACACAGTCGTTTCTCCTCGTATTCTTGGCTTGTTATAGAGCGCGTTCCCTTTCCCCAGCGTATAGATAGCCGCAAGTTATTCTAACTTACTAACTTAATTTTTTACACCAAAAATGCAAGGACTTTGAAGGAAATGGACTGGGTATCTGCAAACTGAAAATGCATCAAGGGCCCAGGGGGGGTTTCTTCCATTCATAACCTCCTACTATTCAGCTTTGAAGGGGCTCCCACCCTCTCGCCGCTCATCGCTGTTTAAAAGTCTTATCGCTAGCCTCCCATCATGCTTCCACGGCGAATGTTTGATTTTCGCCAGTATCGCCGGTCATGGATAAAGTAGTAGATTCTCTCAAATCATATCAAGTAGATGTATACGCCAAGATTAGGTCCATCCAAGACAGCATAGTTCAGACTCCGAGAATTCGAACTCAATGTAAATCTCGTTGGATCGAAGCACTCATTAAAAGAAATAAGTCTGGAGAATTGGAAACTTATAAATATATGAAAAGGGTTTGCAGCAAATTTGGAAGGTTGCGGGATGAACATGAAGATTAATATTAATGTTTTATTATGATAGGTATAATGTTCCTGACGATCAACTACTGGCTGTGATAGTTTTTTTAATAAATTACGTATGATATGTATAAGTATTAGGCCGTAATTTTGAACTTCTTGCCTTGCCTAGGGGATCACTCTGGGGAGGCAAACGAAGTGAAGGTGGCGAGTCCGGGGAGGCTAATGATGACCTTTATGGGGGGGGGGCTAATGATAAATTTTTTCGGCTCGGGGAGGCAAGTGATGGACCACTTAAGGGTGCGCGGACGCCCGGCTCGAGAACGGCCTCAACGATGCCCCGACGCAGCTCAAAATCCTTTTTATTATTGTTCACGTTTGTGATTTCGAAAATTAAACGATTTACGTATGTTGTACGATCATAATTACATACTTGACGATTTTAATCATAATTTTAAGTTTATCCCACCCAGAGAAAACTGGAAGAAACCCATGAAAAACCAGGTTTTCATCAGTTTCTTCCAGTTTTCTCTGGATGTAATAGACTTAAAATTATGATTCACGTCGTAAAGTATGTAACCATTATTGTATAACATACGCAAATCGATGAATTTTCGAAATCACAAACGTGAAAAATAATAAAAAGGATTTTGAGCTGCGTCGGGGCATCGTTGAGGTCGTTCTCGAGCTGGGCGTCCGTGCACCCTTAACCAACCGTTGAAGCCTCACCCTCTGGCTTCCTCCTCGACCCCGAATCACCATCCTTCTCAACAGCATTCAGAACGCACAGTGAAGGACGGAGAAGGGGGGGATATCCGGTCCATTTCCTTATAAGACCATGCAAAAATTAAACTACTTCTACCGTTTCTCCATCCAACCTACATCAATGAAAGATGTAGGTGGGATCCCTCCCGCCCTAAAAACTGGGTTCTTCAGTGTACCTTTTCTCAGCCCCCTGTCGACGGATAGAGATTTTATTTATTTTTTTTTTTTAATATCTTCTATGAATACTTCTCTATCACGTACCATATGATTTTCTTTCTACTTGTTTTTTTTTCTACGGCCAAATGCAAAAAAGTCATTTTTTTTTTTAGTAGCAAAAAAGTGAGTTTTAGCCAGGTTACATTTTGAATTTTGCTAAAATCAGAAAGGTACACTTTACAACAGAAAACGATGTTTTACAGGAGAGGCGAAAAACTAAAAACAGGCACTTCCGTCAGTTGACGTTTCCGTTTTCATGCCTTATCTAAACTCTACAGTAACATTTTGAGTTTCCCGTCCTTGGTTATTGTTTGGTGTGTAATCATGAGCTCAGACACAATAATTAGTCGATATGAGCAGGGACAAGAATGGGCGGAAGAGAAGAAGAAGAGATCTCATTGTTTATTTACAAGTGCCTTATTTACTAGGTCGCGCCTGGTTTGAGCCCTGACGCCCGACTTTGACGTGAGTTTTCACACACTTCCCACACTCCAAATTTAAAAAAAACCAAATACATTCTTGTTCAGGAACTTGAACTATTTTTTGAGATTTAAAAAAAAAATGTTTTCTCACTTTTTTGATTTCCCGGTTACCTTAAACCCTCCTGTGAACTGGCGACCAGCCCAAACCTAACACCCTCGTATCATATTCCCTGATGAGGGAACTACAAAAATGTCGGAATAAGAAAACTCACCTGGGAGAATAGCCGTGGTACCTTGCTAGCACCCTGAACCCGCCACATATGTCAACAATGGCCACCCAAAACCACATACAATGGATTTTTAATCATCAACATTATTTAAAGTGAAAATAACCCAAATATGCCACAATATTAGCCGAATCGAGTGTGGAAGTTTTGCATGATTAGGCCTCTCCTGTATTTCATTGAAATCTTAGGAAATCTGATTTCCTTAAAAATTCAGTGAATGTCATGCAAACACTCTAATTTTGCAATTTCTATTATGAAAGAGGAGAATAAAAATACTTCTACTAAATCTCTTAATCTCTTCTTCTAATACTTCTGATTAGAGGAGAATAAAATTAACTTATCCGTGTTAGTACTTCAATAGATTTCCTGAAAAGATTATGCATACCTGATGCAAATCTAGCCTCTCTTTCACCAACACCACTATTGCCAGGAAAATTATTGCTATCCATTTGGGCCAAGTCTGCCATGAAAAGTTCGATAGTAGCATCGTCCCATCCTTCTTCGGGCCATTTCCTCTGGAAAAGGGGAGCACACATTGCAAAACAGATATAGTGTAATTTAGCAGCAACTATTATTTAATACCCAGTAGCCAAAATCATTTAGATAGATACCTTATAACTTCATAGCAGTTCCCTCAAGCTCCTTCCTCGAGCTTGATATTTTATTTATGAACAAAACTCTATCAATTTACACAACAATATCCACCTTCGACCTCCAGCGCCCCCTGAAGCTGGAACATCTTTCAATCGTTCATGACACGAAGGTAGAAAGACAGTCTTTCCGTCTTCTATCGGGAAGCTTTGGAGCTAATACGATGATTGATAATACAGTAGAGCGTCGAAAATCCGAACCAATTGGGACCATAGGTAGTTCAGATTACCGATTTGTTCGGATGCGCAAACATAACCTAGAAATGCCGCTTAGACCCATAATTAAATTATAGTTCTGGAATACAGAACAGGAAATGAAAAAGTTCCATTCATGCAGCATGAGTTGGTGAG
>JAEMON010000001.1:44869612-44884789 GCA_030264115.1 Lygus lineolaris | reverse complement strand
CACGTATGGTGCAATCCTCTTGCAACCACTCTGATGGGTCGCTTGTTTTTATCTTGATACGTATAGGTACCATTGGAAGTCCTTATCTTTAAGCCCAGAAGTTAAAGATCGGTATGTATCACTATCTGGCGCAAAAATTTTCCAAACGTTAGATAAAGCCTTGACAGTACATTGTTGTGAGGCTACTGTTTTGATGAAGTTATAAATTGTGTTATACTCTGCTACGCCAGTGACTGTAATCTGAGGCGGGGGCTGAACAGTTTTACTTTTAGTTTTATCTTGCTGCATGGTTTTGGTGTTATCCACCTTCTTGTTAGACTTAGTTTTTTGCGGTTCGTCAACCTCAGGGGAGGAACCAGCCTTACTTTTTTTTAATAGATTTCCTATTTTTTTAAGAATCCAATTCGTTCTCTCTCTAATTCTTCTTCGTCGATTTCAAACTCTGTAGTAGTTTGAGATTGGCGGTGCCCTGAATTAGTTTTTGATTGGATTGCTTCCTTTATAGCACAGTTCTCCAATTCAAGTTTAGTAATATTGGTCTTGGACTCACACATGGATTAATTAATATCGGCCAAGTAGCCACATGATGTTTCAATAAGTGAATACAGCTTACCTATAGAAGTCTTGATGCTCGGGTCAAGAATTCGGGTTGAGAACTCCTGATGTTGCGAAACCTGAGCCTTTGTTTTAGAAATTACGTCGCCGACCGACAAAAGACCGCCACTGTCCGAGTTCATCGCGCCGACGAGTACAAACCTCGCGGCACGGGAATGTTTACAATTCACTGCGCTCGTTCGATGTTTCCGCCTTGAACGTTCTCGAGAGAATGATATTACTGACTGACTGACTTTAGTATGATAAGGAAAAAGGTTGATGGCGGTAATTGCACTTGGAGGTCCCATCAAATGACTAGATTGATACTTTAGGTACTCTGGGAACCTCTACCTTATGATAATGATATTTGTGGACTGTATTTCAATGCATAGGGGTTGTACTAATAAATAATTATGGAGATCTGGTCAGCATGCAGGTGGTAAATGGCTGGTGTAGGTAGGTAGAAGGTAGATCCAAGCCAAGTACTCCAAATATGTGGATGGTATCCTCACTGGCGACTCCCTTTGGTTTTCTGGGGCAGTTGATGTTGAAATAATTTAAATGGTACCAGTTTTGGGAACAACAACTAAAAATTCACACAGATGAACTCGGATACAAAATTACGATGAACGACAGGTCTGATTTTGATAATGGCTGAAGGAGAAGTGTTCTGGGAAATGTGGTGGCTGGTCCAGTGATGCCTGGGAGAACAGCTGGTTGATGATGATGATGCACATTTTCGCAGAACTCACTCACTGAATGAAATGTTGCTTAATAAATACATAACAGTTATTTGAGGATTTTCTTTAGATTTTAATAATATGACACACTCGATGTTGGAGATCACTCCAACTTGTTTATGATTACTATTCATATGTTTTGTTTTGTTTTGATTAGAAACCAATTTTCCTAAAATTATTATTACAGTTCACGATTTCAACGAAGTAAGTGTCTCTTTCTATTAATTATATTTGTATTAATTGTGACTAGCCGAATAAGGTGGCTAGTCACACAACAATCGATAATAATTAGTAATAAAGTGCCAATGTTCCAACAACATGGAGGTAGATGGAGATTAAATCAGAACATGGAAGTAAGGTTGCATGAATGTTGGTGGCACTGCAGTAATAAAGATGAAGGTGGCATTGTGAAGCAATGGCCGACCTGCCCGTTCCTTGTTTTTGACAAAAGAAAAGGTTAGAATGAAATTAAATTATGAGATGTGATGAATAGGAAGTGGAAAATGTTTCAGGAGTGAGTTACAGGAAATATGATGAAAATACGGGTAAAAGTGAATGAGGAAAGTGTCAGTGGAAAGGAAGGCTTTATCATTTACTGTTGATGTCAGGTGAGTTGGTGGCCTGAGGTGCCGATTTCTGGTGTTGGTTTTCCAAACAGTAACAGTTTTTCAAAGTTTACCCTAAATTAGAGAACGCTGCTAATTATTGGACAGCGGTTAATAATTTATTTTGTCCCTCTGACTTACCTGTGAAGCGGGCATTCCTAAAAACTTCCGGTGCGGACTACTTCCCACATTATTTTATTATGGAATTCATAATTACTATTTTAGGGTGTTTTCTGCTGAATGCGGCCCTCAGAATATTTTACTGGATATGAAGGGGATCGCACTAGAGCAGGCTCAGGGCAGATAATTCCGAGTTAAGTTTGCCGAGAGATTTCAGGTTCCTTCTCTTTCCAAAAATAGATCCATGATGCTGTTGAGTTGACCTGTGCAGCAGATTCTACTTACAATAAATCTCAAAGGTTCTTCCCAGAGCCAGTTCACTCACACCATAGGACCTTTGCACTAAGGTGCAAGGTCCTATGGTGCAACTGCATCTGCCAGCTGTTTCTAGAGTAGGATGGCATCATAATGAGAGTGGTGACAGAGGTTCCCCTGGCGTATCCGTGCCATATGACTGTATCCCAAACACCTCACCTCCTGCCCTCGTAGTGCATTATAGGCTATACAGGTAGAGCTGGAGTTCCGACACCACAAAGGCAATCGATCAGGGCTTCCAATAAGAAGTTTTCCGCTGTGCCATCCAGTGGCTGAAACGCTCTTTAAACGTCACCAATGACATCTGTCACCTTTCGGCAAGATGTCATCATCTTCTGGAATTCGTGGAAGACTGCTGACGATACAGATACCGGTAGCCAGAGATCGTTAGTCACCAGGCCCACTATCTTCTATGTTTTGGGTAAATACAGTCCACCACACTTTCGGGGGTCTTCCCGCATACAAACTTACATAAAAAACTAAGATTTAAGGCCTTAGTTAGAGTTTGAACCCATTTCTTGGCTGAGTTTCAGACATTTATTGTATTTCAGGCCGGATTGCAATACTTTCCCTTTCCTCTTAGCGCGAAGTAAGGAAAGTGAGAACTGATGGGAAAGAAGCCAGATGAATTTGGGGGTTTATTATTTAGGAGGCAAAGAGAAAATGCTGCCTCCTCTCACAGTTGTCCCACTTTTGAGGTCAGACACTTAGATCTAGATTAGACACTTAGATTATTCAGTATGGTAGACACTTAGATTAGACACTTAGATTATTCAGTATGGTATCTTTGAAGTAGGTGGCGTATGTTTGTGCATAGGGATTATACTATTCTAGCTAATGTTTTGGATGACTAGGCGAGGATCCCCGTGTAAGTAATTTAAGGAGAAGAAAATCAGCTCTGATATTACCGACAGGAGACAAGCCAGTGAGCGGAGAGGCGAGTCGGAGATGCTCCACGGAAGGGGGGAATTTGTGGGTGTTTGCGTGTGTCTTTCTCCTACTAGGTATACCTTCCCCGCCTTATCAAAGTCACCCCGATCTTTACCCCTTCTGCGGGGTTGGAGTGGAGAGGGGTCTCACCCCTTCGCAGCGGGGTGGCCCCAGAGGGGTGCGCCAGTCTGTGCTTGCCATTTGCACCGCTAGCTATTCGAGTTCTCCTCGCCAAAACTCGCCGTTCCAACTTCATCGCGTGCTTCACATCGGAACATGAAAATGACCATATTTTTTCTCTTCACCCTTTTTATCCTCTCTATTCACGTTCAAGGTGAGTTACTCTCAGAACCACAGATTCTCGTGCATGTTCGTGTTTTAACCACATAATTTGCAAACAATTGCATGTTAAGGAATGTATTTTCCAACATCATTTCCCGGGGGAAAGAGGCAATTATGAATTTATTCATCTTAGCAATTGCCGATTCATGTACAGCCTACCTTACGTGCTTTGTATATCTTCATGCGTTTCTGAAAGTACAATCCGTCACGGTAATGAACACTCTTGAAACTTTCCTTGGGAAAGTTAGATATCCAGCTGGCTCACTCGGAGATAATGTTCTAAATGTACCAGTAATGATATTCTACGAATAGAATACCTACCTGTCTCCACATCATAAGATTCAAATTTAAATATCTTGTAGCTCAATAACAGAAAGTTTCTGAAACAAGGGAGATAGTACCTACCGACTAGTTTCTTATGTAGAAGCATCAGAAGTAATTACTTAACCACGACGAGAAACCGATTTAAAGAAAGGGGCTGATAATGGAAATAATTTTTTTAATCAAATTTTAAAATTACAGTAATTACCTAGGTACTAGTGTGTCCAAATTAAACTCTCTTCCAATTGAGAAACGATTTTTCGAAGGAATCCAACTTATCAAACAGAGTCTCTCGTTGAAATTTGAGAATCCAAAACCTCCATCATCAAGTAGACATTTGAAAGTTCTGATTCATTCATCAGCCAGTCGAGATTGTAAGTTTTGTTTTTCATAATAATGTTTTAATATAAACATAATTAATTATACACATAATTAATGTTTTGCTGGCAATATATTTTGATGGATCATGATGAAACTAATGGCAATATGATACAGATTTGGTTGGAAAACCGTTGAAAAATTATTTTGGGGCTATCGCTCCTATAGTTGTTCAGGAAATCGTTGTTATGGTTGGACAATTTCCGTTTCAAGCAGAAAAACGTCATAGCGGGCAAGTAAAAACCTATTGGTAGTACCAACCTACTTAGTTATCGGTGAACGAATACAGGTTCCATTATACCTAATTTAGGTACCTACTACTCACTTAAGAAATCGTTGATCCATTTGTATTTCCGATTTAGGTTAGTAGTTTTTATTCTTGTTATTTTCACTATTTAATCAGTTTTGAGTAGACATCAAACTATGTAGTTACTTATTTCAGGCGTTTAAAAGTATCATATTATCTCATTTCAATATTTACAAATTTCTAACTATGTAGGATTATCTAGCTTTTTTTAGTGAATACTCGTTATGAGAATTCCGGGATACGCTAATCGGTCGGATTAATTATTCTTCACCATTCCATAAAAATATATTATCGGGTCATATTGAACAATAATGTGGATTTTTGAATAGACGGATAGTACCGGACAGTTATTTTAGGTTAAAAATGAGCTAAATTGCAGGGTTTAAATATCAGAATTTTGTAGGTAGGTACGTAAGAAAACGACTTTTTGAACCTTCCTACCACCTCTTGATAGAAACGGCTGTTCAAAACTGTTGCAACACCCACTTACACAGACTTCTGGCACTGAATTGGTGTAAATCATCATTAACGCCCCCTGACTAGTTATATACATGAACGGAACACACCAAACACGTCAAAGTTCAGTTGATATAATAGTATCAACAGTCATATTGTTATTCTATTATTTCCTTTCAAATACGTACCTAAGTAAGTACATACCTATTTAAATAACTCCAATAATCAGTACTTCGATTTTATATATCATTAGGATAACAGGAAATAAAACGAATGAAAAACTAATTCAAGGTCTTGAAACATTCTATTAAATGCACTTTCTTATAAAATTGGAACCTATCAAAACTTTATTACAACTTTCTGAAAACGAGCAAGTTAGGTAGGTAGATATGTATGGAAGAAGAGACTAGAAAACCTTCATAGGTTGCTACTTTACTTATTCGAAATAAATGAAAAAAGGATAGCAGTAGGTAGTACCGTGGGTCCACGCAGGTAACAGCCGGTACTCAGGTAAGAG
Source organism: Lygus lineolaris (assembly GCA_030264115.1). Classification (NCBI taxonomy): domain Eukaryota; kingdom Metazoa; phylum Arthropoda; class Insecta; order Hemiptera; family Miridae; genus Lygus; species Lygus lineolaris. The sequence goes on along the minus strand of JAEMON010000001.1, from coordinate 44,879,164 downwards.
GTAAGGATGAAGATTATGAGAATTTTGATATGAATTACCTATTATTATATTACAATCTATTATGACATGAATTACCTATTATCATATCTATAATTATTACATTAATACCTAAGATTATAATTATAATCATATGGCTCAGGTTTGTTATGAATCTCCTTCTAAATATTGCCCATTTATGTTCGTACATATTACTGAAAGTTCGTACAAATACGAACAATGTTCATATCTGGCAACACTGCCGAGATACCTAAACACGAGTTACGAATCGAAGACCGATAAACTTCGTCAGATGAACAGTTCGAAACAGGTTCGGATTCTGAAACAGGAAGAAATTCGACGTTAATTTTGTCAGGTGCTTGAAGGTCCGGGAAGGAATTAGTAGTCTTTTAATCTCTACCAATTACCCGGAAGGAACTAGACAGCCCCCCCCCCCCCCCCCCCCCCCCCCCCCCCCCCCCCCCCCCCCCCTTTGGGGATCACCCATCTAATGTTGACGTTGACATGACCGGTAGTAATAAGACCACCTCCCCACCACCTAAAAAATCCAAAAAGGTGAAAGGAATGCCAATAATTGTTAACCTATGGAAGAATAAGTAGTAACACCTAGCGAGAAAGAGCATCCCGACGGCGACTGTCTGACTTTCCTACCTCTATTCCATCTGGTGCGCTCACAATAATGGGAGACAGACGTGATTTTTAAAATCTTTTTTCCTCAAAGTTCCCACCCTGTTTGCTAAACGATATGGCGATCATATTTTTAAAGTCATTAATGATCTTAAAATAGTTTGGAATTGAACGTTTAAAAAAATAGGATGGAAAATAAGAGTTGGGAAATACCACTATGGTCATCAGTCTACGGGCATTTTGATTGGTCCTCAAAAGCCGATCCTCAGCAAGTAACAGAAGGGCCGACGGACGAATTTGTATGAATATTTGACTACATTATTGTATTCACTTAGTAAATAATTTAATTTAATAGGTAGTAAAATATTTATAGTTAATGCACTCAATAAACTATCCAAAGTTTAATTTGGTATTGTTGCTGCTATGACAATACAGCGAAGAGGCTCTATGAAGGTATTTACGAATCTTTATATTCTGGCAAGGAACAATATTGATCCGTTGACTGATGACGTCACGGGCCTAGAACGTCCGCTTTAAGTTATTAAAGTTATTCCAAGCTGCTGTTTAGTTTTTGATGGGTCGGTGTCTTGAACTAATCGGATTTGAGAGTTGAAAATGAAAATTTTTGCAGGGGGTTCATTAGGGTGATGAACCCAAATGTGAGGTCGAAAAAGCCGAATTCTGACCTATTGGACTAATTGAACCCATCTGAAACCATTCTCATATTATTGTATGCCAGCCTGTCTACTCCCACTCAAATTTGGCAATAGTTTTTTCACGAGTATTTGGTGGCCGAGTTCATTATTCTGTTTAGATTTTTGCGTATTAGTGTACTTCTTCTGAACTCTGAGCATACAGAGTATGGTAACTTGTCTTAAATGGACAACGTTGGACAATGGTGGACAACGTTTCCAACTGTTAGAATAAGTCTGATTGTTCGGCGGTGTTGCTTTTAGCGAATTTTTGAAGAAAATGAAGCCATTGCAATGGCTTCAAAATTTTTGTAATTAAATTTTTGACAATTTTTTTCATGGAAATCCGTTTCAAAACATTCTAAAACGATTCCTGAAGTGTAACACTTTATATATATATATAGATTTTTACATCTTGCAGCAAAGCTGTAGTTTTGATCGAGGTTCGGTCAGAAAATTTCTGACCGAACCTCGATAAAAACTACAGCTTTGCTGCAAGATATACATCAAGGGTCGATACAACCACTCCACTGCTATATTTATATGTATATGTGTCACTCCAGACGATATCTGCCCGAGGGATCGAGATAAAAAATCCAAAAAAATTTTAAAATGTAAATAATATCAAAAGTAAGGATGAGTTCGATGGCCAGAATTTTTGGAGTACTCCAAGGGGTCAAATTTTTTGAAAATGTAGAGTTAAAAATCCCTAAAAAACGTGTTTTTTGAGGTTTTTGGTGGAAATACCATCTCAAACATAGGAACATATGGTATATTCGGAATCAGCGTGAAATTTCCTATAAGAATCACTCACAAAATCGGTTAAAATTATTCTTTGAAAATTCGCTCACAAACTCATGCTGCATGAATGGAACTTTTTTTAACGTATTTTTATATGGATGTTTATGATAGCAGAGAAGCAGAAGCAGGTACCGTCCTATTAGAGGGACTCCCCCCCCCCCCCCCTACCCGGACGACCCTTTTCATTTTGCCATTTTACTTCATCATCCAATTGCTCCTATTACCATTTCTTACCTACATATTTCTAAAATCATTAAGTAGGTACTAAATGCCATGATTGGTTTTGTTCCCAGTAGGGACTTTCGACAACCTCTAAAAAGTAATTAAATACGCACATGAAAAAGCATGCAATCCAACACCCACGAAGTCTACCTACAAAGTCAATGTCTGTGTATGTGGATGGATATGTGTAGGTGTATTTGTATAGGCATTAATGGATGTGTTTGTTCTGTATTGGCGGGCAAACCGCTGAAACATTTTTGAGGGGGGGTTGTTTGATGGGCTCTCCGCACGGTTATTATTATTATTATTTTTTTTTAACTTTCTGAATTGAATGGTCTCAGTGAGAGTTTTCCAAAAAGGTGCTACATGGGGGTATCTGATGGGCGAAATCATGTCTTATATTTAGAACTTGCTATGGCATCTCACCCCGCACCCGTCTCGGAGGGACCCTCACTGCCTAGAATTTGCTACGTGAAGAGCGTTCTTCCCACCCGTTTTGTGGCCAAACTTGGCGGAATATCGAGCTGGAAATTGGCAATATGGGGTTTTCGAGAGTGGTGCATCAGAATTCAAGGCGAAAAGATGAAAATTCCTAGCCATGTGCAGACCCCATTGTAATAGGGAAGTTTCGAGGATGGTTTCTGCATCACCGATCAGCTGAGCTGGTTCTAAAGCTGTTTTGATGGCAAAACGAGCAAGCGGAGCGAGTGGACGTTGCTAGTTTGTAATAAAATAGGTGATGGCTCATCCTGAAAAACTGTTCATGAAAATTCTCTTCTAGAACAGGTGAGACTATACAACTTATACACGTTTTCTCAATTTCATCACTTCTTCATCAACTTCATCAATTTCTCAATTCTTTAATGAACATAATACAGTATCATGAAGACTGTGATGGTAAACTACTTTCCTATAAAAACAGTAACAGCCAAAATTTATAGGAACTCCCTGTAGTACAACATGATTATATCAGTGATTGACTTGTTCACAAAATTCTAATGCATTCCATTATCTAAGAGCCATCAGCTGATTTTCCCCCTAAACTTGGTTTTTCCTTGTAGCCTTCAAGTTCTACAATAAATCCGTGTGGACTCATTGCAATAGTTTCATTTTCCGTGAAAATTCATTGAAAAGGGGGCCGTTGCATTCGGTTACTACATACATCTATAAATACTTCAGTACCTAGGTACCTGTTTTCAGTCATTGAAACATCGTACATTAATTTCTAACTCGTCTACAATTCCAATAGTAGACGAACGAATCAGTTAACGAATTTTGTGTTCATTGTTCATTATCTATTCCAATCGATAAAACTGTATGAGTATGAAATAGCTTCATCTGCTTCAAAATGTTGCTGAATGTTGAACGCAAAAACTCGCGGCTCTAGTTTGTTCTTCGAAGAGAACATCTAAGAACTTGGAAAACAATAGGACTTCTAATATTTCAATTCAAGTGGAAGAATCGAATGATGTCCCTAGAGAGGAGGGAACTGTGGGATAACAAATTTGAAGAGTTGAAAACGTTAGTCCCCACTCTCCCTTACAATCTTTCAAGATAAACGATTTTAGTTTCCTACCCCTTCACATAACTGAAAAGGACAACTGAAATTCAATTTCACTAAATGAATCGAGTCGATATCTCAGTTGGGAAGAGAACGGTTGCGTGTGATGTTGAGAATGAAAACTGCTCATTCTTTCTATTCTCTCCTCATCACGATAGGATGGTGAAACTGATGTTATTTGGTCTGCCCTCAGTTCCAATTAGCAGTGGTTTATTTGGGGTTTTGTGGATTATTTATTTACTGAACTGCTCTGATAGGCACCACGATACCACGCAATATCAACACTCTTCCGGATTTGTGACAAGGCTCCAACTTGATTAACTCAGGAACAGCCATGTAGGTCCGCTCTGAGGAGAGTGCAACGTTGTGACCCGTGGCCTTCTTGACTTTAGGTTGAATGAAGTTAAACAAGAAGGAGCCGTCCGTCAAGGAGGGGGCCTGCTCTGCCTATCAGAGCAGTTCAGTAAATAAATAATCCACAAAGCCCCAAATCTCCTCATCGTTGATTGATGTTACAGTACTGAATCTTCATCAATGGATATTGTAGGGGATTCTCCAGTTAAGGGTGCACGGGACGCCCGGCTTGGGAAGAGCCTCAACGATGCCCCGACGCAGCTCAAAAGCCTTTTTATTATATTTCACGTTTGTGATTTTGAAAATTCTTCGATTTACTTATGTTATGCAATCATAATTACATACTTTAGGATGTGAATATTAATTTGTTTATTCCATCCAGAGAAAACTGGAAGAAACCTATGAAAAATTTGGTTTTCATCGGTTTCTTCCAGTTTTCTCTGGGTGTAATAAACTTAAAATTATGATTCACATGGTAAAGTATGTAATTATGATTGCATAACATACCTTTCTATAGTATACAGCCTATTTTTGTTGTAGTTATAAATGTCAAGGTGAGGGTTGGGGGTGGGGATTCTTTTGTCAAGCTGAGTGTGAGTGAGAAAAGAACCTAACTACTGAACTATAGTTAGCAGGTACCTATATATATTATCATTGGTTCACAAGATGCCCCTTTATGGAAAAGAATACCCGAATTTATAATTTTTTTTTAAATTTAGGTAGGTGGTCTTTCAAAAAAACTTATTATTCTTTAGTTGTTGCCGGGTATTCGCTCTTTTGCCAGTCGAGAATACCTTCCATGATATCCGAATCTGCAACTGTAGACAAAATTATACCTCGAAACTATTCCAAAATATCAAAAAATACGATATTTTACCCAAGCAACGGTAAAAATAAGAAATCCAACCTTAAACCAAAAAAATAAATAAATAAATTCGGGTTTGAAAGTCAGTAATTTTGTTGCATTCAAAGGAGTAGAATTTTGTATTTTAAGGGTATATCACATATTACCTTACCGCAATATAGACAAGTACCTACCTGATACCTATTGAGCTTTGAGGGAACAAATTAAAATGTAGGAATTTTTTGGTAATGTGGAGGGAATTCGCGAAAAATTATTTTAACCTGGTTATTGGAAAGATAGATTAGTTGGATGCGGACACTGAATCGAATTTTAATGCCTGGAGAAATGACGAAGGTAAGCTACGATATTTAGCTGTCCTCCAATGAAAATTAAGTATCTTTGAAGTACGCTTCACATGCTTCGATAGTAGGTAGGTACTATGATTCGATTTTGATATTATTGACTTATCACGTTACCTCCCTGCTTGTAGTTGCAACTACACTCCTCCCACTACTTGTAGTGGTTGGTGTAGTTACAACTAAAGTGTGGTTACATTTTCCAACCAGTTTTGGGCGGCTAGTCATCAATCGAATATTTTTATTATTATCATTCTTTGAAACCAATAGGTATGCATCTCTCTACAAGTAGTTGAAGATGTAGAAGTCATATGTAGTTCAGTAATTTAATATCCAATTCTAAGTTTCATTTGTTACATATATTGTTCAAAGTTTGATATAATTAAAGTGCATTTTTCACAAAATCTTTCGAAGGATCTGGTCAACGAAAACTTTCGTGGAATATCTCAAAAATCCTCAAAAACATTCTTGACATGAGAATTCATATATATTGTTTTAAATTCAATGATATACGAGTAGGTATAAAGCCCGTATAGGTGTTTTAGCTCATCGTACTTCCTTCATCCCAGGTGAGAGGAGAGTAGGAGAAGAGTATTTTCGGAGACTGTGAAGAAAACCAGAGAGGGAGCCCAACTAAGAAGAATGCCTACTAGTGTTTTGGAAAATTATACTAATGGTGATGAATTAGCTCGCAAAAACAGGAGGTAGGGCATTCGAGATTCAGTAGCATTTTCAACGAAAATTGAGGTTTTTTAGGAAGGTTTTAAAAGGAAGACGTAACCAAAAGATTTGGAGGAGACTTCATCAGTCAAGAGGGAGCTAGAAAATAAAAAGGGCGCTTAGTTTTAATGAGCGACAGGGCAAGGGAGGGGGGGGGGGGGGGGCTCTATTAATGTTAGATGTACTTCTCTCATGAGGACGGTAGTGTAGTATTAGTAGGCAAAAGACGAGCCGAAACGTCGGCTGCACTTTGCGACCACTTGACCCAACAACAGCAAGTGAGAGAAGAAAGTAGAGAACTACTTGCCTGGCTAACGGTATGATTAATTTAGCAGCTTGAGTCAAGAGCGCGTCTCTCAAAGGTGGAGTACTTACAGCTGTGACGGATACGTGGCAGGCAAAAAGGAAGTGCGAATTCAACCCTTCCTCTGATGGTACATTTTCACGCTGATCTAGAGAAGCGCTAATCACATTTATAACTTAAGAGTGATTGTCTAATCACCAATACATGGCTATGAGACCCCCTCCGCTGACATGGTGGAGGTGACAAGAAATAGTTTGGCGATCGACCCAAAGTGGGGCAAAGTGATCATTTTTCTGGCTAAAACTCAGCATTCACGTACTTGATGTTTTTGGTGTGCTGGACAGTAATTTTTTCAAATTCTGATCTCAAATTCAAGGAAAATTTGCGAATTTATTAAATTTTTCATCAAGAGAAAGCTATTGTATTGGATCCGAAAATATAAAACGACGTTCCAGAAACACAATAGGTACCTAGTCCCCTGAAAAGTAAAACTGGCCATCTGCATTTCAATGTCTTTTCATTATAGCCTCCCAAAGTTATCGGTTAGGCAGTTTTCTTCAAAACACTTCCTGTGTCACTATCCAGACTTGGGCTTCATGTTGTGCACCTGTCCGGACTTGGGCCTATGAAAACTAAATTCAAGTCAGCGCATGCGCAGGAGCTGATCCAAGTGTGACGAAATTCTTAAGCAATCGTCTTAGAGTCAGCCACAAACTACTCTCCGAATTTGAGCGAAATCAGTCCCTTAAGTACTGAGAAAATGTAGTTTCTGGAAATTCAGGTTTGCGAATGCCCACGCTCTATTAGTGGCTAATAGCGATGATATTAATAGGGGTCCATCTAGGGGCTAACCCGCTCAACCCCTGAAAATTTCATCACAACCATAATTTAGTCCTACACTTTTGCACAGGAATGTCACAGACAGACACGGGAACAAAATTGTTTGGAAAGCTTTGAAAAGCAGAAAACAGGTGAATATTTTGATTTTGGAGGACAATTTCTTGCTCCTTCCACACGATTACATAGATTTCTACCTTTCGTAGCTAGGAAGCAAACATTTCAATTAAAAGAACTTTATTTATTTATATTTATAACTCTATATATTTATTTTAATTACGGGAAAGCCCAATTACACGTATAAATTCAGCAGAACAGTAAATTAAACAAACATATAAAGTAGAAAATAAGGAAACACCAGAGAAAAAAATAACGGAAAAAGAAGAAATTTACCTATAGGTACCATGAATGACTTTATTAATCATTTGTCGGAGAAGCAAACTGTCCACTCCAAGTTATCAGGAACTAGGTACTAGTTTCTGTGATACATTTTAATTGTATCACCTGTTGTTCATTCCAAGTTCAAATATTCATTGTGTCAATAAAATATTAATTATCCGTTCTATAAAATATCTGCCGTTTATTATTCCACGATTTTCAATAGATCATGAAGCTCAGCTTCGCTTCCTAGGTTCAAGAGTAGGTACAAATACAAAGTGCTCTATAGGTACCAATCTACTACGAAGAATCATGGGTGTCAAAATAGACAAACTCACACGAGACAACTATGACTCGTGGATAATCCATATGGAGGCACTGCTCGTCAAATCAGAAGGAATTCAGCATGTCAATGGAAGTCAAAAAAGGCCCACAGTAGACCCGGCAGATCAGGCTTCCGTGAAGGCAGCGGAAGATTGGGATGACGAAGATAGAAAAGTAAGAGCGGACATAATTCTGGCGATATCTTCAGCCGAAGTATAGTAGGTAAAAGATGAAATTACATCTAGGGATGTGTGGCTAAAACTAGAAAAAATATATCAATCCAAAGGACCAGTACGATAGGTACAACACTATTAAAACGGATTATACTAGGTGGGATGAGAGACAACACGGATGTACAAGATCATTTGAGAAACTTTTTCGACACTGTCGATAAATTACGCACAATAGACGTAGAAATACATCCAGACTTACTTGCCGTAATGTTGCTCTATAGCCTACCAGACAACTATGAAACCTTTCGTTGCGCAATAGAGTCCAGAGACGAACTACCAAATCCAGACACGCTCAAGATCAAGATTATGGAGCTAAGCGACGCCAGAAAAGGAAACGACGAACACTCAGATGCAATGGCTGCTGCTAAATCAATAAGCAGGAAGTCGTACACTGCCAGAACTTCTGAAAGTGAGTCAAACCGAAACAGACCAAACTTCTGTGAGATTTGTAAGAAACGAGGGCACAACACCTCTTCATGTTATTATAATAAGAAAAGAGAAAACTTAAGAAATGTAGATGAACATAAAAACCTGCTTATAACTGAAAATGCCTACAACAGCTCAACGTTTAGCTGGTGTTTAGATAGTGGATGCAGTTCACATATGTGTAGCGATAAGTACAAATTCAAAATTTTGGATGAAATAGAAAATGGTGGTGTAAATGTGGCCAATAAATCAACAAGTAAAAAACAAGGAAAAGTACTAATCGAACTAACTGTTCCATCAGGTAGGCATCAAACTCAAAACGTAAACTTAAACAATGCTTTCTACGTTCCTGATCTCAGAACTAACCTAATGTCAGTTGGAAAAATCACAGACTGTGGACATACAGTCACTTTCAAAAAGGAACGGGGTGTAGTCACAGATCACTCAGGAAAAGCTATAATGATTGCGAAAAGAATGAATAATCTATACTACGTTGAGAATAACAATGAAATACGTCACAAAATAAGCCAACCTGTAAAACTCAACAAAACAGAAATTTGGTACCAAAGGTATGGACACCTAAATGAGTCCAGCCTAAGAGAGCTTGCTAACAAAAAACGTCTGCCAAGTTGGGTGGGCAGTATAGCTTCCTCACTTTTGTAACATGGACGTATTAGAATCAGTTATAAAACATTTCAACGATATCGGTAGGATAGTTTCGGAGTTAGGAGAATGCCTATGAAAATAACTTTAGTTTGCGCATGCGCAGTAGCCATCACTTATCATCCAATTGTGAAAGATTCATAGGTAGATAAATTGTTTTGGAGTCAGCCTTCAACCAGCCTCCAAAATTGAGCAAAATCCGTCCATTAGGAA
>JAEMON010000001.1:44812267-44830055 GCA_030264115.1 Lygus lineolaris | reverse complement strand
AAATACCCACCCATAAAATTGTTAGCTTTGGGCTAGTCCCTTAATTGTCCCTAACCCGGAAGCACGGGAGTGCTTGTGGGGGAAAACTGGGTGTATGGCCCGCCCTAATACGTCCAAGGGTGAATAGCCTGATCCGAACGGTATTTTCCCCGACTGCTGTATGTTAGTACTTCGAGTCAGTGAGGAAAAATGCGAAATTCTATTCTACCCTACAGGACGGCTTTGCCTTCGCACTACAAGTCGTCGGGAGTCACTAAGAGTACCGTAATTCCTACCTTCAGCACGATTCGTGGTCTGGACGTGAACGGCTACAACTCCTACGAGTTACTAAGGTTTTTGGTTGAACAGTGAACTGACCTGTTGACCAAGTAGGTACTCAAAATTGGACGAGGGTCCTCCAATCCGCGGTCGTCTACTGGACTGAGGAGGTTGACCCCTGACATTGGATCAAGGTTGCTGCCCTCGAGCAGGGGTCTTGAAAGGCGAGTGTCAGGTGGCGTCTGAATGGCGCTTGACAGATATCGTCTGGAGTGACACACAGGTATCTATATGTATATATAAAAATAAATAAATATACTTGTATAGGAACACATTCAAAATTGTTAAATTTCAGGAATCGTTTCAGAATCGTCTGAAACAGATTTCCATGGAGAAAATTTTTAAAATTTTGCATTGCTAAATTTTGAAGCCATTGCAATAGCTGAATTTTCTTCGAGAATTCGCTAAAAGTTGGTTTTGATCGTTTGATCTTCGACCGGAGATTTGGCCTACTCTGGAAGATTTGCAATTCAGGTACTTTCGTGTGTTTTGACTCTTCTTTTCGTTCAACCCTCAAGTCCATGAAGGGTGCGAACGGTTGGTTCTACAGAGCTCCGCAAGGTCTCAATCAACGCTAAAAATTTTCATCTATTTGAAATCGATGGAAAACTATACCTTCCTATTTTGTCCACCCCTCAGACGGTAACATCGAGCTTCGGGGCGAAACTAGACCCCAAATGGAGCCGGTAGCCAAATTTCACTAATTTTGGTCCATGGTCACTAAGGAAAGTGCCACGTAAGGCGGACTGATGGATTCTCACGAATTCGATTTTTGTATTCTACGTGTCTTTGAACGTAAATGATCAAATTTTTAGGTGGGGTTACACATTTTTTCGAGTCCGATTCCAAAGGTTCATTATTGCAAATAATAAACCAACATAAGCATGAGTTTAAGTCCGTATCACTGCCAGCAAACCGAGGAGCGTGCCACGTTTGATCACATTGATGTGGGAGCTCACTTTTAGGCTTAGCTGATATGGGAGCTCAATTTTCGACTCAGCTGATCATATGAAATTAACGATGTAAGTGTTGATATCCCTATTCTGCAATTTTGTATGGTTATAGCGGTTGGCAGAACACACACACACACACACACACACACACACACACACACACACACACACACACACACACACACACACACACACACACACACACACACACACACACACACACTCAAACTACCTTAAGGAGTTGACATCTTGAAATTTTCAAATTTCCACATTTTTTGGCCCAATAGGTAAGTCTAAGAGGTCAAATTTCAAAAATGTAGTGCCAAAAATAGCTAAAACCGCATAAAAAAAAAGTAAATTACCATCTTGAACATTTGAAAATAAATATAGTTTATTCGGAATAGAAAAACGTCTGCCAAGTTGGGTGTGGCACATAGCTTCCTCGTATCCATAACATGATTTTATATATATAACATATATATGAAAAAAATCATCAACCTTCACAATCCCTGGAAACTCCATCAAAAATCATCTACCTTCACAATCCCTGAAAACTCCATCAAAATCGGATGAACATTGTCAAAGTTATGAGAGCTTCACGTTTGCGCATGCGCAGTGGGTACAACTGATCCGATCTTGATGAAACCTATAGGGCGTTAACGAATCTCCGATCCGCAACTTTCCTCCAAATTTGAGCGAAATCGGACCATTAGGACGCGAGAAATTGATGTTTCAAGGATTTCACGTTTACGCATGCGTAGAGGCTACCGTTGGTCGGCTGGTAATGAATTTCAAAGAGGACCATCTAGGGCCTAACCCGCGTAATCCCAGAAAATTTCATCAAAATCAGATGGAAATTGTGGAAGCTATGCGTGTTGCAAGGATTCCCGGACGGACAGACAGACAGACAGACAGACACGAAACCGAAATTGTTCAAGAAGGCTTGAAATTTTGGAAAATTTTTTCCAAAATTTTGGATTTGGAGGCAACAAATTTTTCATCTCCCAAAAGTGACAACAATGCCTCCGCTACCTTGGTAGACTCGGGAGCAAAATTACAAAATATGAAAAATTTGCGATTTTCGAATGGCTGCATCCCCTCTACGGGTCGGTCTTCAGAAATTGTATTGGTCTGGCATAGCAAGACACTTCATCTACTTCATTACGGAATGGTTTCGGCAGGAAGACCAGTCCTTACGGCTCAAAATTGAGAAAAACTGAACCCAAATAACGGTGTTTTTAAATTTATGTCAATGTTCCGGAGCGTTGCCGAATCGGATAACCTGAATTATAGGTACGTTAATAGGGATCGACCATATATATATATACCAAATGGAAAAATAATTGGAAGTAGGTACCTATCTGAGTTCGCGCAGGGTAGGTATAATGTGTTGACTTACTCGGCTATAGTGATTCTAGTCATTTTCTCAATATCCACTTGTTGGAAAGCTTGATGTTTAGTGAGAAACAAGGAAATTACACTGCCAAGGACATGGCACAGAAGCTTCCTCGTGGCGTTCACAGGATGCCACCATTAAATTTTTAGAAAACTAGAAATGACCGGTTCGCCATGCTGATGATGGTAGAATGCAGGGCAACCAGAGATTAAAATATCTTTATTTTTGGACAATACAAAGCACGGGGGCAAAAAAGATTTAAACCCGCCATTTAACCTCACGCAACGGCTAAAATTTGCCGGAAAAACGGCGTCTCTCAAAGTTTGCGCTTGCGCAGTAGATATTACTGATCCAACCGAGATGAAATTCATGGGTCTACCCTCCGAGTTTGAGCGAAATCGTTCCATTACGAACTGAGATATCGTAGTTGCATGAAATTCACGTTTGCGCATGAGCACACGCTACTAGTGGTCCGATGGCTCTCCAATTATTAGGGCAATATCTACGGTCTACCCCGTACCATCTCTAAAAATTTCACCGGAATTAATTGAGTAGTTCCAGAGTTATGGCCATGAAACACATTTCAAATTGCGCATGTGCAGTAGGTATTACTGATACAATCGTGTGAAAGTTAGAAGCTAATGGTAGAAATCGGTCCTTTGGAAATAAGAAATCGTAGTTCCAGGAAATTCACGTTTGCGCATGCGCACACGCTACTAGAGGTCTGATAGCGATGAAATCCATAGTAGACCTTCCAGGGTCTTACTACAATAATAGAAAAGAGCTACGCCAATGGCAACAAAGTTCAAGTTTGCACTTGCGCAGTAGCTATTACTGATCAAATCGTTATGAAATTCATAGGCGGTTTTCTTGGAGTCAGCCCCCAACTACCTTCCAAATTTGAGCGAAACAGGTTTGTTGGGAACTGAGATACCAGGGTTTCCGGAAATTCACGTTTGCGCATCCGCTCACGCTACTAATAGTCCGATGGCGATGAAATTCATAGGGGACCGTCACGGGGCTAACCTTCACAATCCCTGAAAATTTTATTGAAACCGGATCAAAATTTGTGGAAGTTAAGGCTATGACACGGAAATGTGGTCAGACAGACATACGGACAGATATACGGACAGACATACGGACAGACAAACATACACGAAACTAAATTTGTTCAGAAGGCCCTGAAATGCAATATGTGAGTGGAAATGTTGATTTTGGAGGACAACATTTTTTTCCATTTTGAAAGTTAAAACAAAACTTCCACTGCCTTGCAGACTCGGGAGCAATAATTGGAAATATCTGATTTTGTAAATGACAGACATACGAAAGTATTTTTAAAAAAGTTTTTTTCCGTTAAAATTACCATCTTAAACATAGGAAAATAATAAGGTGTATTTGGAATCAGAGCAAAGTTTAACTTCAAATTTTAATTTCAATACTATAGGAATCACTCAACAAATTGGTAAATATGATTATTTGAAAATTCCCCCATCAACTCATGCTGCCTGACTGTTCCCTTCATCACACATACCTTGTTCAAGTTGATTTTCGACTTCTTAGGTGACTCCGTCACCTACAACTTCTGACAGGAGCGAAAATTAAAAAAAATTACTACTCTTGAATTATCAGACCTCAGAAATTCACCAAAGCGTTAGACCGTTGCATCGGTTTGGTATGGTATATAATTATTGGAGCTCTCCAGAAGAAGAAACTGTTTGCTATGTTTAAGCGCGGAAGCGTTACTAATCAAAGTGGAAGTACTTGGTAGGTATATAAATCAAATCGATGAAAGTACTATGTCTACATACATGAAAGAACGCGTGAAGATACATTTAGATAGGTATTCCTCTTTTCCTGTTTTCAGCCCGAGGTTGTTTTCAATTTACAAGAGTAACGGCAAGCTGATCAATCGTCGGGCTATGATTTGGCGAAAAGAATTTCGTAAAAAGGCCCAACGAAGATTGATGAGGTCAGGCCCTTCAGTTACATGGGGAGTAAGAGAAGGTTGTTCGTATTATAGCCCAAACATTATTTATTCGCGTTGTCGAGAGGGTGGCGATGTACGACCTTAAATTCTCGGTTCCATTAACGTTTTCGTCCACATTTTTTCATAGTACATGCTACGACGCCACATTAGCCAGTATGGAATGTAGGTACAACTATGCTGGAGGACAATGCAAACGTAAAACCTGATCTTCATAGATCTGTAAGCGTGGAAGTATGATGCTTCAGACGTTCCAATACTTATTTTGCTTCCGAGTCTGCAAGGCAGTGGAAGCTGTGCTTTATTTTTCAAAATGAAAATTTTTTGTGTGCTGCAAAATCAAAATTTCCACTCGCGTTCTCCTTTTCAGGGCCCCTGAACAAATTTGATCCGTTCGTCTGTCTGTCTGTCTGTCCGTCTGTCTGCCCACATTTCCTAGCCACAGCCATAACTTCCATGATTTGGTTCCGATTTCAATGAAATTTTCAGAGATCGTGCGGGTTAGCCCCGTGACGGTCCCCGATGTATTTCATCCCCATCGTACCTAGTATTAGTAGCGTGATCGCATGCGCAAACGTGGATGTCCGGAAACCCCAGTATCTCTGATCCTAATTGAACTATTTTGCTCAAATTTGGAAGGTAGTGGAGGGCTGACGTCAAGGCAACCACTTATGAATTTCGTGACGATTGGATCAGTGATAGCTACTGCGCAAGCGCAAACTTGAAATTTGTTGTCATTGGCGTAGCTACGGAACTACTACAATTTAGGTGAAATTCTCACGGGTTGAGCGAGTTAGACCCAAGAGGGTTCCCTATCAATTTCATCGCCATAAGACCACTAGTAGAAGTGTAGTAGAAGAGTAGTGAATTTCCTGATACTACGATTTCTCAGTTCCTAATTGGCGGATTTCGCTCGAATTCCGTTTGTAGTTGAGGGCTACCGGTACCCCCTAGACAGGGGGTAGCCCCTAGACAGAGGGAATATTAGGGATTGAGCGAGTCAGACATAAGAGGGTCCCCTATGAATTTCATCGCCATCAGACCACTAGCCCACTAGTGGACGCTATTTCAACTGTCACGTAAGTGGGCGCTAGCGGTACTCTGTACCGCACATTCATTTTCCATAATTTCTCACGGTTTTTGGGTCTCAAAAGACCCCGGAAATGCATGCATTACTAAACTATTATTATTTTTACGTACCAATCCAGTTTTCAACGTATCTGGCCTTGCTGTAACTCTCTATTACTCTTCCATAACGTACAAAGACGCTACTCAGTACCGCAATGTGAAAACGTCCATAGGGATGCTAGTTGGACTGATACTTGTCACTTTGAAACCTCGTAACAGACTGCGCGCATGTCTAGAAGTGACTAGAGGCACCTGCCATTTGTTGAGGAACTCTGTTCTAGGAATACCAATGCCAGTTACTGACATCAAACGAAAATTCGCCACCCTGTCTCAGTATTTGCACAGATGCGGTATGGAGTACCGCTTATCGTCCACTAGTGGGCTAGTAGCGCAAACGTGAATTTCCGAAAACCACGATTTCTCAGTCAGAAAGGACCGATTTCACTCAAATTCGGATTGTAGTTTGGGCTGACTCCAAGACAACCACCTATGAATTTCGCTTCAATTGGATAAGAGAAGGCTACTGCGCTTGCGCAAATATTAAAATTTAAATTACCTATACCTATGACAGTATATTTAATATAGTGTCATAGGTAAATGTAACTCCGGAACTATGCTACCAAACACTTAACTGTTTACTAACTGATGCTATACGTCCACAAAAGTGAGGAAGCTATACTGCCCACCAACTTGGCAGACGTTCTTATTCTGTGAATAGCTCTCTGGATGAATTAGAAATTGAGTTTAAAGAAATATGAGGGGAAAAACAAAAATTAATATCAATGATCATGAAGATCATCTTCTTAATTAGCTCTTACTTCTCTTCTTAGTTCTTAACATGTTGTATATTATGTTCTTCCACCGTTTTTAACAGTGACAAAAATCACCACCTACGTTTTTAACTTAACCATGTTAATATCATTTTGAGATATCTCTCCGAGGCTTTCTGAACCCATTTCCAGAGCTCAGTCCCCTCTGCTCCTCAACCAGTCAGAGTGACACCCTGGAGTATGTGGTTTCACGAGCACCCAGCATGTATCTTCGTCCAGTAACGATTGATGAAGTGATTTCCACTGCGAGTAAACTGAGGAACACACTCTTCATTCCCGTCCTAATGTGTGCAGTTGTGTTTAAAAGGGCTATCAGCGCTTTGTTTCCTTTTCTTTGCCATATTTTCAATGCATCGCTCGAGAAGGGTGTAGTTCCTGTTCAGCTCAAAACTTCTATTATTATACCTATTCTGAAGAGGGGTGACAGGATGGATGCTGTCAACTATCGGCCTTTCAGCCTCCTATATATGCTTCGTTGCCAAACTGCTGATAGGGTTATGTATGAGCGCATCCTGGGCTACTTGAATTCATTCTCTTTCTTTAGTGACCCTCAGCATGGCTTCCTCAAGGGCAGATCGACGGATTCTGCTGTAAGGGATCTCACCGATTATGTCTTCCGCAGGGTGGATTAGGGTGGTACAGTGATGGGCTGCTGCGTTGATCTCTCCAAGGCTTTTGATTTGGCTTCACACGGCATTATTCTCAAGAGTTTTAAGGCTGTTGGCATGTTTGGTTCAAACCGAAAATGGATCGAGTCGTGTCATGATGGAAAATGGTTTGGACTCCCACTGCTCTGCAGTAAAGCTTGCTACTAAAGGGGTGCCCCAGAGGAGTTTGATGGGGCCATTGCTCTTCCTGGTGTTGGGTAACGACCTGCCATGAGCAATCCGTTGTCTTGACACAAAGATAGTCAACTATGCTGATGATACCAACTTCATTGTTGTTGGTGAATCAGTTGATGGCTGTATTATCGAATGTCGGCTGATCCATGTGATGTTAAGAACTGACTACATATCAATGGGCTCGAACGTAATGGTAGTTAAGACCTAGTGTCTCTTATTCTCACTTAGAATTACCATCGCTCGCACGACACCATTTTATCTTGAATCAGAGCCGTTGCACTTTGTTGATCACACCCCATTCCTTGGTGTGACTGTTGAATTGATCATACAAGTGATCTGGCTGAAAGACTGAACAGCTCAATTCACTGCCTCCGAAACTGAAACCTGTTGCCTCCAGGGAAACGCTCACGTCCGCGTATTTTGGCTTGTTCATCTCAAAGGCCAGATTTGGACTTTTATTCTGGACAAATGAGCTAAACACGAAGACCATCTTTATTCAGCAGAAGAGAGCCCTGCGCGTCTTGATAGGTGCCCCACCATACTCCTCATGCCGAAGCTGCTTCGCTCGTGAGGGTCTCCTTACGCTCCCCTCGCTGTAAATCATGGAGATTTTGCTGTATGTGAGGAGCAACCAAACTCTATTTGAAAATAATCTGTTCAGGCATTCCTACTTGATTCGACATGGCACTCATCTCATGCAGGTTCCATCACACAGGCTGCAATTTTTCAAGCGAGGCTTGAAGTAAAGAGTTATAGTAATCCTCAACCACTACATTACCCATCTCCAGCAAGATGTGTTCAATTTTGACAGTCCTGTGCCTACTTTAAGAAGAAAACCAAAATCATATTTTGTCAACTGTGAATTTTATAATAGATGGTTGATTATTTTCATTGATTTGTTTTTTGTTATACTTACCTTTGTTGTATGAGCTGTTATTTTTTCCTGTGATTTTTCTTTTGGTATACCTGCTATTGATCTACTTGTTTTAATCTGTAGGTGCTTACAGCAAAATAAAGATATTAGTATTAGTAGTAGTTGTGTAGGAGCGGGAATTTCAAAAGTACGCGAGCCTGCCCACGCAAGAGGTGGGAGGACACTGATTAGATAGGGGTGTTCCTTGTTGGTGTACGGACGTTGTTAGTTTTTGTGGCATGATTTGGACGATTATTTGACTACCAAAAGTGTTTTTTAATAATAAATGATTAGAAGTTTGAAGCACTTATTGATACAGGTAGCATTCCTAATCTATTAAAGTAAGTTGTCATGACAAAATGGGAAGTCCTAAACTGGAACTGCCTACTGAGCCGTTCACTGGTGCCAATGAGACAGCTATTATACCCATCGGCAGATTCACTGCTCTGGCCACCTGATTTCGTTCTGATCATTCTCAATTCCTACAGTATTATTATTATAGCTGCTCTGCTTATAGCTGCTCTTCCCAAAGCAACAAAAAAATAAAAATAGATCAAACATACAATTTACTAGAGAGCCTAGAGTACCCTGTTGATGCTATCAATATTGGAATAACTACCTACATTCAGACCAAACAGAAGTAGTTATTAAGAATTTCAGACAGGGTGTCTAATTCAGAAACTATGGAGAGGGGAAACGTTATTATTATATTGAAGATAGTAACGTCACTAATAGCTGGATGATGTGGGTCCTCTTTATTCATTAGAACATAACTGCACGTTCCAAGAAATGACTAGTATGAGTAGCCCCAACGTCTGACTATACTTGAGTTAAGGCTGAAGAAAGTGGCTGAGAACCGCACAGACAGATGAGACCCCATTTCCCTCGAAGCTCACTCAACAGAAAGGGATCACATTTCTTTTCAATACCTACGAAGCGACTTCGGTCAACCCCTGCCTACGAACCTGACAAAGGAGGAAGGTCAGATTTCCTACCAAAGCACTGCCTTGTTGGATAGTCAAGACAGATCCTATCCTAGAACTACAAGATCCAGGGATCGAGAGAAATCTTTCTGGCCTCAGTAAGAAGAATATGGTTGAGAGGACTCCCTCCTTCTTTACGTCTGACTCTGTATTTGAGATAGATCCCGAGAGCAATGATTGCGAGACTCTGGTCGAGAGGAATCCAAGCTCTTCAACGTTGAGATGGATCCTGCTGGCAGACCTGGTACTGACAGCGACGGGCATCTCTTTACGAAACGAAGAAAGGCAGCATCATCTAGCTTCACGCGATTCTTCCCTCTCTCAACATAGGTGAGTACCACACAAGCGGCATATCTCGGCAATCCTCGCTCTACAAGAAAGTCATCACTCGTTGCACGGATACTGTTACCGCTGAGATTACCTCGAATGGTAGGGCTCCCGCCGGCAATCACCTGGCTCCTGAACTTCAAAACTTCGGATTCAGTTCCCACGCATGTTTGGAACAGCTCTACAGCTACTCGACATGTGTTTTGCCTACCTGTAGACGTCAATTACTACATGGACCATCACCCGCCGAGAATACGTATCGTCGAGTACCCGGGAAAACCAACTACTGCATGAACATCGAGTACCAGTAGAGAAGGAGCCTTACTACACGATTGGGAATAAAACCCTTTGTCGAGCACTCGGAAGAAAGGCCCACTCGTACGACCATCGAAGACCCTTCGAAAACTCCTACGATCTTCTACGTCGGCAACTAGATGCCACCACTGCTCCGCGCAAAATGTACGGACAAGGATCCCACGTCCTTCAAGCACCCGTTGTGAAAACTGCTACACTCAATAATAACTGAAATGTGAATATACATCAATAGGTTTCTAGATGAAAAAATGCCAAACTCAAGCCTTCCATTGCAAACACTTAAGGGGCCAATGACCCATGTAATTCAGTTTTTCACATTTTTCTAAGCCAATTTTCATCCGATTTTGATGCGGTTTGCGTCATTCTCCTTGTCATTCAATTCTCTCGGGAGAGCATCTATGTATAATTTTAAGTTCGTAATTTTGAATTTTTCACCTAGTTTTTTAAAAGTCCAATTGGCATAAAGGCACATAAGACTCCGTAGAAAATAAAAAAATAGGAAGAATGCCGCCAACCGCATCAAAATCCGTTGGAAATTGGTCGAGAAAAATGTAAAAAACTGTGCAACTCTAAAATGGTTAGGGGAGGGGGTAAGGGGGAGGTTATCCGTATTTTAAACTTATTGGTCCTAAGTAGTAATGATGTTATAGTTAGAGTTCTTATAAACCCTTCGGTAGCAGAGATTTAGGCATTTTTGGCCTGGATTTTGGGGACATTTTGGGCTCCGTCCCTTGCCCCCGTAAAATGGATTCCCATAGAGCCATTCGAGCCGAGTTGGAAACCCTAATTTTTGACGATTTGTTTCTTTATATCGTCCATATTCTCTGTACTTACGAAACGTCTCTGGCGTTTGGTACCAAACTTCTGACAGTTCCCAAGTGAAACCTGTAGACTAACAACTATTGTTTAATGATTGCACTCGGCAATGTAAGATGACATTGATTAACTAACCACGATGAGTCTTAATATTAATCTTTTCCATTTCTGAGTCAGATTTCAGTGCCGTCATTGATTTCGAATCGCTTGACATGTATATAGAGTGGAAAATTCGCCCTTTAGTCTCATCTGCTCGCTAAGTTGATATTCATTAAAGTGATCAAACACGGTGGGTGTGTTATACTTTCAAGGGTTAATTGCGTGGCAACCCACGCTTAGCTAGCCACTGGTTAAACTCAAGATCAAAAGTTACGAACTTATGATACCTCAGGTCTCCTGGTTATAGCAACGGAAGTTACCTACTCTGCCTGCTCCCTCAGGCTCTTCAGTTTCAAACTAATTTTAAGTACAAAACGGTAAAGCGAGTCAACGGTTGGTACTTTGAGATGGATGCCTTCATCATAACTAAGTATCTCTCCCTTAAACTTATGGCTCTCCGCTCTGTCTTAGTAAAACACTATTGATGCTCCCTGCATTAACTCTGCTAACTCAACAGTATTATATATTAGCAGATTATGCTTTGAAATAAGCCAATCTGGCTCCTTATTCTCCAGAAGTTACTGTTTAGTAACAATTGAATACAATCACAATTACATTGCCAGCATGGTTTTGTGGTATTATCATCTATGAGTGCACATCAACTATAAATCACTTACCTAAACCATGCAAACATACATGTGTATACACTATATATTTGTCACGATTAACTATTCCTCTTAAATAGTGGCCAAGTGTGTGTCTATCCATCATGAGATGTTTTGCAAAACGATGACAATGTTCCTGGCCAGGTTATAGAATGTATATGAGAATACTCTTATCCTCTTCTTTCTGGTCTTTCGAGGCCGGCTCCCAAGTACGTCTACGTCTGTCACTAGTCCTCAAGTAATCAATGCTTTTTGAATCACCATGAGTGAAGCTCCAAAAGCATGGTGAAGCTTGACTCTATATCTAGCGCTGGTATGCGGCATAACCGTGTGTTTAGGTAATATATATTAATATTCTTAATTGGGCTGCGCTCCAGATTAAGCACCCTTGAAAATGTCTATTAGCAAATTTTCAGCTCGAAATTCCGCCAAGTATGGCCACGAAACGAGTCGGAATAACGCTTATGCTGGACGTCCAATGGACGCGAATTTGCGCGAAGAGGCGAACGCGAATAGAGCAAAGAGGCAAAACGGGCTAACTAGCGAATTCGCCGTTCGTCTCTTCGCGCCAATTCGCGTCCACTGGACGTCCAGCCTTATGAGGTATTGAATTTTAGACTTTGAGCCCCCCCCCCCCCCCCCCCCCCCTCGACGGGCGTGGGGTGGGATGACGTAGGAAGTTCTAAATACAATACTCGTTCCCGTTTTCGCTCATCAGATTCACCTCATGTTGCACCTTTTTTGAAAACTAAATAACAAACATGCGCAGAGCCCATTTATTACTATCCGCAAAGAACAAACTTTGAGAATTCGGCTATTTATAATTTCAGCTCATAGTTCAGTTCTGGCAGTATTCAAATCAGCTCCTCTAAATTTCGCTCAATCTTTATGCTTTCTCAGTAAAGTATCATAATTTTTGTATCGGATCTTAAGAGTAGTATTCCTGTACCCAAGGAATAATAATTTTTGAGGAAGAGTTTTTTTCTCGCTCTTGTGTTTACCTATATAATTTTTTTGCCGCGAGGTGATCCAATCATAAGGGTAGATCTATTCGAACCGAGATTTAATCTATTCATTGGAGCACGTAACACTCTAACAGGTCCGTAATAGCTGCAATAAATTACTAACAGTGTCAATTAATAGCAAAAATATTCACTAAACTGCACAGTTCCGATCTACTTCACCGTCAATTACTCTCCCTGTTCATCAGTATGGTAATAACAGACTGCTAGCTGTGCTGAGAGGTACTATCACGGAGTAACGGAGACAACTATTGTACGGTTGATATCTGGGGTATGAGGTTACTCTCGGTGTTGGGTTAGGCTTCGCCTGCCAAGTCGGTCTGTATTGCAGAGTTAGATTGTCTGCCTCCTCTGTCTGACTAATAATATAATTGTTTCATTCAAACATGAGCGAACAAGAGAATCAGTTTGCATGTTCGTGAAAGGACTTGAATGAGCTGGGAGGTCACCCGTGATGCTGCTGATCTGGATTTCGTCCAGCAGCAGTTAGCATGGTGCGACCGAGCAACACCAACTGCTCCAAAACCCAGCTCGCCTCCTGAGTTCGCAGCTGCACTACATGAGTCAGTAGATGGTAAAGAACTCCGACAGTGCTCTGAGTCCCCATCTCTTTTCAATAGGTGGAATGGGCCTCAGAGGGCATTGGGGCCCATGACAACCGTAACTTCCACGTCGTATGCGTGGCATCTTTGCCCACAGCGGTAAGATGTTCAAGGGGTAGTCACAGGATAACAAATATCCAATGCCGTGCCTGTCGGGGTGGAAATGAAAATCTCTACCATGCGGTGCAGCAGTACCGCGAACTCATGGTGGCCGCATTCTACGACACGATGCGGCTGCCAAGCAGGTAGCAGGTGCATTAACATCTAGCTGCTGGGATGTGGAGTGGGAGAGGCTCTACCATATATGTCGAGTGACCAGGGCAAGGCGCCAGATATTGTTGCCATTAAGCCCGATGGGTCTGCCATTATCCTGGATGTCCAGGTTGTCAATGGCAGCACGGGCATGGAGCAGACCTGGCGGGCTAAGAAAAGCAAATATGATAGACAAGATCCCGGGTCACTACCTTTCTTGCAGCAAGGGGGAGTGGGAAATTATGATGTACCTACCACCAATATTTCACCCCTCTCTACCTTAAAAAATCTGTGAAAAAAAAAAAACTGCAGAAATTCAAAAATCTGTGGAAATTGGAGCTAGTACAATGAATAAGATATGTTGGAATACACAATTGAAACAATACTGCGTTTTAAGCCTACTATCATTCATGAACAAACTATCGAAGTGAACTACCAAAGAAGAATAATTTCCCCAACTTCGAGTAGGGTTTTCGGAGAAGAGGTTGGGGCGTCTGGATTTTCTACTCATAATTTGGTGAAACTTTAAAGTCTTTTTCTTGGAAACCAATTGAGAAGGTAGGCCACTTGCAATTTAACGAAATGAGGACAACGCCGGGATTTGGCCCATTTTCGCCGGCAGGTCTAGCATGACATCAGGTGGGCACAATCAATACCAAATCATCACCAAACTATCCTGTGCAACGCACTGGTTAACTAGCTAGTTCATAGTGAAATGGTCGACTCGTGGTTGAGATAGGGAAGCACCTACTCGAGTTGATGTATTCACGAATAATGAAGTACGGCGTTCATTAATGATTGATGGGACCCTGTGTACATTTGAAGGTTATACGCGTTTGCATATTTAAATAGCAAACCTGGGAGGTTGAATGTATTAATTAGGTCACTTGACTCCAAACGAATAGGGGGAGGTTTAATTTATGTATGTTCTCAACATCCACCTAGGACCTCTGCTGTCCAATTCATTGTCCGGGTAAACCTTATCGAGTTGTCCAATTCTCCTGAGTTCGCTCCTTTACGATGAATCCTGACTATTATTAGAATACCAACCTGCAGGTTTTTATTCTGCCTTTAAATTCATGAAGAAATGAAAAAAAAAGTCCTTTCTCTGGAAGCCATTGCAATACCTATCTAATTTTTTCGGAAATTTGCTAAAATAAAACGTTGCGAATTATCACACAACGGTTTATTATTTTCTATATAGATCAGCCATCTGTGAAGATCCTATTTGTATTACAGTAATTTCCTACTTACCGTAGTTATAACGTGAGGTTCACCATTCGGCGCGTAGGTACCTACATACCTGTAATTATTATTATCCGAGAGTTGTAGTAGGTACTTCATAACGTTATTGAGCAACAAAGGAAGATGATTAAAGTGAATAAACAGTTGTATTTGTTCAGCTGATCCTTAACGCGAAACTGGCCTACTAAAATTCTCCTTGAGGTCTCATTCCACGCTAAAAAATACGTTCTATTCGAAATCGTAGGAAGAAATATACCTTCCTATTTGAAGTTTTCGAGCTAGGGCGTTTTGAACATTGCATCCTCTATTTTCTACCCCTTGGAGAAGACTGACAGTAATGCCTAGCTTCGGGGCACAACTAGACTCACCTAACTTTATTATTTTGGTCCATGGTAACTTAAGCAAAGTGCCGCGGACGGCGGACAGTCAGATTTTTATTAATTCGATTTTTGGATCGAATACCTTGAAACGTAAAACATCAAATTTTGAGGGGGTCCACAAATTTTTTTCGGGCTCTATTCCAAAGGTTGATTATTGAAAATACTAAACCAAAAGGAAAGTAATTCCTCAACGCCGGTTTATTGGGCATGCCTACAGCGCTCGATATCCATTAAAGTGTGTCAAAGTCACTGCTATCCGACTATTGCGTGATGCATGACCAACCTTATCGAAAAGAAAGAGTTGGCGAAAGATTGGGATAGCGATATGAGTCAATAAGAAACAGTTCATTTCACGATTAAAACGGAAGGTACCTGAGTTAATTGAATCTATGATGATGATTACACCTTGATAAACTACTGAAACTAAGGCCCGTTTCGGAATGAATACTGTAATAATGTGAAAATTGTGGAGGAATGTGATACCTGGTGATGATCATATAACTCCTCCACAGTCAAGTATCGTTGAAGATAAATGATTCAGAGGGCCCTATACGGAAGCGGCCATTTCAACTGCTACCACTACCATTCTGGAACAATTTTCCGAAGGTACAATTACAGTAGATTTAATGGTGAGACAACGAAATATCATATAGTTGTAGGCAGTTGGTCGGGATTCATCGAAAAAGAAGAAACTCACTTTGCCTGACACATTAACATCATGCAGCCGACTGCATCTTCCACATTAAATACTATACAGAAATGAAGCTATAGTGCTATGATAGTTGTGAGTATATTAAGTTTTGTTTAATTAATTTAATTTGTAACTGCTCTCCAATGATACAGACAAAGAATGCCGAAAACAGCGATAGAACCCAGCACTAAATCTGAAAGTTGATCTATTCATAGTGTCCCACGAGACGTCTCCATCCTCGTATTATTTGCCTTACGAACTGAGAAGACAATTTTTAATGGTTATTGCCAAAAAAAAAAAAAAAAAAAATTCCCACATACATCTTAAATCCAAAATTTCATTTCATAAAAATGTCGGAAAAGCTGTACTTCGTATTTTCAATTGCGAAAGTGCGCGCAAAATATGGACAAAACATATTGCCCAGTCCAAATAATAGTTTGGGTGTGATCTTCATTTGAAAAATCGCTGAATCTTGGTGAAAAATTCCTCAAATCTAGGTTTGTGGAGTTAGGTTCGTCACTACGTTTTTCAGGGGATTTCATATTCCGTCATTCCGATTCCCAGTCAACGATTTAAAATTTTATTTTTCACTCTGACAGAGTGTATAGTATTTTGAACTGTTAGGTATGTACTTCTGAACTGTCATTTTTTACTTTTTCTTTTTTTAAAATTATTTTGTTATTTTTTAATGTTATTTTTCTTTTACCAACGTGGTAGCGTTCCATGGTGCCAGCTCACGATGGCACCAGGAATATCTGACTTGAACAAAAAAAACAAAAATAATAATAAAATAGCTCGCAAATCGGTGGAAAATAAGGCCCTAGGCGCACGCAAGATTAAGTAAAAACAATTTTTTTTAAAAAGTATAAACTCCGCCTTCCACACTCTGAATGCAAATGTCATCTTTTGCCGGTAATTTTGTGTTATGTGGAGTTAATTGAATAAGAAAATTTAATTTCTGTTCCAAAAAAAAAACCCATAACTTAGGGTGAAAACTAACGAAGGGTGAAAATTAGGTAGCGATTAACGGATCACGGGTGGGACGGAGAACCTAATCATTGGCGTTTTGTTCATTTTCAACTTTTCCATAGAATTAATGAATTTCCCGTTCATTTAAATAATCACCCTCAGGGCTCATTTCGAATCAAACGAAAGCTATTTTCAAATTCGGTGACATTTGTTCGTAGTTCTGCAAGAATATCTCAACATGAGATTAGGACAACAATGTCGCCTGAAGTAAGTAACTCAAACGAATGTTATAATATAGGCTGACAACGTAATTCTCATACCTTGCAGTGCAGATCTCTGATGGATAATTCTTGCCAGGGACTGTAAAATCATAGAATCGATATCAAAGTATGGAGTCCACGTTTACGAGAGCTTTGACACGATTGCGCAGATATAGTTCAATTTCATGGGTCAAGGAGTCATTCGTTCGTGTTTCGTTCAATGTTTCCCGCGCGTTTTCCGCACCTGAACCGTATTTGACATTTTCTACCATTGCCTGAGGCCTGGGCTCTAACAAACCGCTTGTGGGTTGTGGGTAAAGCTGTAGTCGTTTGGCATTACACTGTCCTGAGCATATAGATCGTTCTCACCAATATTTTGCACGCAGATTGCTAACTGCAATAATGGAAAATTTGTTGTCAGTTGCTATTCATCCTAAATGCGCAACGTCTTAACCATCTTTACACACACCACTCTTAAACTAGAGTGGTCTAAAGTTGGGGAAATCGCGTTGTTTCTACATAAAATGAGGGAATTTTGTCCGACAAGCTAAAAAACATCAATTTAGTATAAACACCAATTCATCTGAAAAAGTCAAAATTCTAATTATTATGGTTAGTGATGAATTACGGAACTACACCAGTGAAATCAAACACAAAATTTAACGTTATTTCATAAACATTAAGTGTCGTCATGTACAACCTTGTTATTTGGCATGTGATTACGTCAAATGCTAACTATAATTGCTGAATCCTACACTTTTAGCAAATTTTCGAAGAAAATGAAGCTATTGCAACGGC
>JAEMON010000001.1:44801413-44811879 GCA_030264115.1 Lygus lineolaris | reverse complement strand
AAGATGAGTTCGTTGGCCAGAATTTTCGGAGTACCTACTCCAGGAGGTCAAATTTTGAAAATTTAGAGTCAAAAAGCGCAAAAAAATGTGTTTTTTGAGGTTTTAGTGTGAATCATTATCTTAAACATAGGAACATAATGGTATATTCGAAATCAGCGTGAAATTTCCTTTAAGAATCACCCACCAAATCAGTTGAAATTATTCATTGAAGATTCACTCACCAACTCATGCTGCATGAATGGAACTTTTTGCTGTTTCCTTGTGCCTTCAGCTACTTGTCATTTCTTGTCTTGAGTTTTACCTGTTTGTGGTTCATAAATATTGTTCATTTTGTTCATAGCTCTGATGATGTTGTATAAATACAACGAAACTTCTGTATGAGAGCCTAGAATTCATAGAAACCTACATAGAAACCATAGAAACATTCATAGAATGTTCATTCTAGAAACATTCATAGAAACACTTCATAGAAACACATTCATAGAAACCTAGAAATTTATAGAAACCTACCGACTCTCAAGAACCACTACATAGTTACTTGTTGTTTTGAGACATTAGACCTCCGCCCACTTCAAAATGGCATTCAGTGGTCAATCCGATTTTCTTCTTCGTCATTGTTTTCTATATGATCATCCCTGTCTTCCTTATTCTCCATCTCCATACCTACCTGTCTAATTCGTCTCGCCCTGCACTTACTTGCAAAAGGGACTACTTGCTGACACTTGTAACTTTTTGATTGAGAAGCCGGACATTTGATTTCCTTGTTATGAAACAACCCACATTCGAAAAATTGATTTCTTATTTTTAGCCGTTTCATTGAATTCTTTCCTGTCACCTGATTAACTTTACTTACTGTTTGGCAGTCTGCCGTTTTCTGTAGTTATTTTCATGCTCATAGATTCAGCCAAGTCAGCCAGTCGTACATACTTGTTGCAATTCGTGTTCCGATTCGTCTGGATTTTCCCCTTGTGGCCATCGTTGTCTTACTCCCACTTCAAACTGTAGAAAACGGATACCTCCAGCAAATCTGTCCCTTACTCTCTCCTCGAAGCTTCTTCCATAGTTGGGAAATGTTGCTAACTCTTCCAATCGAGTCATGAAACTAGCAAATGTTTCGTCCTGCTGCCTCAAACTCCAAACGCGCTGAAAATATTGCCCTCGTATACCTCGGAAGGCTTTCAAAAGATCATCAAAACTCCTATTACAAACGTAAGCTGGTAGCATGCAATTCTTTACTTCTTCAGTGGAGAGGCTCCTCCGTAAGCAATCAATAAGTCTCTGCGAGCTTCGGTGGCCTGTGGTGTATTGTCTCCTAATCCGTTCACTTTACATAGTAGGTAATATGAACTGTGATTCGAAGACCCAACTTCCTTCTTCATCAAAAGGTGGTGAAGAGGTCCGAGCAACATTCTTCGCCAAATTCCGCATCATATTGGTAATCTCTGTTGTTAACAACATTACCGCTACGTGCTCCTGTACGTCCTATCATATTCCGAGTTCCTCTTCGAGCCATTCTGTTTCCAACGATGAATTACGGAACCACACCATTGAAAGAACACACAAAACTGAACTTTATTTCATAAACACAAAGTGTCGTCATGAACAACCTTATCATTTGACATGTGATTACGTCAAAAACAAACTATGATCACTGAATCCTACAGTTAGGTACCTAGTTGGATGTGTGTATGTGTCTACGAATGAGCATTTCCACTCATGCGGATACAGGATCCGATTTACGGGATCTGATCAATCGTATAGGAGTCCCGCATCTAAAGTACCTAACCTGCTATACTGGTAACAGCGTTTTGAACTTGAAAGAGATTTAAGTCGAAGTCAAGGCAGCAAACGAGTTTCACAACCACCAACAACGGTACCACCACGATCATGGACATTTTACGAGTAAATTATTTCAGTAAAATGTCCAAAGCTCCATGGTTCGTTGGCCAGAGTTTTTGGAGTACTCCAAGGGGTCAAATTTTTAAAATTTAGAGTCAAAAATCGCTACAAAAAAAAAACGTGTTTTTTGAGGTTTTTGGTGTGAATTGCCATCCTAAACATGGGAACATATATGGTATATTCGGAATCAGCGTAAAATTTCCTATAAGAATCGCCCAAGAAATCGGTTAAACTTATTCTTTGAAAATTCGCTCATCAACTCATGCTGCATGAATGGAACTATTTTATTCTTTCTCGCTTCGTTATGCAGGATGCAATAGTAGGTACACAACATGATGTTTCTTCGATTTACTTGTATTTTTGTGCTCCGGTTGGGTAAAACCTACCTAGTGTGCAAAGGTAAAAACGAATTATTTTCTTCAAAAGTTCTTTCATTTTACGTTCAAGGTCCTTTACAGAAGGACCGATTTCTCATTTTTAGTCGATATTTTATTTCATTTACAGATTCCACAGGACCATAGGACCATGAGTTGAAAACTTGTTGGTACCGTCCTTCCCAAAGCAGGAAGGAAATGCACTCAAATAAATTAAACTACCCACTCAGTAATCACTATAAACACTCTCATCTAACACTAAACTATAAACGTCTCAACTCTTCTCAGAAAACAAACTTGTTGGAAATGGGAATGGGGAATGAAAATCTTAATAGGTATGTTTAATACAAAAATGCCGCACAAATGCAAGGAATCTTTTTTCCTGTCAGTAAAAGATACATCAATTAATTTTTAATTCCACTTGAAGATACAACAGTAAATCGGTGCTATCTATGGTAGGGCAAATGGGATTAGCATTCGCCCTAGACATCAGTGTATCGCATGTTGCATCAGTCGTATTGTACTCGTATCTCCTAGGAACTCTCTATATAAGCTCATTTCTGCTTATTCAATCAAACTTAGAGACGAATATCCGACGGTTGCAAAGAAGTAGGTGGATATAGCGTACCCAAGAAAAGGAAAATTTCATTAGTTGGTGTATTAATTCTTGCTGTTTACTGGGATGCCTGTTTGGTGGTCTTTATTCACCAGAATTATTCTCCAGAATTTTGGCCAAATTATGGGTTAGGCTGTGTTGCTATACTTGAATATTGAAATCCCATTGGATATCAAGAAACAATTTTACAACCTTCCAGATGTTTCAGTAGTACCTCAGGGTACTACACTGAGCCCTACGCCTCAGGGGATTACTATTTGCATGAAAAACGTAGTTATAGGTACTGCTTTACGCTTAGTTAGCTATTCAGTTTAAAGTGCGTTTTCGAACTCATCTGAGAAAGTCCAACCACCTGTACGTGGTAAGCAGGTAGGTCTATCATCTTCAGCTGAGATTTTCTGTTCAGAATATCAACGTGGGAGGGTGAGAAACCATTTTGTACGTTTAGACTCATTTAACATTAATATGACGGTAGGTTAGCGGAGCAGAGTAGTGACGGGTTGGCCTATGTAACTTATTCAGTTCCTACGGGTCGATATTATTGGTTGATATTTGTGAAATCATACGAAATGACTCAGAATTATTTTTGATATGATGGAATAATAATCCGAAGGGCACTAGGTAAGAAGAATCGGGGCGATTGATCGCGAAATGCGGCCCGAACAAACATAAAAATGTCGTCCCATGAGATACCGAATTGAGACACCGTCCTCCTTTTTTGAAGTTGGTCTAAAAGTGAGTGGCTATCTGTGTTTGTATTGTACGTACATATTTAATATAAGTAACGAATAATATTATCTAGGTATATTAACATACTGGATCTCTAAAGTCGAGATTCACTAAATAATTCCTCAATAGTTCAGTGAATATCAACTCGGCACTCGATGCACCAGGCGATGGCGAATGGGACAACTTCAATATGAATAAATAACTTTCTTTTTTTCTGAATGGGTATAAGAAATGGTTCCGATTTGTAATAAACAGAAGTATACTCATCACGTTATTGTGGCTCCCATAATTAGATATACACTAACTGGATGGAATTGAAATTTACTCCCGAAAGTTAAAATTTATTATTATGGATTCGTTTATTTGGCACTGTTTCTCTACTATATTGTTGTACACCACTGCAATTATTACTATTATTATTATTTTTTCGCACGTGAGGATTTTTTCACCTCCGCCGTCACTTTGTGAGACAGAGTGAGCTATTGATGATGAGAATATTGTTGGTTATTTGTAAATTACCCGCTATAAATATGCCACATTAGCTTAGCATGTCAAGTACTCAAGTAGAAGTTATGGAAATTAATTAATTCTGCAGAACATCTGCACAATATTTTGCTCGAGAGATTTTGTTGAAACTCACATGAATTTGGCACACTCATATTATCGAGGTCCATTATAACAATTGATATCTTATACCCCTAGGGGTGCATTCGAACAGACGAACTCGAACTCGAACTATGGAAAGTTAGGGTTCAAGTTCTAGTTAGAATTTTTCGGACCCCTCGGTTCGAGTTCGAAAAGCATAGTTCGGGTTCGAGTTCATGTTCGTCACGAACTTTTCGAGTTCGAATACAGGGCATGATTGAAGACAGGTTGGTCCCCATAACGTGAACTTCCCATTTTCCAAGAAATAATTATTTATTTATCGAAATGCTGGGTGGGCAGTATAGCTTCGTCAATTGTGTAACTTCCACGTATATGTAGAACCAGTCAGTGAGAAATTCATCAAATTCGGAAGAATAGTTCCGGGGTCATCCCTATGACAACAAATTCCAAGTTTTCTCATACGCAGTAGGTAATCGTGACGAGATTCGTAGGTAACTGTCCTGTAGTCAGCCTCCAACTACCTTCCGAGTTTGAGTGAAATCGGTCCATTAGGAACTGAGAAATCGTAGTTCAAGAAAATTCACGTTTTCTCATGTACACAAGCTACCCTAGAGTATCGTCTTGGGTCTGACCCGCGTAACGCTTGAAAAATTCACCTAAATTGGTCGAGTGGTTCCGGAGTTATGCCTGTGACAACGAACTTGAAGTTTGTGCAAGTGCAGTAGCTAATAATTGCTGATTCAATTGAGACGAATTCAAAGATTATCGTCCTGATGTAATCGTCCGAATACTCTCCGAATTTAGCGAAATTGGTCCATTAGGAATTGAGAAACCGGAGTTTCAGGAAATTAACGTTTGCAGATGCGCCTGTTCCTATGTGTTACTTAACAATTCCTTCCTCCCTCACTATAGTCTCAGTGGGTAGGAATTAGACCACACTCAGTAGGCAATAGGCAATGTGTACCCTTCTGGGTATAACATTCTACATACCTAAAATCTAGGGTGGAGTATCTCTATCTGTGAATCCCAGAATTTGGGAAATTAGTATTAGGTATATCAAAATGTTCAAAAATGTTTTGAAAAATTCAGAATTTCTACAACATTTCAAAATGTCAAATTTTAATTTTCTACACAAAATTTCAAAATGTCGAAATTTTTACTAAGCCGGGGGAGTGTAACAGCGTCACGGTTGCTCTTTCAAAGAACAGCTTTTCGGAGCAGTCACTTGAAGGACCAACCCGCAAACCCCGCTCGCATTCTAGTGTTTTCCTACCAGCCAAAGACGTAAGTTCCTCTCGATTATATTCAAAATATCTTACCCTTACCCTCGTGGTTCAAACCCTGAAGATAGGAATTTCCTACATAATCTTCATCCCTCCTTTAGGATCCAGAGCCCCCTATTTATAGGATAATATACGTCTAGTTATTACCTATTTCTGTGTTTCACTTAACAATTCCTTCATCCCTCGCCATGGGCTCAGTAGGTAGGAATTATAGCACACTTAGCCCTAGAAAGCCATGGCGATTCTGGATGCGCTAAAGGCCATCGTTGAGTAAAATTTACACATCAGTCTAAAAGCTGATATTTTTCCATGGATAAACGTGTGATAACGCTTCGGTTGCTGTTATCATTGATGAGAAAGGTTGGTCATTCATAAAAGTTCCATTTTTAAGGATAAATCACTTAATTTTTAGAAGAATTTACGAGTAAATGTGATGAATAACAGAGTTTTCTAGGTTCCCCATCTTCATCGTCATCAGATTTCTCTGGAGTCCCGTTTCCTTCTTCAAGGGCTTCTTCCTCTTCGTCAATTATCGCATCTAAACGAGCCTATTCCTTGTCATCAAAAACCTTCCTGATGCCAGACATGGTCTAAAATAAAAAGGTTGTGCTTGTCGGAATAAAAATAGCTACTAAAAGCATTATACGAAGAAACATATAGTTTAGTAATGCAAGCATTTCATAGGGGACGTCCCTCTAAAAGAAAAATTGTCTCGAAACTGAACATCACTCCAAATTCTATGATCACCGATACCCAACACGTAAATCCGTGAAAAATGTGGCACCCTGTGGTGCCAGTCTGGCACCATGGCGCCACACTATCGTGGCTTCAAAAATTGTTCCTAATCTGAACACCACTCCAAAATCTATGATCAACGATACCCAACACGAAAATCCATGTGGCCGGCACCAATTGGTTCCAGCGAGGCACCATTGCACCAGCACGTGGTTGCCTCGAGAATGTCTCTATTGAACATGAAAAAATTGAGAAAATTAACTGAGAAGCCCTAGGGAGAGCACACAATTATATGTCTGTAACAATTGTTCAAGATAACGTTCACTGTACAAACTTCCATGATAAGTGGGTAGGTGTTATGTTGAACAAAGGTATATAATACCTAAATTTTGTTTTAATTGAGGACATGGCAATATGATGAATATGGTTGTGGAAAACGTGGCCAATACAAGGTCATGTGGAGAAATATTCACATCTGAACGAGGGATGGTAATGGCCATGGGTGAGTAAAAATTACACATGACTTTTACTGGGAAGGCCATAGTTGAGTACAGTTTACACATATGTATTTGGTATTTACCTTTGGAGGTGAAAAACATGCACCCACTGAAGTTTTTATTCTGGCGTCTGGCTAGCAACTAACCAAACAAGGAATAGATGGGTGGAGGTTCACATTGCTCGCCGGGTCTGCGCACAATCAGCAGAAGCTAACGGATGATGAGTAAAAATTACACACGATGTCTTTCTAGGGTTAGTAGGCAATAGGTATTGTGTCCTTTTCTAGGTGTAACATTCTACATACCTCAAATATGGGGTGAAATACCGTATCTCTACCAGTGAATCCCCGTGGGTCACATTACAGGTCAAACCCGCGTAATTCCTGAAAAATTCACCTAACTTGGTAGAGTAGTTCCGGAGTTATGCCTGTGACAACGAACATGGAGTTTGCGCGTGCGTAGTAGCTATTAATTGCTGATTCAATTGAGACGAATTCAAAAAATAATCGTCCTGGTGTCATCGTCCGAATTCTCTCCGAATTTAAGCAAAACTGGTCCATTAGGAATTGAGAAACGGGAATTTCAGGAAATTAACGTTTGCGCATGCGCACCCGCTACTATTTGTCCGACGGCTATGAAATTAATAGGGACCGTCTAAGGGCAAACCAGAACAATTCCTGCAAAGTTGATCGAAATCGGATCATGATTTGACAACAGACAGACCGGCTGACAGACATGGACACTAACTGCTCAGAAAGCTCTGAAACTCAAAAAGCAAATGGCCATTTTGATTTTGGAAGACAATTATTTTTAACTTCTTACAGGAGTGCAGAGCTCGCTACCTTCGGTAGTGAGGAACCAAAAATGAATTCGGTCGAAAAAACACGAATTTAGCAGAAAA
Organism: Lygus lineolaris; assembly: GCA_030264115.1. Taxonomy (NCBI): domain Eukaryota; kingdom Metazoa; phylum Arthropoda; class Insecta; order Hemiptera; family Miridae; genus Lygus; species Lygus lineolaris. Next base: position 44,804,239 of record JAEMON010000001.1, on the reverse strand, counting down.
GAAACAAGTTAGTGAAACGCCGTGAAGATGGATCGGCAAAGAAAAACATTTGCGAGGGCAAAACTGATTTTGACTTTGGGAATGTATCAACTGATTTTAGAATTCTGTTCAAGGTATTACCTTAAAAAAAAAAAAAAAACCGAAGATCGAATCAGATCGAATAGATGAGAGATAAAATTCGTCTTCCAAAATAATAAACCATGATTCTTTTCTCAACAAGAGGGTCTACAGACCGGGCCCGCATGTACAGAAATGATGATTCCCCAATCATCTTCTTTACACCCCCGTGTAAAGAGGTCGTGAGCCGGAGGCCGATGGCGAGGGTGCGATTAATATGCTCTTGATAGGTAAATGCAAGAATTGCACTTTCATGACAATCGCCGCAAAGAAGTATGCAACGACTTTACTCTCGGAATTGTGAGTCAAAAGACCCAAAATAATTTGGCGCCGTTTAACAACTTCAGAGTGGAGTTGTAGTATACATTCTCTGGCGACTGTCATGAAAGTGCAACTGTAGTGATGGTTGGTTATGTCGGCCTGTGCACCCGGTCCCCGGTCCCGGTCCGGTATGAGCTTGGGTCGTCGGCGGCACAGACGAACGAAAAAATGAAGCTCCATTTGAAGCCTCACTAGCTCTTGGCTATTATTGGCGAAAATCATTCGGTGATTATTGCCTATTATACTCGGTTTTCCATCGAGAGGAGGTTTTCCAGTCATGCAGCACAACATGATTTAATGAGCGAATTTCCAAAGAACCATTTCAACCGATCTGGTGGTCGGATCTAAATTCATCGTATCGAGTTACTGGCTTCTCCGAAAATTTTAATTCCTTTTTATAGTCAGAAGGTACTTTTAGATATATTCCTACGGGAGAAAAAGAGGGGAGAAACCTAATAAGGAGAATCGGATTCAGCACCTTCAAAAACTCCTCAACCTCAAATTTTCCATTCCAAAATTCTACTTAGTTTGGCGGAAATAAGAAGTATAGCCGGAGAACGTGTTTGCCAAGTTTTTTTTTTCACTTTCAAGTAGGTACATTAAGTTGTGTAAGAAGATTTGTCTTTTTTTTTTTTTTCAAATTTAGCCCTGTAGGTAGTTGGGATCTCTCGTTTACCCCTCCCTCCCTTTCCATTCTTAGTCATTGTGGAAATAAAGCAATAAAACCGTTCGCTCCTCACAGGGCTTGCATGAAAAAAGAGCAAAAACACATTTGTTATTTTCGAATCGAGTTTCAATTACGAATGAGGACCAAATCATCTTTAAAAAATCAGCTGTTTCCCCACGATCGTATTTCCATTTCCATCGACCCTTTCCTCCTCTGTAACTCTTCATATCTATCGAAGGTTGGCATGTACATGAATAATCACTTTGAATAAACTATGAATTAAATATAAATGCCGCAGACAGGGTGTATGATAGAAATATCACTGTGAACGACGCGATTGTATGTAATTTTGTATTTCGGGTTTCCCATCGGGAACTTTGTGTTGGAAATAAATTGGATTGTCGTAGTATTGATTCCTTGAATCTCTGTACACATAAATATATAATTGTATAAATTACGTACATCAGGTGGATGTGTACAGTACGAGTAGCTCCGATGTGTAACAATAATAAAATGTAAATAATCAATTAATGTAAATAATGAAAAGAGTAGATAATACGCTCATTGGGAAAATGCAAGCTCATATTGACATTCTGGTTGGCACTTTCAAAGGAGGAGGCTCTTCGGAATAGGATGAGCCGAGATCCGTATCGAATCATCCAAATACGTCACTGAGATAGGTGGAGACCGATTGAACTCATAGAAGAGAGAGGTGTACGTGAAAAAGGTTGGGGAGGGAACAATGATGGAGTACCTACCTGGCAAGAGGGAAAGAACGGAACGAGTCGATCTGCGTGGCGTACTTTTTAGTTGGGGTCCGAAACTCACTATTCCCAGAACTATTATAAAACTATTCCTGGAGTTTATAGTTATAGTTCGCTGTTTAGTTTAGTCAAGTGTTTCTCAATGTAGTAGGATATTACCGGTTTCTAACATTTCAAACCATTTGTGGTGTGCATATCACTGGGTAAAGGCAGCAGTTACGTTGGGGTCAGAAGCTGCCCAAAAGGTCCAAAAAAAAAAGCAATTAAAGACTTTATAGGAAATCTTACTGAAACCTTATTACTACTCGGGGTAGCTGTACCTAGGATAGCTATAACTCTGCATAGCTGAACAGCAGTTGTCTATGCAGCAGACACCTATGATGCAACAATAACACGGATAATAGACATGTCCTACTTGTCATGGCTATTTTAAATTTCAATGACATATTTCTAACAATTACTTTAGGTTTTCAGCCACATATGCTAGTTATAATGTGATTTTGGAAGTAGGTCCCTCTGAGAGTCAAGAAATTGTTGACTGATATAAAAATCTTGACAGTCCTAATTTGATCCAATGATTGGTTAACAAGAATAGTTTACGAACCTGCAGTAAACATATTATGAAAATTACATGACGGTGGCATCAGGTACCGAAGGGTTATCCTTTTTTCCAATCCTCTGGGCAATTTTAGGTGTCAAACATTTTAAATTTCGAAATAAATTTAAAATGTGGAGTGTGAAATTTCATTTGTTCACGGCTTTTCATAATCTAGTAATAGGAAGATTGCCGAACCCGTTTTGAAATTGATTGATTAGGAGAAAAATTAGAGAAATGTTTGATCCTAAAATGGTCGGAGGGAAGAGGAGGTTATCCCTTTTTTAATCTTATTCGTTTTGAACTACTAAGTTTTGAATTAGAATTAAATAGGACCCAAACGAAAATTGGCACAGACGTAG
>JAEMON010000001.1:44780386-44793773 GCA_030264115.1 Lygus lineolaris | reverse complement strand
CCCCCCCCCCTCTTTCCGTTTTACTACCCCACAGACCACCTCCCTCCTCGTCACTTTGTCTTCTCTCCGAGACTTACAGCTTAGAGACTCTTTCCAACCACCTCCTCGTCACCATCAACCCATCACCAGAACACCATTGCCACGTTCGTAGCTCTCGTACTCGAGTGAAGACGTTATAATATTCCACTAGCTTTCTACATGTTAACTTGGTTCCGTGAAACATTTAGAAGGAATACGAGCATGCGTTTGGGCTACCTGAGTTCCCGCTCGACTGAATTCATTGGACAATTTAGCCTTTCTTTCCTTGAATTCGATTTTCCAACTTGTTACATCATGCTTACCATTTTAAATATTGTTTCAGTATTGTTACTTATAGTTGCCATCAGCTATAAAGCTGTTGGGAACCACGAACCTGATGTAAGATCCTATCTAACCTCATATCCAGTGTTAAGCCGATTTTGCTTCCTCACTACCTACCGAAGGTATGTATTTGTGCGAAAATGTTGTCCTCCAAAATCAAAATGTCTACTTGCTTTTCACATTTTAGAGCTCCCTAAACGATTTTGGTTCCGTATCTGTCGGTCCCTCTATCTGTCTGTCTGTGGTCAATTCATTATTATTCATAATTACGTTTCTTAATTTTTGCAGTTTTCTCATTATTCGTGGTTATTGGCGGGTCACGACGTTTCAATAGTAGAATTTCCTAGTTTCATTTGAATATTATATTATGAACAATAAATACTCCAGATCTATCCAAAAAACGCCATATACCAATTGAAGACATTTCAATGGCAGAAATTGCTATTTCCTATGGAATATTTAGCGACTTTTGAACTATAAAGTTTTTGAATATTTTTGAGCCATTCTTATACGGAAGTTTGCACTGATTCCGAATATACCATATTTTTCTTTCTTCTTTCCATATTCTTCTATTTTGCTCAAACCTCAAAATCACGTTTAAGTGAGTCATTCTTATATGGAAGTTTGCACTGATTCCTAATATACTATAATTATTTTCTATAGCTAGGTATTCTTCTATTTTGCTCTAACTTCAAAATCACGTTTAAGCGATACAAAAGGTGGTCCCTTAGAACGCTCACAAAATTCTGTCTAACGAATCTCTATTTGGATATTATTGAAATTTTGTATTTGTTGGACAGTTCCTACTGTTTGATATCGGAGATTTTTGTAGAGTATCGGAATATTATTGTTCGTAATATAATATTATTCGTGAAAAAGCACCATGAGTTGGTGAGCGAATTTTCAAAGAATAATTTTAACCTATTATGTGGGCGATTCTTATAGGAAATTTCACGCTGATTCTGAATAATACCATATGTTCCTATGTTTAAGATGGTATTTCACACCAAAAACCTCAAAAAACACGTTATTAGCGATTTTTGAAACTAAATTTTCAAAATTTGGCCCCTTGGAGTACTCCAAAAATTCTGGCCAACGAACTCATTCTTATTTTTGATATTATTGACATTTTAAAATTTGTTTGGATTTTTTTATCTCGATCCCTCGGGCAGATATCGTCTGGAATGACACATATATAAACATATAAACATATATACGTATGAAAAAGTGTTAAATTTCAGGATTCGTTCTAGAATGGTCTTAAACGGATTTCCATGAAGAAAATTGTCAAAAATTTGCATTGCAAAAATTTTGAAGCCATTGCAATAGCTTCATTTTCTTCGAAAATTCGCTAAATGTATAATTCCGTAATATACAGTACAATCTAGTAAACGAAACCAAGGAAATTCCACTACTGGAACGTGTGTGACCATCACCTAGTGGGATGGACTGGGATGGATGTTGAATACATTGTTTTTATTCTAGTTGAGGCAGGAGACTGCGGGATCGAGGATCAAATGAATTATTCGTAGAACCTTTCAGAGTTTTGGAGCAGTTCCATGAATTATTGAGGTAGCCCAACAGAGGACTAATTGCATTATGACATGTTGCAACGTAATGGACTGTACATACCTTCCCTTGATTGGAGCGCAGCTCAGTGTTGATCGCTTAGTTGCGTAATCCATTGATTTTGTATTCAGATTTGTATGGTACCTGCTGGACCAATTACCTGAGAAGGAATATTGGTTAAACGTTGAATGTTCTAATAAGTATTAATTTCTAAATCAATACTGAGCGATTTTTACAACTAGATGGTACAACGTAAAGTTGAACTTGCAATGCATTATTTGATTTGGGTTGATTCTTCATTGAATATTAGGGTGTGCGTATGACGGCCAGATTAGACTGCCAGAAAATAGCAAGGAAGATGAGCTTGACATCAGAATTACCTATTTAAGTGATAAGCCCCCTTGTATCTTTGAAATCTCGTCACCATTACTGATAGATAGATATCACCCCCCTAATAAAACGAAAACTTCAGTTCATCATCGATTCTCAAGTGTGTGTGTTTTGCGTCCTCACATTAACAACTCTTTTAGCCTTCTACATTACTACCAATTTTGGATTTAGATTTTAAATTCAAAAACCTCAGATCCTTGTTCAGCACACCAAAGAACATTATGTAACAACAAAATTACTACCTCGAAGGAAGGATCTACCAGACTATTTACTACGGTTATCGTGATTTTACCTTATTCTTCCAAATCAAGTCTTGGCCTCATCATATAAAATCATTACTTTCGGGAAGCTCTGATAACTGAAATTTTGAGGCAATTGCAATAGCTGAACGTTCTTCGAAAATTCGCTGAAATGATTATCTAGCACCAGGAACGTAATGTCTCACAGGACACTGTGTACGTTTCAAAGCTCTCACCTATTTTATTTCATGTTCCCTAGGGTATAATACTAAAAATACAACCAGAAGCTCATGAGCCGTTGAGATGTGTTTTCAAGTAGAATATAAAGATAATTTATTGTGGTGTCTTGAAGAGTAGATTTATTCCGTCTCGGAACGTGAGTGATCGAAATTAAATCGATGCGATCAGAATGTTGTGCCTCGGGAAGATTTGAAGTTTTACTGTCAACATATCATGATAATAGAGAATTTGAAGCGGGGAGAGCGGAGCTGACAGCACAAGTGATAATTCCAGGCGATCCTCACTTAGAACCACCTCGTATTGCTTGAATGAGGTCATGTTTTACTTGTCCAAATAAGAGATCTCAGTGAGAGCTCTCCAAAAAGATGCAACTTGAGGGGTAGGGATTTGTTGGGGATTCTTGAATAATAAACAAGGTTAAGTACCCAGGTTGGACTCCAATTTCGAGTGAAATTAGATCGTGAGAAAAAGGTCAGGTTCCAGGAAATTTACGTTTGCGCCTGCACAAATGCTACTATTTTTCCAACTGCGTGGGGTTGGAATTCTTAATAGAAAACCGTCTGGAGGCTGACCCGCATATTCGCTGAAATCGTCATCATAATCGGACTGTAATAGGGTTAATGTTTATACTTTTGGTGTTTTATTTTTCGTTTTTACTAGAAACGTCCGCTCGCTTATTACAGCATCAAATCAGCTTTAGAACTCACTCATCTGATGATGGTGCAGGAGCCATCCCCAGAACTACCTGTTCCCTATGAAACAACCCCCTTCAAAATCGGTTCAGCAGTTTCCCCGCCTATACGGTACACACACAGACAAACCTATACGCACAGACTTTGGATGTTATATTATAGAGATCAGGTTGGTATCTAATTTTGTAAATTAAGCTGGCTTTATATATACAGGGTTAAAATGAAGGGAAAACACTCAGACTGTATTTCAGTATGTTGGCTTTACCGGGGACAAGGAATGAGGAATTCACATGATGTGGATTCGAGTAAGAGTAACGAAAATGAAGTCATACCTCAGAAATGACGTCTCAGTTATTTTACGGGGCCTTACTCATTTGACTTCTTATCACACACATGACGTCAACTAAGTTATTTTTATGATTGGTCGGCCTCACCCAGACAACGGAAAGAAAATCTTCTCTGTGGTCATGAATGCTATACGTGGTCGTGCTACGATAGTATCCATTCCTAAACCTAATGTGGTTATTAATCCCATTCCTTCTATGTTTCTTTGGTCTATTGCCTTTTTTGAACTCATCAAATTTTCATCTTTATTTTTTCCTACCCTGGTATTTATTCCGTCCTCTCAACATTGTTCTGAAATTCCAAACAACATGACAGAGGCAACCAGAGTTACATTTTCAGACCCAAGGGCATTCCTATCGACCGCAGGTATTCAGGTAGAGTTGGAACCAAATTGGTCCAGAAAGAGAATGCATAGAATTTTCTTATTTTGGAGCACATATATTTTTTTATGACTTCATACATGAATTGTGGTGGTGAACATTGCCTACCTTCGATTGTGATGAAGAAAAAACATTAAATCCCAAAATGATCACATCGAATAATCATTTGAAGATAAATTAGATGTAAAATAGGTTTTACGCGTTAGAAATTAACTGTGAGGACTCTTGCGACCACAATAAATTCAAATTTCGTTCATCCTTTCATGTAGAGACTTCCACCTTCTGGCCAATTTCTGCTCACTTATCCATGTGCAGCACACCTTTCTTTATTGCACTAATGGGTGACTGAAGGGAATCGGTTGTTAGAAGCACTGGAGGTGACACCTCAACGGACAACACCGGAAAATGTTGTTGTTAAGATGCTGGAGGACGGAAAGAACTGGAGCCTAGTAGTAAAATGCGTCGAGGGTATTCTGAAAAAGTAGATACTCTTGGAATGGAGAAGAGAGAGATGTGGTTTGGTCCGACCACCTGCACAGAACTGAAGAGGCACCCCATACCAGGACTCAGCCCGAAGTAATGTGTTGAACAGTTCCGTGATGAGCTCCAACGCAGGGGAGAAGGAAGGAGGTGTTTTTTTTAGTGCGGTTTGAATCCCACATACCTGAAGGATATGGACGTGGACCCTCCATGTATCTTACGAGATCCAACTCCACCTATGGATCTTTAAGATTTTCTCACCTTCCTACGTGAATTTAAAAAAATAAAAAGTTAAAGAAGTGAGGAAGCTATACTGACAAAAATGAATAAGCTATACAACTATACATTAACAAGTTTTGTTGATAATGTTCAGTATTTGATAAGAAGTTTAGTGTTTCACTAACTTGCGTTTCAGGATTAATCCCCTTTGGATATTTTTACTTGATTTTTTCTGCGTGACACGTAGAGACTTAATGTAAGTTCCGTTGGTTTCATCGATTTTCTGGTATAAGAAGGGTGTGGTGGAGTTGAGGGCATATCATGAATGGGAAGGATGGCATCTAAGTCATGCCACGTCTTCAGTGGGCCACCACCCTCCAATAACACAAGTTGAACTGCATCAATCTTCCTTTCAGTACCCGCTTGAAGAAACCTTGGGCACGGGGGTTAGCGCTGACCAGGTATAGTTACATAACCTTCACCCTTCCCCTTCACCGTTCACACTTCCACCCTTCTTGCTCTGCATGGCATAACATCTCTTCCTACCTCATTATCATCGTACGTTTACGGTCTCACTACTTCCTTTTAACCGTAAATCCTAATGAGGAGGTAACACTTCCTTTAACTATACAAACCACTCTGAACAAACTGTCCTAGAAAAAACCACTCAACTTCAGCAGTTCCTGGCTAAATTATTTGCCGATATTCCTGGAAAATAGTCATTCATCAACCAGAGTAGTTTTAGGGACCCTCAAATGTTGATTTTGAATGGGCTGTGATGTGGTGAAACGTTCGTGACTCGATGGGTGGCAAGGATGGTATCGTTCACAACAGTGATTAGCGTGTTGAAAGCCCCTGACTGGTCTTCAAGTGCAACCTCTTTGTTACGAGCTTCGATGGTACTGCAATCAACACTCGTCAACACGAGATGCCTCCAATTTCGATCCTATCGTTTATTCCAGACAAGCAAGGAGCCGAAGGTACTTTGAATCTCCGTAGACAAGAAGTAAACAATGACAATGAGGCTCATGAATCCCATCATGGAGTTAGTTGGCAACTGTGCTTTTCAATCAACATTTTGATGTGTAATGCCCCTCGTTACATCTCCCCAAGCGAGACGGTTCCAAAGACGATTTTCGTGGGTTCAGCTGATGTGACATGGTGATGGAACGTAGATTTAGGATGAAATAGGAGCATGAGAGTTATTATTCTTCTACAGCCCTGGCCGCAGGAATATTGTCATCCGTTTATTTGTTATTTATTTATTAACTCAGGAACAGAACTGAACGAAGACGTGCCAATATGAGAAGGGATGATTAAACAGTTACCATGTAGAGTCTTCAAATAGTGGTAGGTGAATCGAATATCGAAATAAGTAGGTTGTACAAGAATGAGGTGCTTGGGGCAAACCGAATGATATGAGAGGTGGGAGGTGAGGTTGCTTGACATGGATAGTTGTGCGCTATTGAATTTTCATTTTTGTGGCCGGAGTTCTATGAGAGAAACATCGTGTATGCAACATTGGATTTGAGAAGCACTAGTAATCAACGTGCATGATTAGATGTAATCACGAGCTTAGACGAATTGTAATTAGGACGCATGATTTTTGTACTAGTCATTGCGTACTAGTCATGACGTCATTGATCACGAGTACTATTGATTTTAGTTGTTTCCATCGAATTCTTCAGATCTTGCAATTCCATTTGTATGGTTAATGGCAACGATTGAGCGCCTCCGACCCTTATTACGAACGGAAACAATTCATAATCATCAGAAGTGGCGTTCGCCCAACTGAATCTGTTAGTTAGTATAGTTTTGACGAGAAATCAGGCAATCCGACAGACAGACACGGAACCAAAATTGTATATTAAGCTCTGAAACGCAAAACGCAATTGGAAATTTTAATTTTGGAGGACATCACTTTCTTTGGCTTCTTGCACGAATATTAAGTCTTCCCTATCTTCGGAAATAGAACTGTTGTTGAGGTTTCGTGATGGGATCCCCAGAATATCAGTAAATACTCATCCTTCCCACCATCTTCTGTTGATCATTTTATTGATATTAAGATGAGCAAAAATAGTCGAGTGCTGTTGATCTTTGTTCATCTTTATTCTTTCCTCGGGTTTTCATGGATACGGAGGCAGGAAAAATATTGAGGCAATCAGGAGAGAGACGTTTGTAAATAAATAAGTTGAGCGGTTCCAAAAGATCTGCTCACCTTTGCGGTGGACTGAGTTAATAAAAGACGGACACGACCGAGATTGATCATAAAATCCTCTCTCAGCTTGAGGGTAAGTTGGTGCTACCCCTTCGGGGAGAATTTCTCAGCGTTAATGAGTTCGGCGACTGCTTTGCCAATCTTCATTATTGGTGGGTATCTGAGGGTATATTATTGGCTACTCTATTACCCAGATATGATTTTTTTTAATTTTTTTTTATATTTGGCCTTACAATGTATACAGCCGTAATGAGAGTAAAATAAATCAACTATCCATAATTTGACGACAGTAATAATTTCTTTATATTCATATTGTTATTTTAATAATATATAAATAAACATAATAATGAACATAATTTTATATTTCTTTATAAATTACTAAATGTTTTGATGATAAAATTGCGTTGTAATCCAAGTCCGTATTCGTGTTTCTTGCTACCACACTGAAGAAGATACCCCTTTGGTTCATGTATTCTGGGCAATCCATGATCAAGCGTTGAAGCGTCTCATTTAGGTGTCCACATTTCCGACATTGTGGCGAGTCTCGTTGTCCAATGCGGTTCAGGTATGCATCACGAACACCGTGATTGGTTCTTAGACAAGATATTGTACGCCCAATGGATTTATCGACACTTTTATTTTGGAACCATGGCGCCCGGGGAGGTTGGTGTTGAATCGTCTTGTATGCTTCATCATTACTTGATTCAACAAACTTTATCCATCCATTTTTCAAAGTAATTGTTCTTTAAAATGGGTAGCATCTCTTCAACCGTCACCAGAATATCCAATGCTGTTCCTGATACAGATCCAGTTTTTGCGAGTTGATCAACTTGTTCATTTGGGATTAGTCCTGCGTGAGCTTTCACCCAGATGAACGTTATTTCCTGGTTGTTATCCTTACTGATTTTCAACAGTTGGAGTAATCTACTTATCAATCCATTTTTAACTCTTCGAATACAGCTGGACTTTAGAATCTGCAGAGTGCTTAGGGAGTCAGTGCATATCAAGTGGTGATGAATTCTACTGCTTTCACTATTGCAATCACTTTGGCATTGAAGGATGATGACGTGTGGGGTAGTTTGAATCTCTCCTCGTAATCTGTCGTTACTGCATAAAATGCACTACCTACTGAATTAACTGATTTCGATCCATCCGTGAAGGTTATAATGGCATTAGGCAACCTAGTGTTAACAAAATTGTAAAATTCATCGTTGATATCGAACTCTTCACGGATTCCGTTGGTAAATAAGTTCGTTTTCGGGTATCGTCAATTTATTCTTTGTGGGTCAACATGAACGGACTTGGTTTGTAACTACAATCTAGCCTTGCCAAATCAAGGTCTTCTTGTGTGAAGATATTAACAAGCAGAGGTAACTTCATATTGGTTTCTGAAGTCAGTGTTTGAATACTGAGGACAAATCTCTTGAATCATCGGGCGTCTATGTGCTCCTATTCTCAAGATATACCGGTTGGAAACCATTTGGAATCTGAGTTTTAGTGGAGGTTCACCAGATTCAGCTAAAATTGCGCCAATTGGCGGTGACTGGAGGAATCCCATGCACTGGCGAATACATTTGTATTGGGGTATTGATATTTTCATAAGATTGGCGTCACTGGCGTTTCCGTAACTGATTGCTCCATAATCAATAATCGCCTCATGGTCGTTCGGTAATATAACAAAGCGACTTAGGGGTCAGCAACTCAATTCAAACATGTTACCATCTTCAATATAATGAGATACCTTTCCGACTTCGTTAGCAAATAATTGATATGAGGTTTCCACGTTTGAGCCTTGTCAAGTCAAATCCCGAGGAATTTGACCTCATGGTGTACTTATCCCCAGCATGTGTACACTTGTTCCAATTTGTAGGCGTCTCTTTCCTGTAAAGTTAACCAAAACTGACTTCTCTCTTGATAACTTCCGTGACTTTATTCTCGAGACACACACCTCCCAATTCTCTTTTCCCGATTCTAAACTTGAACACTCAACATAGACGCTAATGTCGCCAGCGAATTGAATTATTTGCACTTCGTCTGGTAAAATTTCTTCAATATCTCCTGCATAGATCGCATAGAGTAATGGACTTAAAATTCCTCCTTGCATCAGAACTTGGGATGATGTTCTGGGACCATACACCTTATTGTTCACTCGTGAGTGATCTTTCGGAAATCGTATAGAGCTATCACACTCCGGCTAAATGACGGAGGTAAACGAACTGATCTCATTATTTTGTAGAGAACATCCAGCAGAACTGAATCGTACGCTCGGGATATGTCGAGGAAGTGCGTTAGAGTGATTCTACGAGAAATCAGTGAACATTAAATGCTTGTCATCAGTTTAGTTAATCCATCATAGGTACTCCTAGATCGTCGAACACCATATTGGGACTGTGGTAGTTTATCATGATATTCCAAATACCACTCCATCCTCGTTTTTATCACACGCTCCATTGTCTTCATCGGGCATGAAGTAAGTGTAATAAGTCGATAGGACGACCAGATTGAAGGTGGTTTCCCTGGTTCTTGGAAAGGTATGGCTAGGATTTGCTTCCATTCTTCAGGGAAATTTCCATTTGACCAAACTTCATTGAACAATTTTACCATTGCCAATTGTCAACATTGTCAATTCCATTCATAAGGGTCTTGTAGTCATTTTCTGTCACATTATTCCTCATTTTGGTCAATATTTCTTTATAAAGAGACCGATCCGCCTGCTGAATCCGCCATTTCCTAGTCGGGTGAATGATTTGATTTGGTTCAAAAGCTGCGGAGAAAATAGAATTGGGATATGGTCCGAACCCACAGGGTCATTAATGACTTCCAATTAGAGTTTGATGCCAGTTTTGGGGAACATAATGTGATGTCAACGGTTGAGATTTGGTTTGAGTTAACCCGAGGTATTAAAGTTCGGCTTCCATAATTTAGAAAAACCAAATTCGAATCTTCGAATGCTTCTATCAGGTTGACTCTTTACCTATCCTAAGCAAGCATGGTGTACATTAAAATCCCCCCCCTCCAATAAATTTTGGGTTGGGTACCTACTGAGTTGATGAACGAATGCCATTGCTGGAATGTCGAGGTATTATTGCAATGGTTATCTAGTGAAACCAAATGTAAAATAGTTCCATATCTGAATATAATTTCTGCTCCAACGTATTGAGTGCCTTTAATAGGTGTTATTTTATTCATTATATCTTCGTAATTGATATCCTGATGGATTACCAAGGCTGTACCTCCCGGTCTGTCTTATCTGTCATCCCGCAGAATTCAAAACAAATATTCGGTTTGCTCCTAACTATGTCTCACTGACCAGAGCCAAGTGAATGTTTCGTTGCTTGAGTATTCCTTCTATCTCATTTCTTTTAATTTCTTAATGATCTAGCATTCCATTGGAATGCTCTCAGTTCGTTTCTTCTCAGGTTAGTAGTCACTTTTACTTATACATAGTTTAGTGGAATAGGTATAATACCGTACAGTATAACACCCACTCTTCTCTTCAGAATTCCATATCATCCTCCTTGATTTGATTTTTGACGGTATTCTCATTTATCAGGTTATTTTTTGAACTGTTGTCAAAGTTTATTATTGTTTGTCTACTATTGTATCTCTAATTATAGTTCTGAGAAATGTTTCGTCCATTTTTTGCTGATAAGTGTGGTTGTATACTTCTGAATACGGAAATTATATTTTCCATAAGGGTATCTTTATTCTGGGTAGCAACGCTGAAATTATCGTTGATCTTCTGTTGTGCTGTCGAAGATGTTTTACTTGTATGTGGGTTGATAGGGATGATTACGTGTAGTTGGTACTGTCATTAATATCTCTTGTAAGTCATTTTAATTATAATTCGGAGCTTTAACCGGTTTTCCTTTATTTCCTTTTTATTTCCTTTGGGTTCCTCGTTCCCGTAACGAATGCGCGACCCGATTTATTGTTGCTTTGTTTGGTGGGAATTCTTGGATATTATTAAAATTTGGGGTTTTAAAGTGCCCAGTGTATTTTTTCCGGATATGAAGTTTCTTGCGTCATTACAGGAGATGTTATTAGTTCCCATCATAGTTTTTATTGATTTCTCTGTTTGGAGGCATATTGATTGATTGGATGCTGTACGGTGTTGCTCATAACGAATGCGTATTATCTTTAGGTTCGGTGCCGTAAAGTTTGATTTTTCATGCCCTTCCCCACATAGTTCACATCGATGTTTCACGTTGATGCTTCCACATTGATGCTTTACAATTATGCAGTGGCCGTATCTCCAGCACTGGGTGCACTGAATAACCCGTTACATGAATGGTTTAACTTCACACCGTACGTTACGTATTTACACTTGTTTACATACATTGGTACTGTGGCTTCAAATCCTTTATCTTTTAAGGTTTGTGAATTTAATAGGTTGTTGGATGACATGAAGTTGTTTAGTTCAACTCTGATTTTTTTTCGGGCCGACCTTATTTATAATCTTTATGTTTCTGGAGATATTTAGGTGTTTTTCACCTAAGTGTTTCCCGAGGGCTATCGGCTGTAATCGGGATATTCCACTTCCTTCCGGATTGACACTTTCAATACAGACACAAAAAGGCCCAATATCACCCGCCCGACATTGATCGGGATGTTTGTCTCTATCCAATTCTTAATTAGTCATTATGCCGGTTACGGTTATCAATTATAAGCTCCTGTCCCGTTGTTGTTGTGACCGAAGAGATAGCGATAGTGACTCACCTATCAATTCGTCGACTTGTAAACAAAACAGGAGCGATTAAAGCCGGAGATCCGCACACGTCGAAGTCTCGAGCGATTCTGATATTTCATAAGACTATGATATGTCTACGAGCGATATGTCTTACGAGCGATATACGTCTTACGAGACTATGATATGTCTTCCGAGCGACGTGTCTTACAAGCTGATATGTCTTACGATCGATGCTGATACGTCTTACGAGGGATACAGATATATGTCTTACGGCTTTGTCTACTAAACAATATTTCCAAAAAACTCCTCCTGAAGGCGAATAACCAAAACCCACCGGAAGCCGAATACCCGAATTTCAATGACCCCAGAGGACCATCTTCACCACAGTATACTGGAAGGATATTTTATCATTATACCTCAGTAGTAGCTTCAATGCAATCTCGCAACTCCAATAGATTTCACAGCTATGCTAAGCTCTGGAGTAGAATAAGTATATTCGAGACGAGAACGTGTTTTTCGCAAAACCAACGCATTTTGCTGCTACAGAAAATGGGGTTCAACTTCTTGCTCGACCAAGAAACCCAACGATTCAGCTCAACATGAAACGGGTTGGAGGCTTTTCTCCAGCGTTTGAGGTTGTTCAAGTTTTCCCTTCCACGACGTTTGATGTGTTTGAAAAGCAGTCGGTGTAGTAATATTCACCCACAAGAGAGGAGTGGGTCGGAAGCTTTTATTCCGGGGTGTATATTGGTGTATTCATAACACGCTTATATTAGGCGGGCGCGTTGGCATGGATTTTTTTCACTTACTTCTTTAATGTTGGTACTTCGTCGTGTTGCGATATTAGATTTTCGATGATTTCTTTAGTCGATATATCTCTAGATGAGACCCAAAATACTGTCATCAGCCTATGAGAATTCCTCACTTCTGTGTAGACGTAAAGAATAAGTTAGTGAACATTTCACAGAATTTGGTAGAATAGGTAGTTCCAAAGTTATGAGTATGACAACAAATTGCAAAATTTTGAATGAGCAGTAGCTATTACTGATCTCATCGCGACGAAATTCATAGGTTATAGTTTTGGAGTCAGCCCCCAACGAACTTCCCTCCGAATTTGAGATCCGTGCATCAGGAACTGAGGAACCGTAGTTTCAGGAGATTCATTCATCCTTGTAAATTGCATCAAAATTGGACCATAACTTCGTCTAATTTTGCGTGGGACAAGGAATTGACCACAGACCAACAGACAGACTGGCGGACGAACATACAGACACACACGAAACCACATTATTTGTTCGAAAGCCCTGAAACTTTAAAAGCAAATGGAAATTGGAGGACAAAAATGTTTTTAATTTATTGAATAAATACGTAGCTCTCTACCTTCGGTAATGAGGAAGAGGAATTCCATAGTTCAATTATATTGCTAAAAATATGTTACAACTTTTTTTTCATTCAATTTGCAAATTCCAAAAGTGGTGTGGCTAATAACCTAATTTCTGATATAGAATGTCATTCATGGTAGTCAATCGATGCTGAATTTAGAAGACATTTTCTTGTATCAGTAC
>JAEMON010000001.1:44753886-44764641 GCA_030264115.1 Lygus lineolaris | reverse complement strand
CAATAGCTTCATTTTCTTCGAAAATTCGCTAAAACTGAAATTGCATCATGGATAGTCAGGAGAGGAATGGGAAGTATTAATAACTTGGTCGGCAGCATATACCTACCTGATGTGATAAATAAAAATGTTTTCAGGTGTATGCTGTTGATCATGTAATAGCATGTAACTTTCTGATCATGTCACTCAAGCTTTTATTGAACGTGTGAATTTTGAATGTTATCGATGCTTGATAGAACACTATGCAAATAGCAACTGACTGTCCGTCTGTCTGTCTGCCCACATTTCCTTGCCACAGATAACTTCCACAACTTTGAATCGATTCCAATAAAATTTTCAGGGAATGCGCGGGTTAGCCCCGTGACAGTCCCCTATGAATTTAATCGCCATCGGACTATTAGTAGCTTGACCATATTTGCAAACGTTAATTTCCAAAAACCCCGGTATCTCAGTTCCTAATTGACCTATTTCACTCAAATTTGGAGGGTAATGGGGGGCTGACTTTGAGACGATCACATATTAATTTCGTAACGATTGGATCAGTAATAGCTACTGCGTAAGCGCAAACTTGAAATTTGTTTTCATAGTCGTAACTACGGAACTAGTCGTCCAATTTAGGTTAAATTATCAGGATCAAGTTATTTAGACCCTGCGGAGGGTCCCCTACCTATGAATTTCATCCCTATTGGACCACTATTAGCGTGTGCGCATGCGCAAATGTGAATTTGTTGAAACTACGATTTCTTCGTAACTAATGGACCGATTCCGCTCAAGCTAGGTGTTTAGTTGAGGGCCACCATTACCTTCTAATTTTGACATGATAGTATCAATAATACCTACTGCGCATGCGCAATCTTGAAATATGTTTCATGGCCATAACTCTTGAACTAGGTACTCAACTAATTGCGGTGAGATTTTCAGAGATTGTATGGGGTAGCCCCTGGACAGTACTCTAATAATTTCATAGCCATCGGACACTAAGCATGTGCTCATAATATGCGCAATCGCGAATTTTCTGAAAATACGATGTCTCAGTCCCTAATGGACCGATTTCGCTCAAACTCGAAGGGCAGTTGGGGGCTAATTGAAGACCTATGAATTTCATTACGGTTGGACCAGTAATAGCTACTGCGCAAGCGCAAACATTAAATTTCTTGTCATAGTGATAACTCCGGAACTATTCCACCAAGTACGCTAAAATGTTCACTAACCGATTCTATACGTCCATGTTACAGAAGTAATGTAGCTACACTGCCTACCCAACTTGGCAGACGTTTTTCATCCGAGCAGGACGAATAAATTCAGAAACCCACCTTCACAATTTGATGTTACATGACCTGTATGACGTTTGTAAAAGCTATTTTTGTATGTATGTCACATTTTCAATCAGGTCTAAACGTAGAAACTAGAGAAATGCCGTTTTTTCGGCGAATTTCAGCCGTTGCGTGAGGGTAAATGGCGCTTTTAAATCTTTTTTGCCCCCGTGCTTGGATTTCTCAAAAATAACAATTTTCTCATTTTTGGTTGCTCAGCATTCTATCGTCATGAGCAGGGATGGGATTTATATGTCACTAAAAAAGTTGTTTTTTGCACCTAAAATATGTTGCTAAAACTCGAAACATGCAAACAAAACCGCAAAATATGCCATCAATGAAAGATAGTGGTAAGGGCGAATGCGTTTGAAATTTCCAAACATTTCGTGAAACACAATGTGAAAAATATATTTATACTTTTAACAGCAAAATAGTTGAATACCAAACAATAGGTACCAAATGGGGTGTGCGCATGGTTATTTTTTATCTTTCCAAATTATAGATCTCAGTGAGAGTTTTCCGAAAAGGTGCCACTTGTGGGGTCTCCTATGAGAGGAAAAGGGCCTTGAAATTAATAATGATGACGTCACCGACCCTTCTCCCGCCTGGGGAAGGCCCTTAGCGCCCACATAATTCTGACGTTACGCGCCTCTTCCCATCTATTTTCCGGCTTAACCAAACGGAATGTTCAGTTAAAATTGGGAAATAAGTTTTTTGAGAGGGCTGAACCCGCATTTGAGGTCGAAAATGCAAATTTCCGACCCATGACTTAGTTGACGTCCATCCAAACGATTTCTCCTGAATACAAAACCATGGTTGTTGAATACTCAGAGGAACCTCTAAAAACAAGAAAGAATTACAAGACGATACAAAAAGGAACCTCAAAATCACGAACGAATTACTAGACAACAAAAAATTGGCAGAAAAATTCCTAAACTGCTGTAAATTCACTAGACAAACAATCTTCACAAATCTTTTTAATCTTTGTCAATCGAAGATCTTCTTCCAGGATTTTTTCGAATTTTGAGAAACATCTCTCAACTTCTCGTTTTTTAAAATATGCCCTAAAGTCCAGAATTTGCAACAAACCCGAAAATATGCATTAATATGCAAATAAAATATGAATTTTTGAAACCAGCTTTGTGATAAACGGATAAATACCTTTGAATCGTTCGAAAACTTCTTCAGCAAAAGAATATGTTAGGTACCTATTACAGGAAAATCCCACCCCTGGTCATGAGCATGGGGAACCGGTCATTTCTAGTTTTCTGGAAATTTATTTGTGACATACTGTGAAGGCCACGAGGAAGCTTCTGTGCCATGTCCTTGGCTGTGTATTTTATCCTATATTTTGTTTGTTTCTAAAGCGATGAACGTCATGGGGTCAACACAACGCAGAAAATAGTCTAAGGGTAAGTAGTGTCATGAGTGAAGTTAACTCCAAATGCTCAAATTTGAAATTACGCCCATCTGTCATTTTGCCGACAATATCGCACAGGACAGCAGAACTGCGGAGATGGTGTAAGTTGATGACTATATTTTCAATACAAGATTCCCTCCACGTGGTGGCGATGTATGTGTGCCTCATTATTAACTCTTCGCCCTATGTGAGCCTCGTGTGTTTTGACTGTAATCAGTATCAACCAGTTCGTTCGTTTATTGATTGGCTTTGTTTCCATTCAATCAAATTGTTCACGATGTCGGTGGGTAGAAAATTGGGAGAATACAATCTTGTCCGGAGTGACTTCACCTTGGGAGGGGGAGCCAGGAACTTTCTCAGGGAATAATAATTATTATTATAAGCAATTGAATCATGAAATCATATCTACGGGTATTTCAACTTTAGACAGGTACGTCAAAAACAGTTGCAATATTGTCGGTATGCAGCGGTTGCTTGAAGTAACCCTGAGTACGTACTAAGATTGACGTATCATTTAGAATAATATATCTCTCCCCTGTGCAAACGTAGGTGATACTCATGTCCAAAATACAATACAATATATGTGCACCTTTCCATCTACTCTGTTCACCTGGCATAATGCGAGAATGCGAATTGATTTGATAAGGAATGCATCTAACAAATACTTTATTTCTTTTTCAGGTAAAATCATTCGAACGTTCTGGGATTGATTGGACACTACAAACCCGTAAGTTATCCTATCCGGGGAGTTCTGAGGAAAACTGCAACTTCTTCATACTTGTTGCATCATACAGAAGATTGCATTTGTTAGGTGTGCGATCTGTGAGCCAGTCCCCAAATAATATGACTCTCAAATTGAATTCCAAATGAGTTTCGAATGACTGTCATGATTGTTTACACAATATCTCAAATCCAACATAATAATAAAATAACATTAAAATAAATATAATAAAACAGATCTGTTTTGACAAGTAGGAATTCCCGGTCTTTATTATACATTCAAATTCGAGGTGCAATTTCATAAAGAAATGATGACCCGATGCTGAACTTTTGAATGAACAAACGCAGGATGTGCTCGGAACTTACACGGAACGATTTATTCAACGTATTGCAATGTATTTTCACATCTGATAGTATTATCATGATTATTTAACGCTAAATAGAATGGTGGTAACTACTCCCGATTCATATTGGCTGATGACAAGTTGATGTTCCGAGAAAAAAACACATTTTTCTCCTCCGACTCATTTCTTGCATGGCTACGTGCTTTTATTTAATTTTCCGAATATCATTGGTCAATTTCACTTCCGTTATCCAACTTGTTTAGCTGGTATGTCGTTGAAAAATCAATTATTCATTCGTCAATATGAATCGACCATCACCATTTCATTCATCGTTAAAAAAAAACGTAGACTAGGTACAGTACCTCACTGATCATGATACGGACAGGAAGGGGCAGATTGTATTACACGCTAAAACACTCCAATTTTTCGAAAAATCTACGTTTTTGGCATTCAAACGGAATTTGCTCCCTTAATCGGTGCACTAAAATTGAAAAAAATTCTACACCGTTGAAAGATCCTTAAAAAGTTTCTTCCCGGTTTTGTTCTTCCCGCTGAGCTTGAGCGTTTCGATGTTTTTCGTGTTATTTGGGATTCGCAAAATTTTGATTTTGAAGCTTCAAATTTCAGGGTTCAAAGCACTTAAAAATTCTTCAAGTTAGCACCTTCTGGAAGGAAATTTGACGGTATTGTTTTGAATTTTAAAAATGAGTGTTACGGCTAGTTTCATGTGAAAAGACTATTTTATTATTGTTATTATTCTTTAGTAGCTGGTTACCCGAGCGTTGCACCGTCCCCCACGTTGACCCTATCACTTTGCTCGCGGTTGGTTGTCCAGATCAAAACGCTGACTTCGATCGCGTGGAACTTTGAAGAGCAGTGGGACAGAGCCCTTCGATCGCATTAAAAATTTACTTCTAGAAAATCCTTCCCCTGACAGTAACCAACACAACAACAACAACAAAAATTTCTCAATTTGAAGCACTCAAACAAGTTATTGCGTGACATAGGGACATAGGGATTCATTTTTACATATCAAGATTATTCAATACCTAACTTAAAACTCCAAAAAGTCCTAATAAAAAAGTGCCATTCATACAGTATGAGTTGATGAGCGAATTTTCAAAGAATAATTTCAACCCGATTGGTGGGGGGCTTATAGAAAATTTTGCGCTAATTACGAATATGCCATATGTTCCTATGTTTAAGGTGGTTAATGTACTCCAAACCTTAAAAACACGTAAAAAAAAGTATTGGATTTAAATTTTAAAAAGTTGACCCCTTGGAGTACTCCAAAAATTCTGGCCAACGGAATCATCCTTTCCGGGCCTCTTGCAGACCTGTTTCCAAGACACCCTGTGTATAGCTAGTTATGGTGATTGTTATCGATATGAAATCAATTATATTGAACTTCAATTGGGAACTTGTCAACTCTTCGACTCTGCGACTCTTCGACAACCCTGTAGAAGAGTTTCAACTTAGTTGTTGAAACTCTACGACAGCACCTTTTCTGCGATTCATCGACACTGCGATTCTTCGACAACCCAAGACGGCACCCCCTTACTACCTGCGGACCCTTCGATAGTTATTTCAAGGGCTTGGGGCTCTGGGGTATTGTGTGAATTGTAAACATAATTATAGGTGCGTACGGAAGATGACAACTACGGGCTGAAAGATCAGGAACATGGAACCATGTCAGTTTTTTGCTGTTTTCTCTTTATATTCTTCTTCCAATATTACCTAGTGTATGACATTTATCATATTTATGTATACGTAGGTAAACCTACATCAATTTAATATTAATAACTATATTAATCATGAAAAGTGAAATGATAATTGGCGGAAAATAATGCCGGCAGGGTTGAGGCTGGATTCAGAGGTAACCAACGCTTTCCCATTCAAAATGTGATCCGAAAGGAATATATTGTACCTACCTTGTAGAATGGCGGTTTCAGGTGGTTCCCTTTTCGGCGAATGCCCTAACCTACCTACCTTAAATATTTCGCGAGGTTCACAATCATCTCTTGGGGACAATGAGTAGGTACCTACTTGTAATTATTATTATCAGACAGTTGTACCATTCATTTTCAACAAAATTCAGTAATTAAGGAAGCTTCGCGAAGTAAACATGAAATTTAGTTCGGGTGAAAAAAATTGTTTCGTGCTCGATTCCAACGGTTTATTACCTATTGGAAAGTTTAAATCAAAACGCTGCAGATAATTACACAATGGTTTATGATTTTCTGTATGGATCACCCATCTACAAAGATCCTATTGACATAAAATACCCACCTACAGCGAAGTTCACAATCATCTCTTGGCGACAATGGGTAGGTACCTTCTTGTAATTATTATTGTCGGAGAGTTGTATCATTCATTTTTATGAAATTCAGTAACTAAGGAAGCTTCTGAAAAGTAAACAACAAACATGGTTCGGTGGAATCGAAAGAAAGTTGCATTTTAACAGCTGATATTTGAACGGAGATTTTGCCTACTCGGGAAGAATTGCGATTCACACTCGTGTTTCTGCTCTTTTTTTCGTTCAACCCTTAAGTCTTTACAGGGAGCGAACGGTTGGTCCCAAAACGCTCCGCAAGGTCTCATTCGACGCTAAAAATTGTGTTCTATTTTAAATCGATGGAAAAAATATACCTTCCTATTTGAAATTTTCGAGCTAGGGCGTTTTGAAAATTTCGTCACCTATTCTCTAACCCTTAGAGAAGACTGACGACAACACTAAGCTTCGCGGCACAACTAGACCCCGAATGGGGCCGGTATACCAAATTTGATTCATTTTGGTACATGGTAACTAAGGAAAGTACGGCGTACCTCGTACGGCGGACGGACGGATTTTTTTAAATTCGATTTTTGGATTCTACGTATCTTGAAACGTAAAACCACAAATTTTGACTGGGGGGTTAAATTTTTTTTTTTTTCGCGCTCGATTCCGAAGGTTCATTATTGGAAATAATAAACCAAAATTGTGTAAGTTCAAAACTTTTTATGTTGCCAGTTTAGACAAAATGTCAACAAAAATTTGAGAGAAAAAATTGTTGGTTCAAAACTCTTGAACCAAACTCTTGTTGAGGTTTGTCAAATTAGACATCATCAACATGAATGTGAACCCAATTTACGTTAGCGCCTGCTCAGAGCGTACCGTTGATTCAATCATGATGAAATTCATATAGGCCCTGAATGGCCCCTTCCCGCATAATCCCTGAAAATTTGAACAGAATCAGATGAAAACTCTGGAAGATATGGCTGTAACAAGGAAACGCGGACAGACAGACACGGAACCAAAGTTGTTCAGAGAGCTCTGAAAAGTAAAATGCGAGTGGAAATAAATTTTAATTATGGAGAACAAAAATGTTTTCGTTTTTCAAAGTGAAAACAAATCTTCGGGAGCAAAAAGGATTGCCTCAATATTTGCGGAAGTTGACGGGCAACCATTCCTCCCGAAGAATGATGAAATGTCCAAGTATGTAGGAAGTCGACGTGAATGTATAGGAAGGCCGTATTTTTTGAACAAACAGATGGCAATAGTCGCTACTGCAGACAAACTATTTCCCAAACGCATGTCGTCTGTTTGATCTTCCCCACCTTCACAAGACGAAAATTCCCAATCTACTGACTAATTCCGACTAATTACCTGCTAAATCGATTTCTGGCCTCGAAGAAAAATCATATCTGCACTCTGTGTACAATATTTTTTCTGCTCAAGTTTGGATCAAAGTTTCCATATGGTTTAGAATACGTTGGGCCAGTCACGAATTGCCTTAAGGCAAAACACTCACTTTTGCATTTGGACTAATGTATGAGATTCCTGTCACTTTGTTTAATCCAGGTGCAAGTGGAAAAATTGAAAAACAAAAATTACGGTTAAAATTTGAACGAATAAAAATTTAATTCGTCAAACTAATATAACAAAGCTCTTTAAACAGTCTTATTTTTTAGGAAAGTTAGGTATGATATATTTCCAAGTTTTATATTACACCTACCCGTGACTAAGAACACAAATTTCAGTCTTCTATTGCAAAAAACTCCAAGACTTCCAAACTCAACATTTTTCCAAATAGGTCGTGAAAAATCCTAATTTAGGAACTGAAGTTTTGCAGAGTGAGCTTCCGCATCATTGTATCCTAGAGTTCTTTTTAACAGCTGGTTAAAATCAACAGGCACGATTCAGCAAGCCTTAAAGTCAGATATCAAGTTTTGGCTGGAGGATTCAGAGATTCTGGTCATAAGATCTTTGAGAGGACGAGGAAATTGGTCCTTTCGAAATGCTTGGTTGTTCTTATCCTCCTTCCACTCAGCCAACAACTGTCACCAATGCCCCTTCAGACCCCAGAACACGTTCACTTCCAGGGATTGGGTTAAATGGGTTGGTCCAAAGTACCCTGCATTCCTGGTACAAAGTTACCTTCCACCAATATTTTGTGAAAAATGACGACAACAATCATTTGAATTTGGAAAACCAGTAATGAATGTTCATCTCCATTAAATTTTCAACACGAGAGGATATGTACCAACCTTCACTGCCCTTCTCAACCACCTGTAGGACCAAAAGTATCCAGGCAAAGATTATCACAAAAAATTGTTGAGATTCAGGTTTTGATATAATTTGAATGATCTAGTGGAGGCCAGGATTATTATTAGATACAAAACTTTTAACCCATAATATGTTCTCAAAAATAACGAAAAGAAGAAAAGTGTTTTCGAATGAAAGTTTTTCCTGAGAGTGACATTCTAGTTTTTCTGTATAGAATTCAGTTTCCCAATAGAGATATTTCAACGGGTTATGGGTCTCAGTAGTGTTTCCATTGTGAACTAGGAAGTGAGCTTTTTGTTCATATCAGTGAATATGGATTTTACGAAGATTTCTAGTAGGAAGTTGGAGGGCAAGTCAAATTGGTCGACGTGGAAGTTCAAGGTTGAATTACTTTTTAGGAAGATCCAGGATGGACCTGCGGTAGTCGACGGAACACTGAAGAAACCAATTGAACTTCGAGGTGCAGCTTCCGAAGCCGAAAGGAGGGCTCATCAGGCTGAGTTGAAACGTTTTGACAAAGCTGATAGTGATGCTCTTCTGATACTTTCCTCGAGTATGAAGGATGAGATTTTGCACAAAATTCTGAGGTTCAAGACTGCGAGAGAGGCCTGGCTGGAGTTTCGGAGGACAAGGCTTACGATTTGTGTTCGCAATTTTTCAATTATAAGAAGGATCCAGAAGATGACGTAGCTTCACACATGTCCAAACTGAAGAATATCTGGAATGAGTTGAAGTTGGAAGTCAGTAAGGACAAGCAGAATGAATTGCCAGAGCTATTTTTGCTATGTAAAGTGCTGGAGACGTTGCCTCAAGAGTATTTTCCGTTCAAGTCAAGTTGGATGCTTATGGCTAAGAAGGATCGAACCATTGACAACTCGACTGACCAGCTTTGTGCCTTCGAACGAGCATTGGGAGCAGAAGGTATGAGAGGAAACCCTTCGGAAGAGGTATTGGCTGTTAATTCGCCAAGGAGCGGATCGCGTGACAGATGCCACTCAGAAACCAAGCCGAAACCGAGGTTCTATTGCCTTTACTGCTCAGCTCCCGGGCACATAGTTCGCAACTGCAGGAAGTGGATTGCGGATGGACGGCCTCCTAAGAAGCAGGAGAGAGAGGGAGAAAGAGGGGAGAACGATGCAAATAATTTGATTTTGTCGGCAAGTACGAATATTTAATCTGCCGAAAGTGATACAGATGGGTGGTTCGTAGATAATGGAGCTACACACCATGTTACCCATAGAATAGATCTATTTGTGACGTATGCACCGTTTCAGAAGAGACACTCAGTGACTACTGCAAATGGTGATTCAGTGAAAGCGCTTGGAAAGGGTACTATTCAGGTTGGAGCCAATATGAGAGGGAAAGTGAAGAAGGTAACTTTGTCAGATGTATGGTATGTTCCGATGATAAAGAAGAATCTTTTTTCACCATTGGCAGCTCAATATCGTAATCCTGCTAGCAAGTTTACTTCTATAGCGTACGCTGGAGATTAATCGCGTGCTCGTGCTTGAAGGAATTCGAGAAGTGAGCGGAGGTTTGTTCAAGCTCATGTTGAAGAACGCGTTGGTGGAACAAGAGGAGGAAGATAGTCAAGAGTTTTCATTCAGGGAAAGACCGCGCACAGAGGAAGAGTTTAATGAGAAATACGATTTCATTCATGGAAGTAATTACATCGGAATGAACGAGTCAACCAATTTTAGGGACGTAGAAACAGAAGATGATGAAGATGAGAAGAGGAAATCGAACGATGAGAACCAGAGGATGACTTTGAGAGATCGGAAGAAATTGAGACCACCTAGAGAATTTGGAGATTTTGTTATGGGAGCTAAGTCTAATGAGGACGTCAATGATGCTTGGCAAAAGTTGAGAACATTTCCAGGGGTTTTCAAATTATTCGAAAAGGGAAAGTGTTGAGATTCAGGTTTTGATATAATTTGAATGATCTAGTGAAGTCCAGGATTATTATTAGATACAAAAATTGTAACCCATTTGTTCTCAAAAGTAACGAAAAGAAGAAAAGTGTTGTCGAATAAAATTTTTTCCTGAGAGTGACATTCTAGTTTTTCTGTATAGAATTCAATTTACCAATAGAGATATTTCAACGAAAACAGCTGATCGTTATCACGAATTGTTATCACTAAGAGGTGATGAGTAGATGGTGGTGCTGTTGACATATGTATCAGTTGCCCAGGATGTTGCCATGATTTAGGCTATTTTTTTCATGGTCTTCTGCCCCTATACACCGATTACGTCACGTTTGAAGTTTTTACGTTTTTGGAACAAATCTTCCCGCCTGGACAAATGTAACCTACCTTTACGGTAAGTAGGTACATGATTTTAATGTGTTTTTCAAGCTGAATAACGTAGTGATGTAATTTTTTTTATTTGTCAAAAAATTGAGCAATCCAGAATGTA
>JAEMON010000001.1:44689681-44703253 GCA_030264115.1 Lygus lineolaris | reverse complement strand
AACCCAAATTTCGAACTTTTGGAAATTTGCTCCACCCTAATATATAT
Organism: Lygus lineolaris; assembly: GCA_030264115.1. Lineage (NCBI taxonomy): Eukaryota > Metazoa > Arthropoda > Insecta > Hemiptera > Miridae > Lygus > Lygus lineolaris. The sequence goes on along the minus strand of JAEMON010000001.1, from coordinate 44,703,206 downwards.
AAGTTAACTTTTGATTAACGAGAGTTACTTTTTTTTAAGGTTTATTTTGCACAAAGATTAACACAAAAAAACCTTAATAACCAAGAGTCCAATACAGAAACAAACAATCCTTACAGATTTCACAATTGTGAAACTTGTGATTTTGTGAAACTATCACAAAATTGTGATTCTTAAGAAACTGGTCCGATCCTCACCTTCCAAACTTTCACACAGCACTGAACGTGGAAAAAAATGCGGTAGTACTTCCAATGCACACGACGCATTCTAAGATAGTTGCCTTAACTACGAAAAAATGGTAGGAGAACAAACTCCTGCCAGAACGCTTATTAATTAGGACAATACGACGATGAGTCCAATAACTGGTGCTTTTCCCCTACGTACCATTATTTTATGAATCGAGTGGTATTGACTTATCGTATAACTCAAGATAGTTGGTGGTTGTTCAGGTAGAAGTGCATATTCGATTGAGGAATAGCAAGAAGGCGAGCTGTAGCTTGAAATCCCGGGGCGATAGAGGCCTGCGAATCGTTGGGCTCCGCCTCCTACCGTGGAGGGATGTGGGAATTCATCTCCAGGACTCCCGAGGGCACATCTCTCCTCCGTATCACTGTATACCTGGAATCCAACGTGAAAAATTACTTTTTTCCGCTGGCTCAATACATTAACTTTTCCACACTCTTTCCTAGCCAGCCTTCCCAATTCGTTATCCCTTGTGTGGAAGCGGAAATTGAGAACAGAGGATTTATTTTAGGGTGGACTGTAGTAGTACGTACATAATATATGTATAACATGCAAACAAGTTGCCCTCTATCTATCGGGTATGGTTTCTCGTCAGTATACGACTTGAATCTTTTTGATACTACCTTAGATATAATTGTATCTATGTACAAGAAGAAAATTCAGGGGTTTACGTATTTAATTGTAAAATTGGGGGGAATTTGGAATATTTGACGATTTGAAACTAATTTTGAGAAAAATCTGTGGGTTAGACTGTGAGAAAATTATGATTGGAAGATTTTCATTTTAAGCGTTTACAGTGGCCAATATCGATATAATCACGATGAAATTCATTGGGAACATCTAGGACATAACCTGCACAAACCCTTGAAAGTACATCGAAATCAGATGCAAATATTGTTTGCGTAATAGATATTGCTGTACAAATTTGATTCTGTGTCTGTCTGTCGGTCTGTGGTCAATTCCTCGTCCCGGGGAATTTACCTAAACTGAATATTCGTCCGATTTTTTACGAATTTTCCAGGGATTGTGTGGCTTAGCTCCTATGTGGCCCTCTGAGAATTTTGCTTCCTCACTACCGAAGGTAGGAAGCTATGTATTCGTGCAAGAAATAAAAAAAATTTTTGTCCTCCAAAATCAAAATTTCCACTTGCTTTTTACGTTTCAGAGCTTTCTGAACAATTTTGGTTCCGTGTCTGTCTTTCTGTCTGTCTGTCTGTCTGTCTGTCGGTCTGTCTGTGGTCAATTCCTTGTCCCAGGCAAAACTATATGAAGATGTGGTCCGAATTTGACGAAATTTTCAGGGATTGTGCGGGTTAGCCCCATGACGGTCCCCTATGAATTTCATCGCCATCGGACCACTAGTAGCTTGAGCGCATGCGCAAACGTGAATTTCCTGACACCCCTGTATTTCAGTTCCTAATTCATCTGGTTCGCTCAAATTTGCAGGGTAGTTTTGGACTGACTTCAAGACAAAACCCTATGAATTTCGTCACGATTGGATCAGTTATAGCTACTGCGCAAGCGCAAACCTGAAATTAGTTGTCATGGGCGTATCTCCGGAACTACTCTAGCAATTTCGGTGAAATGTTCAGGGATTACGCGAGTTAGACCCTAGAGGGTCCCCTATGAATTTCATCGCCATCGGACCACTAGTAGTGCGCATGCGCAAACGTGAATTTCCTGTAACTACGATTTCTTTGTTCCTAATCGACCGATTTCGCTCAAATTCGGAGGGTAGTTGGAGATTGGCAATTACCTTTGAATTTAAACACGATTCTATCAGTATTACAGTATCAAATTAATACTATCAGTATTAAATTAGTTTCATAGCCATAACTCCGGAACTACTCAACCAAATCACTTGAAATTTTCAGTGATTGTACGGTGTAGCCCCTACTCAGTTCCCTATTATTTTAATAGCTATTTGACCATTAGTAGGGTGTGCGCATGCGCCAACGTAAATTTCCTGAAACTACGATTTCTCAGTTCCTAATGGACGGATTTTGCTCAATTTTGGAGGGTAGTCGAGGGTTGACTCCAAAACAATTACCTACCTATGAATTTCGTCACAATTGGATGATAAGTGATGGATACTGCGCATGCGCAAACGAAATTTATTTTCATAGGCATGCTCCTAACTCCGAAACTATTCTACCGATGTCGTTGAAATGTTTTATAAATGATTCTGTACGTCCATGTTATGTTACAAAAGTGAGGAAGCTATACTGCCCACCCAACTTGGCAGACGTTTTTTCATCATGGGGATAATGTCACGGACTGCAAATGTGCAAGCATTAATAATTATTGATAGGCATTATTTTTGCTGAGCATGAATTTCACTGCCATCTCATCAATGGCAATGGTAGCATGTACGAATCTGCAAATGCGAGTCCCAAAACGCTGATTCATCACAACTTTTTGTACTTGGTTACCGGCACTAAGATGATGATTGTCTATGAATTTCATCGTGATTGGATCAGTAATAGCCACAGTACATGAGCAATCTGGAAATTTCTTGTCACGATCATAAATATGAAATTATGTGACCAATTTTGATGACATTTTTAGAGTTTGAAAAGGTTAGCCCCTAGTCGGCCCTCTATGGAATTCGTGGCTTCTGACTGATATCACCCACTGCGCATGCGCATGCAGTTTCTTGTTGTCACCAACTGGAGTCGTATTACAAGAATCACACATACGAATAAGTAGATAATACCTACATCCATGATATGCTTGGGTAGACGCTTTTCTCCATTTGAGACTAACTATTCGCTGCATCGATTGGAGGAAGGGGGGCCTATTTTCTCATTAGTCCAGACCATCATGCCAGTGACGCAATAGTGGAAGAATAATAAGTGAAAAAAGGTGTGAGAACACATTACTTCTTAACCCTTAGCGGGGAATTGTGATGGCGGGACAAGAAAAGAGAAAAAATTTTGAAGAAAGTCTATGTTTCTGTCTTATGTTCTTAAGGGCCTTCTATCAAGAAGAAACGATACTGTGATATGGGTAATCTTTTCCAGAAATAGCAGCATTCCAGCTGAGTTCGACATTTCGGTGGAACAGGCCCCATATCGGTGGTTTATGAACGCTAAAGAACGACTGAGCGAACATTATAGGCCATAAAAGTTACGGCCAATTCATCATGCTTTCTCAGCTATACGAGTATTTCGCGTCATTTCCCTGTCCCTACGGCAACAACAAATAATGCCTCTTCCATGGGAGATTTGAAGAGTATACGTTGCAAGAGATTATGTAAGCACCTTAGTAAGGACAGCTCAATTCACCTGGAGTCTGGGGAGTGAGAATGAGTGAGTAAGCGTGAAATGCGTGGATGCAGACAACAAATAGGCTAATTCGCCAATGTCAAAAAATGAACATTCCTAAGAAAAATAAAAAACATGAATTTATGTGAAGTAAATTTCAACATAGCCCACATATCTGTGGCCACTATCTTGTTGTGGATATTCAAGGGAAAATAGATGTTGAGGAAAAATGCTTATTTTATACTCTGATTGGTTTTAATCCCTTACTAATTTACCAAAAAAAATACTCGAGTGTCTCTGCTATCTATCGACATTACCCTCGTCTATAATGCCGGATTTAATCATTCTTATCGTACAATTGTAGATTACACTGGACTGCTTTCTGGGGTATTTTTAACATATTAGCGTAGAACGAGTGCTAGGTACTACAATTGAGAATATGTCATAAAAATTGGGTTTCAATTTACTACCAAGGTAATTCTTACAAATTCGATGGTCAGAACATAGGTAATATCTGTGATTTGGGAGAACCCGATGATTTGCCGCACCTCCTCTTCCGTTGTCCAATTCTAGAGCCATGCAGTAACCACTATTAGTTACGCTATGTGGCATGCACCCTGAACACGCATGATAACCATCTTATGGCTATTATGTGCTGGATCTTAGGGGCGATAGGTCGAAAATATTAAACTTATTTCAATTTGTGAAAGATCCCCATCTTCTCAGAGCCTTCGCGTTGATTTCTTTTCATTCTAATATATGTGATGAGTAATGTATAAGATGTTACCAGGGGCGAAGAGTAATGCATAGGTACTGCATGTGCCGCCGGTACCCCACCACGTTCAGAATAAAACAATCAATTTTTAGAACCTTAAGGAATAGAGAGAGAGAAAGAATAGCAATTTTAGTTCAAAATGAGGCTCCAAACAATAATTTTATTTTTACGAGGACTTCTAGCATCACCTCCATGAAAACATGGAAGAGAGGGACAAGAAATTGAAATTTGTTAAATTAAATAATGAAGTTGAATGAAATAGAGTTGATTGGAATGAAATGAAGTTGAAATCATGTTACATTTTTGTTTTTTTGGTTAATCACTTACCTGGGTGGGGCAGTGGTAGAGTTCGAGTAGTAATTACGGGGATTTTCCATTGCATTACCACCTTCAATTGTGAAATACACAAGCTGAAATAAATATTAGAAATTCAACAATTTTTTCACATGTACATAAACTACGTAAAACGAAGCACCCAAAAAGGTCACTTTTCGTAGACCCACCCAAATAGCTAGGAAGCTATACCAACTCTGCCGAGCCGAATTACCATACTTTACTGTGAGGTAAGGTATTACTTAGTGAGGTAAAGGTAAGTAGGTAGGCACTGGACATCGTCCAGTGGACATGTTTCGATACATAACGAGAACAGGTTCGATTCGTAAAAATTTTCGGTGCCAAAAGTAGATAATTCTTCAAATTATTTTACTCACTAGTCGTATCGCCTTGTTTCTGGTCGAAGGTAAAATTTCGACATCAGTTTCTAACCGACACACAGTGGGGATGATGGGGCCAAAAAATGGCGGAAATAATTTATGATATCTGAGCGGTTGGTAAGGGTTTGTTTGAGACTGGACAGCATGGTAAAGAACTAAAATGAAGTTTTTCATCGTTTTACTTGTTCATTTCAGGTTTGGGTTTATTTTATTTGTTACAATAATTTCGTCAAAACAGTAAATATCTTTTTAAAAAACAAACATCTTCCTCAGCGTCGGTGTCAAGTTTTTGAGGTGGACACGATTTAACTTCAAGTGAAGCCAAAACTTGTCCACTTCAGGGTCGAGTTTTCGAGCTTGGTGTTTGCAGTTTCTAAAAGAGGAAACCAGTGGGTCCAAGCTGATCACCAAAACTTGTCCTCATTTGTTTTTTCTCGGGACATTCTAAGGGAATAACACTCCCTGAACCTTGTGAATTCCATATTCCTGGCTTCCTGAGCCTCTTTACTCATCTGTCCAATTGGGAGCAAGTCATGTGAAATGACATCGGAACTGAATATTAGGCATTTGTCTGGCGCGTCTTTGATTGTGCTGACCGGTAGGCGATTTCTAAATCAAGTCACTCCACCAACAACTTACCTATACATGATTATTTGCCAACAAGATCATGGATTTCACATTATCATTTTATTAAAAGTCATATAATGCTTATTTTTCCTTAAATTAAGTAACCTGCAACACAGAATACGTCTCTTTTGGGTTCTGACCTTGACCACGTTTAATCACACACTATTTTGACAGATTTTTTCTAATTTTACTGCTTTAGAGGTCTTGAACAATTGCCAAAAATTGAAATGAACCATTCGAAATTTTGAAAGAAGTTTTTACACTCTTTGAACATTAGTCTGGATGAGTTTCAGTCGTTGTTTAAGGACATGTATAATACAGAGCCCAACCGAACAAAAACCGGTAATATAAAATGTTTCGAAAAATGCATAAACCCCCAACTTTCATAATCTCTGCAGTCCTTCAGGTAGCTGTATGCGTCGAATAAATTTTTGATTCGTTTGCACATACATGCAGGCTAACACATCCACGTAAAACCAATCGACTAGATGCGATTTTTTTTTTTAAATTTAAGGCACTTTTTGGCCGCTCTGTGCGACATGAAAATGAGTGATTTTTGGTGTCGGAAAACTGAGATAAATGAAAGGGGAGGTCCGAGAAGATATATATCATGGTGCTCCTGGGGTAGGCATCTCAATAACCCCAGACACGTGATATTAAGGGCTGCGACGGTATCATCAGAAATGTAAAGCAGTCGCAGCCTGGCCTTCTAGACCCCAATCTGTATAATACTGGGGTGATCTCGCTTGCGTCATTTACGAGGGCTCTCAGGCTTTTCCTTCATCCTCGGAATCCCTTTTTGAAGCCCCCGAATAAATTATGAGTAACCTTGCGTGATCTGCTCATGCAGTTATAAGTGGACAAACCAAGTTATGGTCGAAGTTCAAGTGGGTTCGAGAGGTCTCACTTACCAAGGGCAGGAGGGTAGAGTACAAAAAATAAGGTAATGTGACCACTATAATTTCTGGACGTTATTAAGGCTAATACATGGACTCGAGCCTCATTCTGCCAGACAGTGACGTAGGTAGTCTGGCGGCAACGGCGAACGAGCAAATTGAATAAGTTAATTTGTACGCTTCAGACGCGAAATGTTTATCAGGCTATGCGTGCTTTTGTAACAATAATTATTCATGCTTCAAACGAAGGGAAAACAGGTATCGTATGCAAGTTAATTTTCCAGACCAATGAGAATTCCTCATTTTCAATTAGCATCTTCCTCCGATTTCCAATCTTATGGTGGTACCGTAGGTGATGGTTGAAAGTTTTTTAAACTTTTCTCAACCAATAATTCACAAATAGTACCTATATTTGTTTTCGTAATTTTTCTTCGTTTTCAAATCTCGAGGGCTATGCACAATCCAAATTTCAAATGTCTAAAATTATGAATTTTTTAATAAATTTAAAATTTGGAATTTGAAACGTCAATAGTTGATGGCTCTTCAGAATCGAATGATAGAAAGAATTCCGAAAAAGTAGGTACCTATTTGAAATTGGAAGTTTATGAAAAGAGAGAAGTTTGAACAACTTTTCAAGTCTAAAATGGTTAGGTAGGGGATGGCGAGAGGGCAGTTTCCATTGAGTTTTGAATAAATAGATTCACTTCAGTTTTCAAGTATTTGTTCTTCGTTCCCATGACCTTCTCAATTATCAGCGGGCATAATACGTCGAATATCGCAAGGTCCGTACAATTATGATCATTGAGTAATTAATTCAAATTACTTGTAGGAAGACGTTCGAATAGTCGCATATACATTCAGGGGGACCCCTTGCAAATCAACAAGGTGTACTCTGCTTTTTCATGATCACAGGTAAAACAACCTTTATGGAAGCGATATAAAACATAATTATCAACGTTTACAAAGTGGGTGGGCAGCTTCTTCACATATACCTAGTTATGTTTTTGGGCTATGTATACCAACATATTTAGGGTCGAACTTCAGCGTGTACGCATTTACAGCAGGTATGTTCCAAGCAGCGGTGGGCCCTTGTTAGTTTGTATAATATTTCACCTGCACAGAGCCTACTGAGGAAACTCAGGTCCCACAAGTTCAACATCCGACTGTTCCAACCGTTTGGGGGTCATGTTTAGGCATTTACTGATAAGAACTGGAATCTTGTTCAATCACAAGGTCCAGAGGTCTTGAACTTATTCAACATTGCGGAGGAGGTGGGTTGACATGAATACTGATCAAGTAAACGAAAGGTTGAACCAAGATCAAGTCAAAAGTCAAACCGAATATTCATAACCTCGAGAAACGTAAACTTTTTTGACATGACCTTAGCTGTTGGCCTGGAAAAAAACCTCAGGTACATGTTATGCTTTTCTTGGACTAGCTCCAAGTTTACACGAAAAGTTTTGTAAACTCAAACTGGTGGACGAAATTTCGGCATTGATGACATTCTACGGTGGTAAGCATGAACAACCCCAGAGGAGGAGAAAGTGTTTTCGTTGGCACCCCACCATGTACGAACGTCCCGGAGTACTATGTAGCAATGTCCCCTCCAGAATCGGCTCCAATAACACGGTAATCATTCGGCGAGTGAGGCGTCGTGAACCATCTATTTGGGCTGGGAGGCTACAAAGGGTCGTGAACAAAGTCATCGCTATTTTGAATATTATTCAAGATCAAGGAAAAGCTGCTTCCGTATTTTTTGCCATCTGATCTCAACGAGCGGAATATTGATGATGAGCACCTGTCTCATGGTACGTCGCGTTGTACAATAATAATTATTATACAACTAACAACTTCCGATTACCGAACGATTCCAAATGTTCATTTTTGAAAATAAAGCCATAAGCAAAGTATACTGAATATGCTCATGAGATCGTGTTCATTTCCCTCCAGTTTATACAAATGAGTATATACACATTCATACACATAATATCTCTCAAATTCCGACCAAAGACAACCGGAAAATGATGGCACTCCCGCTTGACTTGTTATTTTTTGACAATTGTTTTAATATAATATATGATAATATATTTATAAAAATATCTTGTTAATTTCACTTTCCCACTCGGGGTGATGCGGGAGCGTTCATATATACTTTCATGCACATGCTTATAGTCAGAGATGTTGATGTTGTTGCTTCGGGACGTTCGTGCACGGTAGGTGGTCCAGTGCAGGAACGATACTTCTTTCCAAAAAAACCCCTTAGGGCCTGTTTATCAATTGCAAATAACAGTAAGTTAGGAGAGATTTAACAAGCAGTAAGAACAAAACTGCAGTTACTACAAAGAGGACGTTAATCCACCCCCGAGTCAGAGCCAAACTAAAATTTAAACTTAACTGGTACCTGCGGGGCCGGATACAAATCTACAGGACAGTTAGTGAGATTATTCAAGACTTTTCAACCTCAAGAAGCTAGCCAGTTTTAGTTTTGTTCGAGTTTCTATCTCAAATTTCATATCTCTACCTTGGAAAATACGGAGATTATTGATTGGGATCAAAAGTTGGGAGATTTCGAACCATTGTTTATTTGTTTATTTGAGGATTCCGGGGCAAGCCCAATTACAAAATAATGAATGACAGCAAAACAGAGATTAAAAAGAAAAATGAATAACGAAACGAAAATGAAATAATGCGTAAGTAACCACCAATAGTTCTTACGATGTAAATTTTTAATCACCAACAGGCACACGCCTAGAAAGGCAATATGTTGGAGGATGATGAAATTATAGCTTTCAACTTTTGCTCTTGGGGTTGAGGGGAAATGGTTCCAAGAAATGCGTATATTTATGAACACACGTACCTATGTACATAGAAACCCAGGTACCTACCCAACAACCAGGAGTTCCCGAATTTTGAATTATTTTCGATGGATTCGTGCTCAGGGAAAGTCAACAGGGGATGTACAGGTCTTTTTTCCGATTGAAGTTCGTCGAAGAAATAGGTACTTAAATATCAACAAGTAAACATGGTTTGACCGACTTCTGACGACCAAGCCTAAAAACCGCTACTTCGCATCGTTGATATAAGTTTGGGTACCTATCTATGTACGTAGAAAGTCAAGAAAAATCATCCCAGAACACGGGGAATCTGTATAGGTAATATCCTATAACAACGACTATAATATAATATATTATGATCCTCCATCATCTTCAGCGGCCAAACGGGAGGGACTCAGTATTGTTGGGACTTTTTCGAACCCTTCAAGAAAGTCAGGCTGACTTTTTAACTATATTAGCACTGGATGTATTTATTTCAGGATACACATTAATATTGACACAACATCTATCGGAAAAAAACGAAATACGAAGTTTTTCTATTTAAAATAAAAATGCATTCATTTGTCTGAACGACACACATCCGTTTGAGGAATCCATTCCCGAAAACTGGCGGAATAACCGCCAAAAGTTCCATTCATGCACCATGAGTTGATTGGCGAATTTTCAAAGAATAATTTTAACCGATTTGGTGGGTGATTCTTGTAGGAAATTCCAGGCTGATTCCGAATATACCATATGTTCCTATGTTCTAGATGGTAATTTACACCAAAAACCTCAAAAACACCGTTTTCAGCGATTTTCGACCCCTCGGAGTGGTACCTAATCCAAAAATTCTGGCCAACGAACTCATCCATTCTTTTGATATTATTGACATTTTAAAATTTTTTGGATTTTTTTATCTCGATATCGTCTGGAATGACACACACACACACATATATATAAAGTTAAATTTCGGGAATCGTTTTAGAATGGTGTGGAACGGATTTCCATGATGAAAATTTTCGAAAATTTTCATTACACAAATTTTGAAGCCATTGCTGTAGCTACATTTTCTTCGAAAATTCGCTATAACTGGGAGGGTTCCTCGAGGGATACCTACGGCCTTCCATAACAGTCAGTTGAATGATCGAATATTGCAGTATCTATTCTTTGAGCTACAGTTCACTAGCTGTCTGTCTGTCAGGTTGAAACACGAACGCGTCAATTCTGTAAGCTACAGTTTATTTATTACTGTAGTTTATCAAACTACCCGTTTAGCGTTGCAATTGATAAACTGGCACTTAGTTGGAAACTCTCGAAAAAATGAGTTATTGACGCCAAACTTTTGTGTAAGGGGTTCCTCAACATGGTTATCAATATTCAAGTTGGTCAAAAACCACATTAGTCGGACTGTAAGCACCTCAGAATATACGGAAGTTCGACAAAAACCCAAAAAATCAAGAGACTTTTATACAAGAAAACCTCAAGTCAAAATGTTTAGCGGAAAAGTAGCTAGTTCCTTCAACCTGGTCATGTTTTCTCTTATCATTTGTTGTTGATGCAGTCCACAGTACCTACCTATGATTTTCGTTTACTCAACGTATTCGAGATTCTCGGGTTACCCCCTTTGTTATGTCACGACCAATCTAAGGAAGTGTCTTTTCTCCATTTTTGCTGAGCAACTCTGATGCCTTTAGATTCCGTTTTCAGGTTTTTGTGAGACTGTACGGAGCGATGTACGAAACGTAAATTAAACAAAAACAAGTAAAAGGTTGTCGTTTTTCAGCTCGTTGGTTATATTAATCCGGTTTTTCATTCTGCTCATATGGTTCTTGTAGCCCACAAAAAGTCTCCTACACAAATTTAGACGAAACTTCTGTCTCGCTTAGTGAAGTCCTTCAATTTATTGTGATTGTGAATGGTCGAGAATATTTGAGATTATTCAACTTCTGGTCTGGATTTCCAATGAAAATGTAACCAACTACCTACCATGAAAATAATAAATAATAATGTCAACTCGAGATTTCATCGTTCAACAGTTTTCAGTTTTGGTGTAGGCGCAATCACCACGACCAACATCGATATGATTCATACGGGAACAGTTATTCACGGCTGACATTAAACGATAAAAGTGACTAGGAAATTTCAGTTGCCTGGAACTGAAAAAAACAGGGGTCTCTGAAAATACCAATCAACTGGTGTACGGTATGTAATCTAGCTTTTTGTAGGTTAAATGGTGAGGCTTTTGCGCCGGTTACGAGGGGTCGGAAAACGGAGCGGTGTTTAACAGTCATAAAACCCAGGTACTTTGCATATGCTCCCATTGGGTTCTGCGATGTAGGCAGAAAACTTGCTGCTTGAATCAACCCGGAAGGTGATCTATGGGAAAACTACCTCGGAAGGGAAGTGTGGGGTTCATCGATCACGAACCGTCGGATGACATGTCTTGACGTTAACTGAGTAGCATGTCTTCTAGTACAGGGCAACACCTCACAGAGACTATTCGGTGCATTTTTTATAACTCCTTTCATTGGGTTTTATAACATCGTAGGTACAACTGAGATATAAACTCTTATAGTGGGGGTTTTTTGTATAGGAAAGAGACACAAAGAGTTCGAGGATGGTACGTGACCATAATATAGTATGTATATGTATCTACCATGTATGCGCTGGGTTTTAAGACCATCGAGGTCTTTTACTTTCTTACTACTTACTACTTTTACTTTCTTACTTTCTTTTAATCTTAGGGTCTTACTTTTATTTCGATGGTTGACACAGTTCCTTCAAGGAATCTATTTAACAACTGTATATTATTCAGGGATCTTGCGGTATAGCCCCAAGAAGGTCTTAGGTATGATACATTTATAGTAGTCAGACCAATAGTAGCGTGATTGCATGCTGGGCAAACTTGAATTTCCTGAAACAACCATTAATGAGTTCCTGATAGACCGATTTCGAATGACTCCAAAACGATTGATTAGGAAAAGTAATAAATTTAATATGAAATTTGTTGTCGTTGGCATAACTCCGGAACTGTTTTAACAGTTTTGGAGACATTTTCGCTTACTGAATCTAAATATGAGGAAGCTAGCATACTGCCCACCCATGACTTGGCAGACCTATTATGAACCATCAATTTTTCGAGGATTTGGAGGCATTCAAAAAAATTTTTTTTTTTTTGCTAATTCAGAAAAAACATTCATTTCAAGCCGATTTTTTTGTCGCAATCTACTGTAGAATTGTTTAAACGCATTAGGGTAATAGAGAATCTTTCGCTCTTTCCAACGTGTTCTTATTTACACAATGTAAGGAATTTAGTTTCGCCTACTATTTTACTTCCCCCTTTTGCTGGGGGTACTTGCTTACGCGCTAATATTTAAACTTCCTCTTCAGAAGATTATCACATGCCTATGTTGGATACGACGGTCCGGCCTTAGGCCTGGTCAGATGTCCAAAAGAGGGATGGGCAACCATTTTGATAATGTGTTCAAAACACAGGTTCAGAGCCAATATTTCGAGCCAATATTGGATTTCCTTCCCAATGTGTCTTTTCTCTCGAGGTACGGGTAACTATAAAATCCTAGGCGTTCTATTTCGACTGGCCGACGACCTGGTGATATACACCTAGTCAGTCCAGCAGAGAGTACAAATGTAGAATTTACTTTTAGTTCCCTTGTGTCCCTTTACCAAATATTATAGGACGGCCCAGTGGTATACACTTAGTCACTTAAATATTTGGTTCAGAACACAGAATTTAATGGCTATTTAATTTGAGGTTGTTTCAGCGTATCTATACCTTATTTTTGGGAGACAGGTGAAGCAATGGACAACACAGGTTTCACAGGTACTTCTATGTATAGGAATTTATTTATTTATTTATTACAGGCAGAGCCCAATTACATAGTTAATTTACACATAGGAATTTATATAATAGCAAACATTAAGTAAAAAACTGTATTTTACACTACTTGAATCAGACGAATGACAAGCAGAGAATAAAAAAAGTTCCATTCATGCAGCATGAGTTGATGAGCAAATTTTCAAAGACTAATTTTAACCAATTTTGTGGGTGATTCTTATAAGAAATTTCACGCTGATCCTATGTTTAGGATGGTAATTCACACCAAAACCCTCAAAAAACACCTTTTTTTTATAGCGATTTTCGACTCTACATTTTCAAAATTTGACCCCTTGG
>JAEMON010000001.1:44626581-44637149 GCA_030264115.1 Lygus lineolaris | reverse complement strand
AATTAACAAATAATAACAAGGAGTGCCGGGATTTAACTATTAATGTAACAATGCGTAGTGAGTTCAGTTCAGGAGGCGCATGTTGTCCATCACCTCGGAGAAACAGTAAGTTGAAACATTAGGTAAATCACAAGTGCGTGGCACATGAAATTTCATCGTTTTTCAACGCTGATTCACGTGGAAGAAACCTTTTTTGATTTGACTCAGTTTTCTGGGGATTAGAGCCAAAAATGTGACCATTTCCTCATGTTCGTCATTTCGGCAAGGGTTTTGTATAGTTTAGGTATACATTCTTCTTGGGGAGTTCTTCTTTCAGGTAGGTTGTGGGAACCCAACCAGAAATATTACTTTAATAACCTGTTTTGTTTTTGGTTGTGGAAAACTGGTTCGCTTCAACTGGTTTATTCCCTTTCAACAAGAAACAATCTACCATGTACAAGTTACCATTCTGCCTGGGAGCATGCATTTGATTATTATACTCTTAGTTCCAGTGAATCGTAATTAAAGGTGAAATATTAAAGTGAATTTCAGATGTTGTAACTACATGAGTTTCCTTGAACTCTCATGTTCATACTTTTCACCCCCAGGACCGATTTTCCTGTTTCTATATTCATGTACTAAGAGTCAGACACCATTAAATAGGACTAAAATTTCGAATGAATCTTCTTTCTCACCAATTTTGGTTCTAAAAGGTTCAATGTTCCTAAGGACCTAAATGTTTATTATTTTCAGGATTTTCCACTGTGATTATTCCAATTAACTATTACAGAAGTGAAATTCAATCATCCCATTCCTAAAATTCCAAAAATGACCAATTTTTTAAATTAATTTACCACGATTTTTCAATGGTGTTCGTCTCATTGACGAGTAAGTTGTAATAAGCAAAAAAAAATAGGGTTGCATTCCATGTCAACTACCATAATACTAATAACTTGTACGAGTAGTTATTATTATCAACTGTAGTGCACATTCACAGATCAGAGTTTCTTTTATCTTAGTGTGGGGGGAAGCTCGCAGGTCTTCATAACGATTTTATATACACTGAACGATCATATTTCAAGTGCCGATGGAAAACATCAGGATGCCAGTCGTAACGGGTCCATAAAACACAGGCATAAAAACAGGACGCTTATTGGTTCTTATTCGCTGCGATGCTAGTAAATACGGTGGAGATAATTATTGTTCACAAGTGTCTCAATGGTCTTCAGAAATCCCCCATCGTTTTCCGTCCATTAGAAGTGAGCTGAAGAGGAGGGACTGTGTAGTTGATATACGGTTTAGGGGATCGCCTTCTCCAAATGATGAGGCACATTAATGAGGGTATTGTGACGGGGATGGGGGCGAGCTGAGAGAACGCTGAAACCCTGACCAGTCCACCCCTTCCGTGCCCATCACCAAGCTCATCCAAAGCCTTCATGATGGCTTTGTGCCAACCGTCTCGCGATATAAGGGCTCTTCGACCCTCCGATAAAAAAGACAAAAAAGGGGAAACCGTAATACCAACGTGAATTTATATACTTCCGAGACGTTTTCTGTACCATTGTGGAGTTTCATGTCACAGAGCAAGTTACTTAATTGACTGTATAGCCAGAGGTGTTCAATCTCATGATTCTGACGTACAAACCGTAAAAGATCAACGAAGGAAGATATCCACTTCACAAAAAAAAAAAACGAGTAGTTTCCTTGCAGAATGATTCGCAATAGTCATTATAGTGGAGTGTGTTACGATTTCCAACTTCTGTGACACAAAAAGATACCTAGTAAAGATAGATGATAAATACGTATTAGGTGCCTACCTGCATCAATAGGTGCTACCGGTTGGAAGGAGGTCAGCTAAATAGAATTGAAGAATAAGGGGGAAAATAATAAATGTTACAAATACCAAATTTCGATAAAATAAGATTTTTGTGTCAGAAACGTGACAAAAAGCTGAAATGGCATCTAAGAACGTAGAGACAATGAAAAAGCCAAAAGTTAGAAACTTGGATCGGTGAAACTGAAAGAAATTTTACCGCTTATATGGAAAACAATCATGGCATGGATTTGTCTTTTGGCTTCTTAATTCATATTTTCAAAGGAATGTAAACCATGCAGCTTCAGGATCCAATCACCTGATTCGGGTCCTATGCATTGACAAGTAAAAGTTCTAAAGAGGCCACATTAGTGCTTCATAAAGCTAATAGTCTATAAATTGGCTTTAGGAGCCGCTCAGCTGATTCGGGCCCTTTGCGTCATCCAGTACAAGCCCTATAGGGGCTACATACCAAATTGTAGCTTATCTAGTGAATAGCACAGAAATTAGCTCGATGAGCCGCTCAGCTGATTCGGGTGCTATGCATCGTCAAGTAAAATTCCTAAAGAGGCCACATAGGTACTAGGTATATTACAGCTTCATAGAGTGAATAGCCCAGAAATTCGCTTTTGGAGCCGCTCAGTTGATTCGGGCCGTATGCAACATCAACTGCAAGTGCTAAGGAGGCTACATACAAAATTGTAGCTTCATAGAGTGAGTATCATAGAAATTAGCTTTACGAGCCGCTCAGATGATTCGGGCCTCATGCCCATCATCAAGTACAAGTTTTAGGGAGTATACATACTAAATTACAGCTTCATGGTGTAAATAGCGTAGAAATTAGCTTTAAGAGCCACCCAACTGGTACTGTCAAGTACATACCTAGTACCTACTATTTACTTGATCGATTTGACATCTGTTCAAGAGGGGTACCTATGCACTCTGGTGAGGAAATGCTCAACTTCGAGCTGCTCCCACGTTGTCAGTCTGGTGAAACTCTACAAATTTGAAAAGGCATTCCTGACTGGATGGTACTTACCTACTACTTCGGATTCAGGTACTGATGTCCTTGCGAGTGTAGGTACCGCTTAAATATGACAGCTTCATAGTGAGTGATTTTAGAGTTGCTATACGTTCTAAATTCACTCGACAACGTTTACTGTTTACTCAACTATTATTCAACGGAAAATCATTAGAAAAATCCCGGTAACTAGAGAAGTGTAACTCAGTCGGTTTTCCACCTACCGTATCGTTATCGTTACCGTTATCGTTATCCCTATCGTTATCCACTCTTTGGAAAGCTCTCAATTAATTTATCTGACACGTAACTGCATCACACGCTGCCAAGTTCTCCCTCATTACATCAATTTAAACGTTACATTTTTTGGGTTGAATCTCACGAAATTTATAGATTGACCCGCTCCCCAAGAGGCATATCCATGTCAAAATGGAATTCAAAACGTTTTTCAAGTGACAGGATCAAGAGTAACAAGTATCATATCGCAACCACGTTGTTGACACAGCTAATTAAAGACGCACAAAATTCGGTCGATTCAGAAAATCCGGCGATTTTGAATTACCGTTCTGTGAGGTCCCATAGTCTACTTCCTTCGTTTGAATTACCTAAGGAAGTTACCCATATTCCACCTAATTAGTCTAAGCATAGTTCCTAAAGGTATAATTACAGTTAGATTAACTTGATTTATGACGTTCCTAACTCAAAGTATGCACATCGAATCGCAGTATTTGTTGTTAGGGGTCATGTCCCACCGAATGGAACGGTCGGATGGAGGGATGTTGATCTACTTACCCTTCAAATTTATAATATTGCCCTCGCGTGGCGACATCAAACCTCCAATTACAAGGGAGATGGTCGTGGCATGTTTAATTAGTGTCGGGTATTAACATTGTCTTGTTGGCTCGCGTGTAGAGGCCTCCCGTCCTCTAACCCTTGCGACCTGGCCCTACCTTCCACCTTCTAATTCTCTTTGCTTATCACCTCCGGCATCTCCGCTCTTGATAGCTTAGATTACCGAGGACGCCATTAGATTTACCTCCCTACTCCAAGCAGTCTTTATACATTTGTTGGGATGCCACTGTTATCAATTTAATGAGGATAGGGCGAGTTAGGGCCATTACCCATCCCTCAAAAATGCTGTTTCCCCTTGAATACAGTCATTCAATAACACAAGTACCTTATGCGATATGTACTGGATTCCATGGAGTAGGTACCTGTTGAATCTTATTTACCCCAAGAGTTGATTGAAAAATAACGAAACACCCTATCAGTTGATTCGGAAATTGCAATATTAGGTACAGCAGTTTGGTTTACTTATTATTTAGGGTCTTTCCAGTCTTTTCATACAATCCATGCCTCAAGCACGGTAAACGACGCACAGTTTTTTTTTTGCCAATCCGGAACGACGAAAATGAGAAAAATGTACTTTGCCCGATGCGAAATTAAATTTATTGCGTGCCAAGTAAAATGCCTAAGGGTGATGAAGACATTGTAGTTAGAATTTTGGAGTTCGACAGAGAGTACAGGCTGGTTCTACCTTGAGTGACCTGACCCCTGGAAAAATAATGATCAGCATCATCTTCCCCACAGTCGTATCTGGAATGGCACGTCGATCCATTCAGCATCACATCGTCGTCATTGCCATTTTTCCCCGATGCTGCACCAGTTCTTCGTCTTCATGGCATTACAGCCCAAAGAGGGCCTTGGCCTTCTCGCAAATCCGTCTCCAGACTGCTCGGTCCTGCGTCAACCTTCGTCACAGTTATCCCTAGCTCGCCGAGGTCAGCCTCCCCGTGCTGCATCCACGTCATCCGTGGCCCACCACGCAGCCAAGTGCCCTCCTGGATGGCCATCAAGAACACTCCCTAATAAGGGGCTCCTTGGGTGGAAGATGTTCCCAAACCACCGCAGTCTTGCACTTTTCACAGTTCCCACGATACCAGGTCGTGAATACAGCTCTCGAAGTTCATTATTTTGCCCTTATTTGCCACTCTCCACCGTCATTAACCGGACCGGAGAATCTCCTCAGGATTTTTCTTTCGCATACTTCCAGCAATCCCATATCTCGAACTGTCAGCACCCAGCATTCTGCTCCATAAGTCACAATCGGACATATTATGGACTCATAAATCATTATCTTGAGGCTACGAGATAGTAGTCTTGATTTGAGAATACCCAGCTAAATATGCACGATTACCCTCTCTCCCCTTACCCGATTACCCTTCTAACCTTGCACGAATCTCTCTGGTGGAGTCATTGTTCGTAGTCAAAATTACACCCAGGTACCTACTTGAATTCCTTGGTGTTACGGAACTCCACACCGTCCAACTCAACAGTGGTGGCATAGTTTCCGTCACTCTTAGAGGTTCTCATGTATAGGGGTTTTTCTCTATTGACCTTCAACCCAACGCTTACGGATTGGGACCGGATATGGCGGAGTTGATGCTACACCAGTAAGGAAGTAATACTCGTATATATTTCAAATGATTTTTTGTTGTTAACTTAGGTACTGATTTATATCTGAATTTCTAGTTTCTGAAGAGAAACTTCAATATCCGCCAAAATCCGGCCAGCTAGAAATATACACTAACTTATGGGGACCTATCGAAGACAAAATTGCCAAAAAAAAAAAACCTTGCCCGAGACTGACCCTCACGTCAATATTGACAAAAATGTACGACAGGGATCCGGCAGGGGTGTGAACCGTTTCATGCGTTTCTCTCGTCCATTCGTTTGATGATTCTGATAAGATTTGCAGCATATTGCTTGCAATTCGACTCCGGAGGGCAACAACAACAACAAGCAAGCAACAACTTTCCGAAAATGTTCAAATTAAGTCGAAAATGTTAATGGTATAATGAAGTAAAAAAATTATTATTCATTTTTTTTTATATTGCCATAAGTACCTCACACATCCTACATTGACCAGTCGAAGGATCAAAACCCGTTGAACTATAATTCAGGAGATGTTCAATATCTTTGTCGCACCAGATTGGCAAAACGGAAACTCCGCTCCGTTGCTCTAAAGCAGACCCATGCACGCTCATGACTCCCTTGATCTAATAAATCACTTCACATCAATACAGTGCACTGGTTCCGTTAAAATCGAGGTATATCGTTATAATGTTCTGCATGATATTTTATACTTAACTTGAGGCAATCGGAGGCTTCATACGAAGGGATTGCATCTCAACGAGGAATATTTTAAATACCTAGTTGGCACCCCAACGTTTATCTCAGAATTTTGAGGTTAGTGGAATATACCTAAGAAACCTAAAAATTTCCGACATGTTAAGACACAGGTTTGAGGAACCAAGGTGACATTTTAATATTTCATCAACATTTCAAGGTTCATTTACAATGCATTCACACTTTTAGTACACCCTCCAAATGTCTATTAGTAGAGCCTACTCATAGAAGGGGAGAGTAGGGTATAGTGGCACGATGGGTAAAGTGGGGCAAGTTGCATTCAAATCAGGGAAGTGCTGGGCGGAAGATGTGTGTTGACTCCCGACGCGTTTAGGAAAGTACAGCAGGTTTCCATCAGTGGGTTTTAAGCGGAGCACCCGTGACTGTTAGTGACCTATCTGTGGGTTTTCAGTGAAGCACCCGTGACTATTAGTGACCATTCGGTGAGCTCATCATGACCTAACCGTGGGTTCTCAGTGAAGCACCCGTGTCTATTAGTGACCATTCTGTGATCTCAAGGTGACCTATCCGTGGGTTTTCAGTGAAGCACCCTTGACTATCAGTGACCTATCCGTTGGTTTTCAGTTGGGAATCGTGGCCGGTCATCCAGGGGAAGGTAACGGAAGGACAACCCTCCATTGCCTGTCCTTTGAATAGCCACCCCTAGGCACTACAGGCCTTTCACGGACAAATAACTGAGAGACGTGTACATCCGTAACTGTTCCGTCGACTGGTTCATGGAGACGCCATGGAACTGGACGCCTCTCCGTAACCATAACCAGTCATCATCCGTGATGGGTCTGTAGCCCTCACGGAGAATGGTCACGGAGAGGGGTCCGCTGCCATGGTGTCCCCGTGAACTGGTCGATGGAATGGTCAAGGATGCCCAAGTCTCTCAGTTGCTCGTCCGTGAGAAACCCCTAGTTTACGGTGAACCCTCAACGGATATACAACGTAGAGAGATTTCACTCCTTTACTTCTCCGTCAACGGCATCCCTCACAACCTGTAATGGTTCTCAAATTTGAAGACCTTAACAAATTTGCCAAAGTGATTAAATTTGTGTGCTAGTGTTCCACACCGCGGACAAGAAACGGGGAGGCGATGCAACTCACCGGTCAGGAATGCTAGTTGGCCGTGGTTTGTTAACAATGCGGATATCCGCCAAGATCAACAGAAATTGCGAGTTTGGTTGTGCTATTCAAATTCCGCTGCCTGTGTGAGGTCCCATCTCGTAAGTGGTCAAAATTCCTGCTACAGGTTACTTAATACTGATCGAAAATGGGTTTTCGATCAGTATTAATGTCGATCAGTTATAAGAAGGTGCTTTTCGAACACTTTTATGTTGTGAACGAAAACTCATCGATAGGGTTTTCGATAAGTATCAAAGGTCCCCAGAATCCGTCGTAACTAGCAAGGCGAGTACATGTGACGAGCGTTTTCGATGTAAGGACATCATCATCAAGCCGTCGAAGGACCTCTGTACTCGCCTGATGATGAAGACATGGGGCGCATGTACCAGCGTCCCCAAGGTGTAAGTATACCATGTACGAGAGTCCCCGACCCTGTCAAACCACAATGTACGGGCCCCCGTCTTTGGCAGGCCACGATGTACGACCGTCCCCATGCGTTTTAGGGAACGAAAAGCAAGATACATCAATTTCTAATTACATGCATGTTGTATTTCCATAAACATAAAAAAATATGTACCTATGAGTAAAATATGCACTGAAAACAGCAGGAACTTATCAAATGCCGAATGTGGTAAGTGGGGAAAATAGTGGGTAGGTACATGTAACATTCCCATTAAAAATAACAAAATCAACAACGAGATTACGAAAGAGAGCGAAGCAGGTAGGTATTGTCTTTACTTGTTGTTACCCGTAATGCAGTGAAAACCTAAGAAATGAGGTAATAAGCATAATAAGCGCTTTATTCATGTAGGTTAACTTTGTTATTGTTAGGAATTTCAATGCTTTGGTACTTGGACTAGATTACAAAAAACCCCTCATCGAAATCAACGCAGAGTGAACACTGTTTTACCTTAGCTCGCCGTAAAGAGGTGTCTACAGTCACTTTTATTTTCCCTGTTGCCCTAAAAATTGTGGCTGTAATGTCACTTTCGAGGTGGTCATGTTCTCCGACGACCTCGACGATTTGCTTCCCCAATGTTTCTACACCTATTTTACGAACTTCTATTGTTTGAAATACCTCTTGAACAAAAATTCAAGATTGAAAATGTGGAGACACAAATAACAGGATTTATACAAATTTGATAGCACGTTTTACTGGTATTTTGACATTCTCATCTCATAACTATACTCTGAAGAAAATTGCATTTTTTAAATGCTTATTCAGATTTTTCTCATGAAAAATGATTGATTCCTATTAATGTATGGGAATCATCAATCTTCAGCAAGTAATCACGAGCAATTGCGTTTCTCGATGTGTCCAATAACTAGTAGGTACATTGGTGTCCAATAGCTGGTACATTTTCTTTAAATTTGTTTATTTATTTTATTCAAAAAAAGTTATCACACGTATTTTAAACAGTTTACTGATTGTGCTTACGAGTTTTTACCGTGCTTACAGTTTACATGATGTCCGATAACTGGTGCAAACGAGTTTTTGGGATTAAATTCTGAAATAAACAATTGGATTTCATTTGATTCCATATTCTAATTGTTCTATCCAGTTCTATCCCAAACTCCTATAGAACGCTGTAAAAATTTCGATTGTCAGAAAAAATGAAATAGGTAGTGAATAACGAGATGCTTATGAAGTTCGAGTTTCTCCTTAAGCGTCCAATAATTGGTACATTTCCCCTACACTGCTCTCCATTTGACCCCGGGACCCTCGTACACTATGTGTGATTCGACGCCGGGACGCTGGCACATTTAGAATCTGACAAAATCGCTTTCGCCCCTCGCGGGGACGCTCGTGCCGTCACCCTGATGATGTCCTTACATCGGAAGCGTTCGCCACCTGTGCTCGACTTGCTAGTTACGACGGATTCTCCATGGAGGTACCTACGTAAACAGTTAGCTTATGATTCACTTATGCTGTTTGCGGCCAATCTGCATATTCGACATGTAGAAGTGCGATCTGAGCCGCACGTAGAAGTACATGTCGATGTGATTGATTACATAAATATTGTTGGGAATGCTAGGAATCCGATTCACTTATGTCTGACTTACTCATGAATTATGAATACTTATACCTATATAAACTTCGTCATTACCTGTATAAACGCTATCCTCTCATGAGGGAAGAGAAGGGAAGGGAGATCGGAGAACCTTACACTATTGATCAGTGCAATTTACGTTCAATTTCCGAATCAATCAGTAGATAAACAATGAATTATATACGATTGGACGATGAAAATAATTGTTCCGTGGACAGTGAAGGGTAAGGTTCATATTGTATCATCTGCTCCCATTGATCCGAGTAAGAATCACGAGAAGAGGAAATAGGTGGTGGTTTGCCTTTGTTTGTATCCGAACGTTTAAGGTTGAAAAGAGTGAGTTAGGGGTGAGTCCCAAGAAGAATACCCTCAGATAAATAGGCACATGACCAAGACACTACCTCCCATTTCCTGTGCGAGAAGCATTCTCCATTTCCCTCCAACTGAATAACTCCCCTCACCTCCACTCCTTCTGCACGACCAACATCCTCATTCTGTCTTATCTCCCTTCTCGTTCTAAAAAATACAACACTAACGGTACAGAGACATGTGGTTTAGAGAGGGGAATTTGAATTATTCTGAAAACAAGTTTCTCTTTTATAGTTCTCTGTTTAACTGAGAAATCTCTGACATCATACATGGTTTATAAATCCCACTCTTATATGATGGTTTACGTAGGGGAAAGTGGGGAACATTTGACCAGCTGGGTACATTCGACCATTGGCCCTGTAGCCTTCATTTATGAACGTTGGCGCGATTAGCCCCAACATGTTCTCATAGATGCTACCACAACCGATGGGAAACAATGAGAAACCTTCCAAACTGGAGGTGAAAAGCGTCAGTTTGTATTGAAGTCGTAAGCAAGAAGTACGTGAAATCACACTTTTGTATTCGAAAATTATCATATAAATTGTGAACTTGATTGGATAATTCTCAGCTTTTCAGACGCTTCAGGGTCTGTAGTTTTAGGTTCACTATAATTTTCTTCGAGATAATGTCCCTGGTGACTGAAAATTCGTGTTTTTATCGAAAACCAACCTATGGGAACATTCGACCAGCAAAGGAGGATGGTCGAATGTACCCTGCATGGTCGAATGTACTCCACTCACTTATTTAGGAAAAATTTAAAGCATGGCAAAACGTTATATTTTTGGATTTTCATTGTTTCTAGATGCCATGGCAATATCTATGTACTATTATTCTTTGTTCTAGTTTGCATTGAAATGTTTTATGACTTTTTTTACTCATGTTTCTAGCTCACAGGCCAACAAATAATGAACCAAATTTTAAACCTTTAAATAATAAACTATCGTTATTCATATATATAAACATTGAACCAAAAAAAAAAAAAAAAAAATTCTCGGATATCTAAAACGTAAAAAAAGTT
>JAEMON010000001.1:44606518-44618894 GCA_030264115.1 Lygus lineolaris | reverse complement strand
ACTTTTTTTTTTTAAATTTTATTTGGCATAGTACAAAGCTACATTTTGCCATACAATTTTTATAATTTGACATAATAATATTCTTATTCTTGCATAAATATTTTCAAATATAATTCAAACTAAATTAATTGCTTATTAATTTAATTATTATCAAATTAAATTATTCGTGCATCAATATTTTCAAATGTAATTCAAATTAAATTAATTGCTTTTTTTTTAAATCTTACTAAGGAGCTCCTTCTTCCTGTACCTACCTCTTTATAGAAGTATATTTGTTCCTTTCCGTTCAATTCAATTCTGGTTTTAGGTAGTATTTTTCTTCGAAATCTACCTCCTTCCTGTATTTCGAATATCCATATTGTTCGGCTATTCAGTTATTGATTCGCCGCAACACATTTTTCAATTTAACAATAGGGAAATTCAATTTGTAGGGAAAAAAGTAAAACATGAGAAAAAGGATGGATTCTGGAGGAGGGGGACTCGAATTATTTTACAAAATCGATTATCGACTAAGATTACCTAGTACCAATCTCTCAGAATTCTTTTTTTACTTCCCTCGTCTCGGCTTACTTTTCCTGTCTCCAATAGGCAACCGTATTGCATCTATATTTAGAACTTTTTATCAATACCACCGCGATAACAATATCGGTCATATGAACCGCAATATACCTTGTTCTCTCAATATAGTGGTAGGAGGAAACACAATATTGAGAAAGCACGAAAAGTCGAACGATAAACCTATGTTAACAAGCTCTTGGACGATTGTTTCGCTCAGTAACAATAATGGATCCGAATGATTTCGTGAGATTTATGTTAGATATTTTATTAAGACATCGCCTCATTAGCGTAGGTATTGATTAAGGGGAAAGTCCCATTCATGCAGCATGAGTTGATGAGCAAATTTTCATAGAATCATTTTAACGGATTTGGTGGATGATTTTTATAGTAAATCTCACGATGATTCCGAATATACCATATGTTCCTATGTTTAAGATGGTAATTTACTCAAAAAACGCGTTTTTTAGCGATTTTTGACTCTAAATTTTCAAAATTTGAACCCTTGGGGTACCTACTCCATACATTCTGGCCAACGAACTTGACCATCTTTTGATATTATTGACATTTTTTCAGATTTTTAGCTCGATTCCTCGGTCAGATATCGTCTGGAATGACACACATATTTATAATATATACCCATAATATACATTATATATACATACAATATATATACATTATATTTAAAAAATTTCAAATTTCAAGAATCGTTTTAGAATGGTCTGAAACGGATTTCCGTGGAGGAAATTTTTCGAAAATTTTCATTATTCAAATTTTGAAGTCATTGCAATAGCTTCATTTTCTTCGAAAATTCGCTAAAAGGGAAAGTCATCATGAACGGTGAGGTGACACCTTCAGCCTTAGTAATCATGATGGTTCATTTAATTGAAAATTAACCGGTAAAGAAGAAACGATGAAAATTTAGGATGGTAAATGGTGGCGTGGGTGGGTGGGGGGGGGGGGGGGGGGGGGGGGGGGGGGGGGGGGGGGGGGGGGGGGTGAAAGAGTAAAATACTAAAATACCAATAATGGAGCGATACGAAGCCTTCGTGGTTTTTAATTTTAGTCAAATGGTTGCTAAGAAAGAGAGTGCTGCATTCCCCAGAACATGCACGAGTATGTCGTAATTCATGAGAACCTCCCGGTATTTCCGGGAATTTTCAGCCGTCGTTCCCATTCCATCTACCTCCATAACAGGCACCAAATTCCATCAAGCATCATATTATTATAACAAATCTCCTTCTACCCTCAGGTACCTATATAGTAGAATGATGACCAACATAAAATCGTCCTTACACAAACCGAGAAA
This sequence comes from Lygus lineolaris, assembly GCA_030264115.1. Taxonomy (NCBI): domain Eukaryota; kingdom Metazoa; phylum Arthropoda; class Insecta; order Hemiptera; family Miridae; genus Lygus; species Lygus lineolaris. The sequence continues at coordinate 44,617,030 of JAEMON010000001.1, read as the reverse complement.
CTAACCTGAAAATCCTGAATGATATTCCTTTAATCTGAGGGACCTTTGGTGAAAGACCTACCTCGTTTTTTCAGTCGGTAAAAATGACCGAAAATGCAGCTTATTAGAATGAAAAAAAGAATCGTGGAAATCTGTTGAACAATGAGTAACCTACCTACTAGTTTCACCCTGTCCCTGGAAAACTGTTGAAGAATATTTTGTTTAGTACAAATATACCTATGCATGCATTGTAAGGGTCGTTTGTTTAGATGAGGAATAAAAAGCTTAATTCCAACCGTGGTAGGCAATTATTATTAGTCTAGAATGTGGACGCTCTTAGGATGGCAACGACATTATACCCGTGCAGAATATGTGACATTCCAAATACTCAGTATTTCCATGATCCAAGATCGATACACCCGGGAAGTGATTCTTGACAAGTGACCAAAATTCAACTTGTTCATATAACTCAGGGTCCAGAGAAAAAAACTTTATATAGGTGCCGCTGTTTGTGAGGTTTGTGTCGTAAAATCGATCCTTGATATATTATTGTGCACCACAAGTTTAACAACGTCGCCAATGTTTTCAACTTCCCTTAGTTAGCCGTGTTACTGTAATGGATCAATACTAGACCTTGTTTAATGTGTTCAGGAAACTTCTAGGAGGGCATTAGAGTAACTGACTCTCAGTTAACTGAACTGCTTCAAACAGCACTTCACTGGAGTTTATACGTGTGCGCCGAGGGAGTGATTTTAATGTGTAAACGAGGTGATCAGGAGGGCGGCGTGTTGAAGGAGGTAAGGGTGGACATGGGGTGGAGGATAATCATCTATCTTCCTTTGTTTATAGTGAGAGTCTTAGGACCCTAACCACTCTTGAACACTTCAGGGTCACTGCCAGAAGCTATTTTTCTCTCTCTCGAATGGTTTGATGTTCTTTATTTGTGTTAAATCTTCCTGCTAATTCGGAATCGACAAATATTTAAAGCCAAACACTCATCAACATTTTTCAATAAATCTTACAAGTAGGGAATGTTGATCAATTACACAGACGAAATTCGGGTGGAAGTCATTGTTTTGTTTCATTATTTTCCTAAGAATGGTGTATATACGTTTCATGCTTGATTCTAGTTGTACTGGATTGGTGAATTTGTGGAGCCATCAACAATCAACAAAACTAGCCATATACATAGAAAAATATAACATGTATACATTTTAGGAAAATTTAATTCCCTCTATTTCTCAGATATCGCTCTATTTCATTGATCATAAATTGGCAATTCGGAGTGGATTAGTTGTAGAAAACCCTCCTATGGGATGCCAAGCAAATACATGTGAAAAAGTAGTACAAGGCCATGACGTGCTCAAGCACCTACATGAGAAATAGTAACACGGTCATGAGCTGCCCGATTTCTTCGGTCTTTTCGAAAACCAGGGATTATGGTCTCCAATGAATCTCTAATTTATAGATTCACATCAAAGTATCGAAAAAGAGTCGAAAAGTGATCGAAAAAGACTCGCCGTGAAAAGTTGTGAAATTGCACGTTCTTTCCAAAGTAACGAACGAGTTTACTCAATCAACGTCACTGAATAAGGCCGATTCCACTTAAGGAAATGAATTACAGACAGAACTAGCGTAATAATAATAAGATTAAAGTGCTCCGGCTGGCTTTCAACAATATAAATTAAATGTATGTGTACATTCGCGGAATTGTGGTTTTGAACTCCTGTGTCTTGAGTACCTCTTTCTTCAGTTGTCGACTGGCCGTCGATGAGTCCACAAGCCTTATCAAGTCAGTACAGCCCTTTTTTCACCAAAAATCCTAGGCAGGTCAGCGTTTGGGGTCCCCTTGGACCCCACAGTACCTTGTATGTTTTTCGAATCAAGTTATATAGTGTTTCTTTTTCTATTAGGGAATTAACACATTGTGCAATTATTTGTTCCTACTACTTATATAATATTTAACTGAACCGTTTTTTCTATGAAGATGGAGAGAAAGAATTTCATTCTGGATGAATATATGCCTTACAAGAATAATTGCTGGAGCAAGAGCGGCTGGGGAGAGAATCCAGAATGACGAAAAGCTCTATGAAAATATTGTAGTGGAGAGAAAGACAACGGGGAAGAAAATGGCAATGACTAAAATGTATTAGACTATTCAAATGGTGAACGGTAAAAATAACTCCATGTGAAATAGGCTCTTTTTCATTTTATACGCATGTTGAAGTTAATATAAAAATTTTAAAAAATATTTTCCTTGAAGAATAAACCCCCTCCCCCCTTAGTCTTTCATCATTTCAATACAGCTATTGTTTATTCACTAGATTCAGTTATCAAAAAGCAGCTCAATCAAGGAAAAAAGATGTTGGGTCCAAATAAACACCTTAGTACTATTCATGTCATGGTGAGAATTAAGAGATGAAAAATCGTCGCTTAAGAAGCAACACGCCCTATGAACCAAATCCCAATTTTTCAGGAGGAGGAAAAAACTGAATTCAGTTGTTGATCAATTGTTCCTTTGTTTTCCGTTATTCAGTCACTTCTTGCCTTCCGGTTGTCATCAATACTGAAAAATAGTATTAATTAAAGGAAATAGGAAATCTTGGTTGATATGGGGTGTTGTCCGAATAGGTAATTGAGGTATTGAGGTCGATGGGGGTGTTATGCTTTTCGAGTATTTCTCGATTTTTTGTCTAGTTGAAGCAATTTTGAGCTAACCAGTCGATGCAGCGTAAGAAATCGAATAAGAATCAGTCAAAACCTCATTTTCGTGAAAATGGTCGATAGGGCGTGTTGCTTCTTAAACGACGAAATAATGTATTCTTTGTTAGATCTAATGGGTTCAACACGATCAGGTGAGATAGATTGCGTTACTTCCTATCCTCCACTGAGTAAATAGGTAACAATTCAAGAAAGGTCAAGTAGATAGACAGTTGTTAATGCCGTTCCTGACTGATTCGGAATTGATTTGTTGTTCCAGATAGTGTAAACAGATGGGGAAGATAGAAGGGTGGAATATCTCGGGAAATTAATGCTCAGTGCCACCCAAAGGATCGTATCTCTGTCAAGGAGACCGCCTCCCTTCGGACTCTACCTCCATTTTCCAGTCCGATATTCAGCCCAAGAGGGAGCTGCCAACCCCGCTCGGGGATGCTATGTGGGAGACCCCTCCTCACTGGTTATTAAATCATGAGGGTTCGGCTACTTTCGGCATCCGAAGAACCACCCTGTGCCCTGTAAGTTTCTCGCCAGCATTGCGAGATACTTTCCCAACAATTTCATGTATATTGGTTAGAACCATTTCTGCTCGCTTCACTAATCAATCACTTCAATAACTCATCTGAGTGTATTAAGCATGTATCATTAGACGGAAAATTTCGATGTGACACTAACATATTTGAAAACAATCGTAATTATTATCAATACTATCATACCAATCCATAAAATAAAAAGTTGGATTTGTTCTCTTTTTGCAAAAAAAAAAACAAAAAAAAAAAAACATAAAACCGTACCTTGTTCTATCATGTTTTGAAGATGGCGTAATGACGTTCGGCGTTGCGTCATTAGGTACTTACGAATACTTACTTTTGTTTCTCGTTGTAAATGAGACTATCCACTCAATGTTAAACTCCCATGTTAAACTATACCGTTGAATCCGCCTGAGTCTTGAGTCTCTAGAATGCAACAGAACCAACGGGAATGAAGAAAACAATGGCAATCAGAGTGAACAGATTTCTCTTCTAGTGTTTCAGTTCAATTATGTAATTGACACCTTTGACGGTCAATTGACGATGGAATCGTATATCTATCTTTGCAGCTGGGGTCTCCGTTGTTCAAAATGTATCAATCAATACGATTATAACAGTGGTATGCAACTATCGTTCGTTGAAGCGAAGAAGTTCAAAAATCCGTTGAAATTACCATAAAATCCTAGAAAGTGATTAGTTATTTTAAAATTCGTTCATGCAACATGGACAGGAAATTTTTTAAACATATTATTGCTCGAAATATCGTTATCTGTTTTGGAACGTTGGAAGGGTGATTGACTGTTCAGCTGGTCTTGACAGTTTAATTGCTCCGTTGACCCATCGTCGTTGTGATGCAAAAACTTCCACTAACCCTAACCCAATCTTTTGTGGCTCAGAGTTTTCTAAAATGAAGACAAAGACTAGTGTAAAAAAAAAGGGTAACCGCGTAGGAACTGATGCCTGACTAATTAGAAGCGAATGAAAGAAGGTAAAGTAAACTGATAACGGCTATTTCGAGGTCTAAAGGGGGGAAAAAAGGGGAGAAAAAGGCCGGAATTGGCTCTGGAACAGAAGGGTAGAAAGGGACCTCGAAATGAATTTAAGCCTGGAAGACTAATGAAAGACCGCCAGATTCGTTCGCTTCCATTTCTAGTCAGCTCACGAGAGTCTCCAACACACTTTGAAGGGTGGGAAATCGATACATACAATTTAGTGTGGGAGTGTCCGAAGATGTTGTACTATTGCTAATCCATTCAACTGTAGCTTCCCTTCACGAGCGTTGTTGGTTTCAAACCTGTTGGCCTTTAGCGGCTTTAGCCAACCAGGACAAGTATTCACCTACACCATGGGCCACTATTTCATTATTTTTTGGGGAATCCGAAGGAAGAATGGATAAGAAAAATTAAAACGAAGAAAACTGAGTTTCTTTACGCAATAATTAGGTACACTCTAACGCGAGCACAAGGGAATTTTTTCACCCGAAAATTTACTTTAAAAAAAAACGCGTTTTATTGAATTTTAATTTACGACATCTAAGAAAAATAAATCTTGAAAAAATTCCTGCGGGAGGTGGGTCTAATAAATCAACGAACACATGGAGGCCGGGGTCGGCGGCGCGCTAATGGAGAAGTAAACAAACACGCACCAACCAGAATTAAGGTTCTTCTTCAGTTTCTCATTTTTCCTGTCCTGACATAAGGTTGTGGTTGTGGAAAAAGGACGTTTACTTTGCCGTACATGATTAAAATGACCTTGGGAGAAGCCTTGAAGAGTTAGGAGCCCGATGGATGACGTCACGAGATGAACATCGTTCCTTTTTATGAAATCGTGTTTTATAGAGATCCATCGAACATCAGATAAACACTACACTATGGCCAGCATGAACACGCATTGATAATGATAATATATATGAGTTCCATGAAAATCTCATGGAATCTCAGGAAAATGACAACTCGCCTCAGGTACCTGCTCATTACATTGCAACTGTGACGAGAAATGATGAACTTACAACAGTAAAATCTTATTCAAGCTATGCAATCCATTCAGCCGTCTCAATCTGTCAATTATCAGGTATTTATACCTGGATTTGACTCAGATAATGTGGATAATGATCCGAAGTCATGGTGTGCAACTGTAGATATGATCCTTTCTGAAAAACCCTTGTTGTTGGTTCTCTTGTTATGGCATAACAAGAGACACGTGCCTTCAAAGGTTCAGCCAGTCAATGGCTCGCCCGAGTGTCATCGCCGGATCCGGGACGGCAGGTGCTTGCCAGCTATGCGTCTGTCCCGGATCCGAGCCACCTTCTATCGTGCTGTAATAGGCCTGTAAAGAGTAACGCACTGTTCCCATCGACTTTGTTTTCATCTGCAGGGCGGCTGGAGGGTCTGTGGAAGGTAAACATAACCTCAGTTTTAATGTTCACTACATAAATGTTAGGAGATAACCGGGTTCAAGTTTCATCCTTCGGTTTTCTCCAGTCCTCCCCCTCCAGGTTGGCTGGAAGTTTTCCGATCTATGATCCGCACTGAATGTGTTGAAAGGCAGGTTGGCTGAGTGTAAGGAGTGTACTGTGCTTGTTTTTTTTTTCGTCTGTTCGGGTTACGCACCCGGGACGGGTGGCACATCAGTGATGGCCATTCCGCAGAACACGCATTAGGGATCCATCAAACATCAGATAAACACTACACTAAGGGCAGCATGAACACGCATTGACATATGACATCATTTGATATATGAGTTCCATGTTCCATGAAGAGGAAGATTGCTAACCTCACTTTTCTCAGAGAATGCTTATATAAAAAACGTGTTTGTAAATTATTCAATACAGTTTTCAGTTCTTTTCTAATAAGTTTCGTTTAATTATCCCCCAAAACGACCGATTTACTCAAGGATGATGACCAGGAAATAGGATTTCCAAGTCATGTTTTCGAGAAATATTTTCCTGTTTATCGTTTTCCAGTAAAGTTATTGCCACATTTTTTTTTTAATTGAACATGAATAGATACCTATTGATAAAACGCTGCAGAGGAATTTACGATTTATTGCCAACAAGATGGAGAACATGAGGTAAGTTTTTTTTTGGATTTGACGCTTAAATTCGACGAATATTCGAGGAACCTAGGCCGTTTTCACTAAAAATACCCTTTGCAGCAGTTTTAAAGATCTAATGCTGGACAAAAAAAGTAAGGTGATTGGGTGGAAAGGCCCCGAGAAATAAGAACATTAAGTTGAAAAAATTAGTGAGGGATTTTCCATTTCACCGAAAAAATTCCCTTGTGCCCTTAAACAATGAAATTTTTCTGGAAAGATTTCAACGGAGTCCTCAGATTACAGAGAATAAATTGATAACAAGAATTTTAGTTATTTACGTTTAATATTTTTGCGGAACGGAAGTCAGGCCTCTATTTGGAGGTCTGATGTGAGATGTGAGGCGTTTTCTCCACAAATTTTGAAGATTTTCCTGCTTAGTTTTTCGTGCTTACTGCCTCACCACGCCAGTGTGATTGTTGGAGCCGAAAACAGCAAATTCTGGGGTTTTACGAGTCAAATCATCAATTATAGGTAAATTTATCACAACACAGTCACCTGTTGACCCACTACTTACAAACCTTTAAGAGACAATATTTTAGGCTGTATTCAAACATTTACTATTAATGTTGGATATCAATAATAATACAATGTAAAGTCAATATAAATTATTGCACATAGTAAGTACCTACTATACTGTGCATTGTAGCTAGTATTTAACCATATAATATGAAATCGTAAAAACTTATTGTTGAAACAATGTACAGTATAGTAAATCGGTACAGTACAGTACAATATACTATGCATTTATGTGCAATATATAATTAATTATATACCTCCATGAGTAGAATCTAGAATTATCAATCATATTATATCAGTAGAAGTGATAAAACAACTACAGAAACATCAGAAGAGTGTTGGTAGTGACGTTGAGAGACCAATTTGGGAGCTGTTTCCCTCTGTCAAGTCTCATTCCACGGAAGGAGGGTTTGCTCAGAGGAGAAGAGGCGCTTCTTCATTGAACGCTTACTTTTCACTCTTGGGGAAAGCATGAGTGGGACAGAAGAATTCCAGAGTTTGACTGACACTAATAAGATCGTCTTGAGGAGCGACACCTGTACATCAGTACCCACCACTCTTCAAGTTTTACTGCAGTGCCTACTCGTCTAGAGACTACGTCAAACTGACTTCATTATCCGTACAACTTCTTGAATCTCACGCTCTTTATGATTAATTATGATGGGGTTCCCGGATGACATGTCGTCCAAATCAAGATGCCCGTTGGGAAGGAATACCGACTCAAGCAGATTTAGTTATACCTTTGTTGTACAACTCAGTGAGGTGGGAGATCCATCGCAACCATAATGTAGCCACAAGCGAAATCGAATTCCAGCAAACACCAATCCAATTGCGCTTAAATCTGCGCAGTACTTGAGGATTTTTCTCCAGCCGTTCGTCTCCAAAATAAGCAACAATTAAGAAGCAAAATGAAAGATGAAATGTGAAATTTCACAAATGCCGATTTCACACGATTATTTAAGTATTCTAGTATCGCACTAATTCCTCTGATATGTTACGTAATGTCCCGCTTTCCTTGTACATTTATGTAACAATAATAATTTCATTTTTTTTCTCAGATTCCTTACTCAACCTGAAGGGTAAGAGAAAATTAATGTAGCAAACGACCTGAAATAAAATATCTGGAACTCAGCCAAGAAATATGTATATTCTCTAACTAAACCCCAATTTATTTTTACGTGTCTGAAAAAAATGTACTTACCTATGTAATCTGTGGCCACAGATTTGACCTTAGCTTACAAGATAAAAAAATCAGATTTCGATGTTCGATCTTCAGATTCAGAATGAAGCACCTGCTGTAATTTCTTATTTGTTTACTATATTTTAAGGGGAATGGCAGGAAAATAAAAGAAACATGTCATTTCTTGCAATTTTGACCTTTTTACTGCAGTGGATCATAGGACTTGGATGAAATTCATATGAGTTACTCTGTTTATAGATACGAGTTATGTTCGAAACCCTCCTTCTCCAGGAGAATACTCTGAGGGTTGTGATATTATCAGAAAAACACCGAAAAAAAAGCCACTTTTTGGGGCCAAACAAGTAGGGGAAGTAGTTTGAAGATCCAAACTACCGCTCCGCTGCGCTGGCCAGATTCTTTGTGTATGTTCATGTAACGCCTCTTGAAAGTGTAGGTACTCATAATAGATTGATTGTCGGGACGAAAACTTGAACTTTCCTCACCGGCAACCTCGTTTCGCTCTTCCAAGCCTTTATAATTCCAGAACCTCACAGCTGCTAGTTTTCCCTTCCACAATATTCCCCCTCTTAGGTATGTATTCCACGGGGAGAGGAAGAACTCGTTCCCCCGCCGTCATTATTCTGACGGCTTGTTTCTACCGCCTCTTTTCCCAACTCTGTGGATGAGCAGCGGTGAAACATTGGAGAGAGGGTAGGTACTTCCTAGGTCTGCCTCAACAAGCAGAAAAAAGTTTAAATAATAATGTCTTATACCGTATTCATTTAAACCACGGCTGCTTCACGATTGGTCTTGAATCTTTCAAGGGGCTCTAGAGCTCGAACGGAGAACGTTGAGGGCTTGGACTAGTAAAATTCATTTCCAAGAAAACGTGAGGATTCCTAAGATTTCCCTTCATCATCGTTTAAAAGCAACAGTTATGAAAAACTTTTACATCAAGTGATGTCTCGAATAACATTGAAAACACTTTAAAATAAATCGAAAAAAAACTTTGTCGATTTACAACTTATTACAAAACATTACCTACAAATGATCGCCATGAGTTTCAAGAATTAACTTATCAACAAGGGTCAGCACATTCATTATAATAGAGAGTAGCTATTAATTTTTCATCTACTTCAAAAAAGGGAATGGTTTATCTATTATATTTCTGAGTGAGCGACATCTTTTCGTTAATTGAATTCGTATTTGATATAGCGTGACGTTTGCAACAGCTTGTTTGTAGGCGGTTTCCCCTTGTAGGCGGTATTTTGTTGATCAGGAAAGAATAAAAATATTTTAACCAAAAATGGACGGATTTCAAAAATGTCTCGAATAACTAACACTAAAAAACAAATAATATTTATAAAAACCTAATCAGGTGAATTCGTGTCTCAATTGGGTCTCAATTCCTGTGCAGATCCTATTCGTAGCTTCCCCCTCTGGTACTGTTATCCCCATCTGGATTATGTTTTTTATGTGCATAAGTTAAGAGTAGATAAGAAAGGGTTTCATAGAATGCAGTAGGTAAGGATAAAAAAGGCTTCGCATTGAGGGATGTTAGATTACTCCCAAGGGTATCGGGTAAGAGAGCATTATTTGAACTACAGCTTAACGTACCATTTTTCCTTTTGCTTCCTCACAACCGAAGGTAGGAAATCTATGTATTCCTGAAAGAAATTTGTCCTACGAAATCAAAATTTCCACTTGCTTCTTACGTTTCAGAGCTTTCTGATCAGTTTCGGTTCCGTGTCTGTCTGTATCCAATTCATTGTCCCAGGAAAAACTATATAAAGTTACATATATTCCGAATTTGATGAAATTTCCAGGGACTGTGCGGGTTAGGCCCGTGACGGTCTCCTATCAATTTCATCGCCATCGGACCACTAGTAGCGTGAGCGTATATGCGCAATCGTGAATTTTCTAAAATCCCGGTATCTTAGTTCCCAATTGACCAGTATTGCTCAAATTTCGAGAGTAGTTGGGGGTTGACTCCAAGACAATCACCTGTAGTAATAGCTACTGCGCAAGCGCAAACTTTAAATTGGTTTAAATTGGGCATATCTCCGGAACTACTCGACCAATTAGATTAGGCATCAAGGAGTTCATTCCAGGTGATTTTTTCGGAGGTTTCGAGGATAAACTTATGTAATTCCTTATCAAGATAAAAATGATTGGCGTTTATTTGAGAAAGCACCATGTAAAAAGTTTACATATTACAGTTTGCATTGTCAAAATGAATTTATTCTACCTGAATGTTTTTATTTCGAAAAAATGCATTATTAAAAAAAAAATCGGTGAAATTTTCAGGGATTACGCCCTGTGAATTTCATCGCCATCGGATCACTTGTAGCGTGTGCACATGCACACCTTTCCTGAAACTACGATTTCTTAGTTCCTAATTGACATATTTCTCTCAATTTCGGAGCGTATTCGAAGGCTGACTCCAAGACAACCAAGTATGAATTTTGCCACAATTGGATGAGTGATGGCTACTGC
>JAEMON010000001.1:44588069-44605518 GCA_030264115.1 Lygus lineolaris | reverse complement strand
ACACACACACACACACACACACACACACACACACACACAGACGGACGGGCGGACACAACAACAACCAACAACAAAACAATCCACCGCAAAAATCTTTCATGTCGTGTAAAAATGCAAGGAACAAGTCGGGTTCTTTTTTCCGGATTTGTCTCCTACCAAAAGACATAAATATGTGATTAGAATAGTACCTCTCATTTTTTTCAGTATCCCTATTTTGGCGTCTAGCCACGAGCCACGTGCCCTGTGAAAGAGCGTGTGTGGCGCTAACATAGCTTGTCTATCTCTGAATCACTTTCAACAATGTACCTTGACGATCAATGACTGAATTCCTAACCTCCTAACCTGGTGGTGTAAACGCAACAACTGTATAAGCAAACTAGGTGGCCGCAAATGTCTGATGGTGGCCGCGTATTAGAGGAGAAAGCAGACAGGGTGGCCGCGTATGAGAGGAGCACCAAATGTATTGTCATAGGCATAATTCCTCCGGAACTATTCTACTAATTTCGCTGAAATGTTCACTAATTGATTCTACACGTCCGAGTTACAAAAGTGAGGGAGCTATACTGCCCACACAACTTGGCAGACTTTTTACATATATCTATGAATTTCATAAAAATCTTTAGAGTGAGGATAGGTTAAACAGAGTGAATAAAGTATCTCGCACTGTCCAATCTATTTATGTCCCCCATCTGGAACAGTTAAATTGGGTTCACGCCAAAATAGTGAAAGTTTATATCGCCCTGAACTCAAATATGAAAAAGATTGAATTTAATTATCTTGAAGAATCTGAATTTGAAAAACCTTGTCCAATGTATCCTCACGCTCCCCTACACCTACATATCGTATTGAGTGACACATAAAAATACATTAAATATAATGATAAGAATAAAAAGATAAGGCTTCAAGATAAGGGTTTATTTTTAGTTTGGTATGAATATGGAGTGTTCAACTTCAGGATTCGGTTCAGAATAGTCCAAAGCTGATTTCAATGGAGAAAATGTCCGAAAATTTGAATATCTAAAAATTCTGGCCCAATGCAACAGCTTAATTTTTTCCGAAAATTAGCTAACAATCCAATAATTATAATTGTATGATTCTTCCATCAAAATACCTATACATGCTCATGGATTCTCCATCAGAATGTGACACAAAATAAATATGTACTACTCAATAATTATCACACGCAACTAAATAAATTATCATAGCGAAACAACTACATCTCTAAATAAGTTTGAAAAAAAATGTCGCTTTGAGGAAACGAGATTCACGGCGATCCGAAGGGGAAGTGTGAGTTGCGGAACTTATTGTTCTGGGGAAGATCTACCCTTCTAATGGAAGGCCGACACGTTGTGAGAAAGGTCCCTTGTTAAGGAATCTCGAGAGGCCTCAAAGCTGACAGCGTTTTAAATTATGGAGGCAGAAAGCCAAGACGATAGCAACCTTTGGGAAATGTGGCGGCACGTCACGGAAAAGGAAACGAAGAACGACGAAAACGCGTATAGACGTGGAAATATTGTGAATTGTGAAGCTTCAGGTTGAGAGTGAAGCAATTGTTAATTCTAGGCAGATTTTGTTGTTATTTTGTTTACTCTGCGTTGGGTCCATGTCGGTCAGTGAAGGGCAGTGATGAGCAACTTGCAGACGTTTTTCGGTCGGCAAAACTTGGCGAGCAGTGAAGTCACCCAAAAAATTACCGAGGTCCATTCCTAAGAGCATAGAGTTCAGAGCGTTTCCCTCTTCTTGGTACATATTTCCAGCCGGTCATGGGTCGTAGTTCTCAAGACTCGCTCATTTTGTCTTTATATTTCTTTGATTCATGGGTCTCAGCATCTCTAAGGCACTTGATTCGTCTGGTTTTCATATGTATTTCCATCCGTGAATATTTCTGTCCAAATATCATGGTTACGAGTGATGGACTCATTAGCATGCCTCTAGATGCTTCATGAGAGCAGTCTCTCACTTCACAGGGCTCCAGGACATTAAAGGCCGACTGCCAGGACCTACTGCTACCATCACGAGATGTCCACGTGTGCAACCAGAACCCTCTTTTCTTTAGTGGTTGGTTCAACTTGCATTGTACCTATTCTATTGACGGTGTTTTCCGACAAGCTAAACAGCTACCCACCATTTTTGGCAGCCCTATTTCTCCAGTGGACTTGCTTTGAGCCTTGAGAACAGGATCTGGAATTGCAACCATTCGTATCTCGTCCGGACATCTATTCTCTGGTTAGTCCTAGGAACATTATTGATCAATCCTCTAGGTTTAATCTTTACCTACCTAAGTGAAACGTATTCTCAAAGGAGCGCTCCATTTAATATATATATTTCCTGCACAGCTAACTAGGACATACTATACAGCATTATTAATAAATCCAATGTTAACTCGAAGAAGGTGAATATCTACCTATTTTATTTCTATAACCAGATCCACCTTTATTGGTTACTTTCTACTACTCTGCTTTCACATAACAATTGCATGCTGCATACAACAAACAATTGTGTAGACATGAACAATAATGTTGAATGGATGTTGTGATTCCGGAGGGTTACTCAATGAAATCTTTACCGTTTTATTTACCATATTTTTCACTACACTATTTTCCTGCAGAAACTATGAATTTTCCCATTTCCAATCGCCCTAAACAAAAATTCCGAGTTCGTGTTCCTATGTGTATCCCTTCCAGCATTCCAGTAACCTGCGATAAAACTAGGTTTTCTAGAATCAGGATAGGTACATCGCTGGCTGGACTTCCAGTGGACGCGAATTTGCGCGAAGAGGCGAACGGCGAATTCGCTAGTTAGCCCTTTTTGCCCCTTCGCTCAATTCGCGTTCGCCTCTTCTCGCAAATTCTCGTCCATTGGACGTCCATCCTTGAAACGAAAAACGACAACATCACATCAATTGCGAGGGTGTTTCCCTGGAGATGCTGTGCATGTGTCGTGCACCACCAACAGTAGGGTTTTTTTAACTGCGATGTGGGTTTGTATTGTGTGGGAGGATTTCAACGCACTGTATAATTCTTACTGGGGAATCATCGTGTATGATAAAATCAAATTTTTTCTGCTCTTCTATTGTTATTTGGAATAAAATAACACTGTTAATACAAAAAAAAAGTTTATCGTTCTGGTGCGGAGAAAATTGTGAATAAAATCTCAACTGTACTCTGTAGTAGGATCTCCTATTACCTCCTACTGATAAATAATAATAATAAATAAGATAATAAATCTCCTACTGTACTTTAGAGTACTCCAAAAATTCTGGCCAACGAACTCATCCTTGCTTTTGGTATTATTGACATTTTAAAATTTTTTTGGATTTTTTATCTCGATCCCTCGGGCAGATATCGTCTGGAGTGGCACACATATATATAAATATATATGTACATATAAAAAAGTGTTAAATTTCAGGAATCGTTTTAGAATGGTCTGAAACGGATTTCCATGAAGAAAATTTTTTAAACTTCGCTTACAAAAATTTTAAAGCCATTGCAATAGTTTAATTTTCTTCGAAAATTCGCTAAAAGAATTTATTTAAATAATTGATTATTATTAATTAATGATTAATTAATCAATTATCTAATTAAGTTAATGATATTCTCACTAAGCTGGAGCTAATACAGTGTTGTTTTTGGAGACATTCCGTTTTCAGTTTTGTTTGGTTGACAGGCATGGGTGGGTTCGGCCAATGACAGACGACACCCGTTTCAACGTAACTTTCCCGCCATATTACAATAACGAAAATTTTAATAAATTTTTCCAAAATTACAGATACATTATTTTTGCTCTACGACTTCAATATTGTTTCTTTTAAGCCATTACCTGTCAGAAAAAAATTAAACAAAGTGATGATTATTCCCCATTGTGTATTCGAGAAAGTCACTGCATACTTCAAATTCGCTATCGCTTTTGGCTCAGATAATTAGTGAAACAGACATATCAAAGTATCCAAATGTATCGTTTTAAGTTGAAGAACAGTTTAATTGACACCACCGTCATTTGTGTAGTACATCGTAGCAATTCATATCGCTACTACAGTTCTTAGTGTCGGCCGCAGCTTATTTCTATGAATCGTTTGCCAGCAACTTTCGTTGCCTATGTCTGTTGATATATGTCTGTTTCTCTATTCATGTGACTTTCAAGAGCTACCCCAATATTTCAAAAATACATTCCTGGCTTTCTCAGAAAGCGCTAGCGAATTTGAAGTACATAAGTATGCTGTGCATTTCTCAAATACACGCTTGTTTGTGTAGCACTTCGTTTGAAACCTCCTTTATTATAGTTTTGTATGTGCCTCGTGTTACGAGGCTAAACTCTAGCTTCAATTACGACTTTGGTGTTCTTAACCGCTCAAAGCTCGAAGATAGTTTGAGTCTTGTCCTTGCCACGGTGCTCAGCTGTCCCTCGCGTGAAAAGTCTGAATTTTCAAACAATCAAAGTAAAAATTATTGTATCAATCTAAGAGTCCAGATAGGTGACATCAAAATTTCAGGAACATCGTCAGAATTTTTCAAGGAGAAAGCGCTGTTACATATAACTGTACCATGTTTCCACAACTCTGCTGAAAACAATCAATAGATGGCTCTGTTGACCAATTAATGTAAATTATTAATTTCAGACCTATCGAGTCACCCTCGCATCCTACTAACCCATCCAGTGTTCAGCCTCGCACCTGCACCGTGCAGCCTCGCACCGTGCGATCACAGCGCCAGTGAAGGGGGGAGGGGAGTGTAACGGTACCCTGTGATAGCCCCACCATGGAACTCCCTCTACCTCCATACCAGGAGCAACACCCAGTAGTTATGGCTGCACGATCCATTCGTCTTCCATGCTCCATGCTGGTTCCTACTTTTAAATTCTATTGTAGAGGGAATGTCTGGAGGTTCCCTTCTCTACAGCTAGGGAGGGAGGGCTGGTAGGTTTGCCTCCCCCACTCATTATCACACTTCTCCAATGGCCATTGCCTCGTGAGTATCTTTGTATCAAACCTCCTTTCCTTTTTCCATTTTTACCTACCTCGTGGTATTTCATATTTTCATTAATTCTGTTTTCTCTTTGTGGTTACTTACCTTCAGCGTCACATCTATCTGGTAATACCATTTATTTCTACGTTTCATTGATATTGATCTAAGCATAGTATTAGGTTTTTCTCAATTTATCTAAAATTGAGCAGAGTCTGCATTTATTTCAGAGGTTTTTGGAGCAAAACCTAGGTCAAATTTGAATACGGATAGGCTTCTACTAAAAATCAGTAGTCCTCATATGTTACATCCTCTTGAAGTGATGATCCCAGTACATCACTTTCTCGTTAATTGTAACTGGTAGTAGGTAGTCATTGCACATAATATGCAATATGCTTGCTTGAAAACTGTTGAACCCCCAACTCAAGTTGTGAGTGAATTCAATGAGTTCGAAATAACTCAAATTTAAATAGTAGTAACGGGCTGTAAAATGTGTATGTATCACAATCAATAGGTAATCAAGCCATGGATCCATGGATTCCAAATATTTGGCATTGGAGTTCCACCTAAAACTCTGATTACACTCGTTAGATTAGAATACCACATTTCGTTAATATTCCCAGTTTGTTATGTTACCTTCCTTGTGCATGATTTTCGTAATCTATACTGCATCTAGGAATCTATGACATGTATTGTAATAAAATATTCAGATATTAATTATGAAGGGTTAGGGGGATCGATCAGTGTATTTGTATGCTGAGAAGTCAATAAATGAATTCCGAATATACGAGTATCCATAGTTTGATAGGGAATTCTATATATATGGTAATCCAGGAGATTTTCCATCATCGGCTTTGGCTTAGTATTTGAATGAAGAATGTGGATGTCAATCTTACTATGGATGCTCATGCTCACATTTCACACATTAATGTTGATAATACGTTGAACGTTGCTTAGCCAACCATTGACCTACCTACCTACCTAATTGATAACAAGAACAATAACAACTATTGTTGATGTTCACGATAGGCTCAACTCCACAACTCTGCTATATTATTCTCAAGTGGGTATAGGTAACATATATACCTACTGATGGGATAAATTTTGATTCCTGAAAATTACTGAACCAGCAAAGATTGAAAAGTTGAGGGGAGAAGAAAACTTGAGATTCAGTTGCCGAGAATCGTGAGTTCCTAAGGTTATTTACCGAAATAAGGGCATACACGAACACAGAAATACCTACACACTCTCGGCTAACCGTATGAGTTCAAATTTTGATATTTTCTCCGGATAGTGTCAGTGGCGGGCGTAAATTGGATTATTGGATTTTTTTTCAAAAAGATGGATGGTTTCTGTCTGTTTGGTCTGTTATGGGACGACTTTTTTTTAATGGACTCATTCAAGTTCGTCTATTCGTCTTGAAAGGGAAACACAAGGCCTCGGTCGATTTCCATGAGATTCATTATTGAAATCATAGTTACTCCTATACCTTCAAACTAGGAAGAATTAGTTGAAGTTATGGAAGTCTTATGAAAATCGACCGAGGCCTTATGTTCCCCTTTCAAGATGACTAGACGAACTTGAATGAGTCCATAAAAAAAAGTCGTCCCATAACAGACCAAACAGATAGAAACCATCCTCCTTCTTGAAGAATTAGTTAAAGAGCACGGCTGATTTGGGCGTCAGAGCATCATTTGACCTTGGCTCTGAACTTTGAGCAATCCCCAATCATTTCTTATCCATGAAACCTATTCCTAGCTGCTTGAATCATATCACAGAATCGATGTAGTGAGGGTCTAAAAATCATTGGAGTTAGTTAAAATATTGTATTATAATACATAGACTAGCGAGACCGCGAATTATTATCCTCCGATGCTCATCATGTCCATTCAGATCAGCAACGATTCATGTAAATACCAATTCCGAGTTTACATTTATCAGAGATGGTATAACCCTGCCCCTTGGGGCTATTTCCACCTATGCGAGTGAGGCAGGGCGGCAGCTGACCCAGCTTCCCAGGTGACTGGGGGTAGGGCTGATATTGGAGAACTGTCCACTTTGGGCCGACCCCAGCCGAGTCCGCAGGAAGTCACAAGAGATTTGGGAGCGTCATGTGTTCACCAACACGTCTCTTTATCTTCTCTCCGGCAGCACCCACTTCGGGGGATTATGACATTTGGGCTTATCTTGATGTCTTTCCAAATGCCGACCGACCTTTCGGGTAGGCACCTCATCCACATTTGCTTATGTTTATCCTTACCTGTTGAGTTCATGATGAAAAGTTCGCCGTTCTGTCCATCCCTATAATTACTTATTATAAAAAGGTCTGTTGACGTTTTGACATGAATATGTCTTTTCGCTGGGGTCAATCCAAAACTTTGTCAAGTCAAAAGCGTTACCCAATGACCGATAATCAAAGATGGTTGGGAGGTATTGACGTAGGGTATTCTTGATCTTGTTGTTGTTTTTAAGTTTAGGAAAATATCAAAATAATCGGAGGGGTAAATCCAAAATTTTGTCCCCTCATAAGCGTTACCATGTGTTCAATGTTTTTATGATCGAGCAGTCAGCATAAAATTTCGGCATCGATCGACAGCTTTCCAACGGGTGGATAAAGATTTTTGTACTTGTACTGAGTTAAATTTCCCTAGTTACCTACAACGGTTTTACCGTTTGTACGAGTTTGTTGTTGTTGTTAAACTCTGCTTGTGGACGTGAAGTCGTGTGCCCATTGGTTTGGTGATTATTTGGTTGGTGATTAGTTACGAGTTTTTACATGAATTTCCCTTCCTCTAAAATGTGGTAACCAGGGGGGAGGGGGGTTCTGTAACTTTCCAGTTATCAGATCTGTTGAAAACTATACTGTTGGAAAGTCAAAACGGCAGAACGACTGTTCTAACAAGAGTTGTGAGAAATTATCGAGTTGGTACTCGATGTACCTATCGATTGGAAACGATGTATTGATTGTAAATGTCAAAGAGAAAGGAAGAAAACATGAAAATTAATGGTTCAAATGCCTAAAAATTAGCACAACTTGATGCATCACGCTAATAAGTCAATACAAACTCTCAAATTATCGCCAGTAAATGATGATAAATCCAAGATAACTTCATTCAGTCACCTAACCTCATCTTGACAAATCTTCTCACCACCTCCCGAGGTGGTCACAAGCTTTTCCACAGTGAACAGCTTTAGTCGTTGGTGCTTTGTTACAGAACACATCGCTTGCAAAACATGGCGGCTTTTATCATCAAGTTACGAACTCAACTGTTGTTACCAACAGTTGTTTGGCTTACAGAACACCCCCCCCCCCCCCCCCCCCCCCCCCCCCCAGGGGTGACATGGTTTCTTTGTTTCTAAAAACACTTCATTTTTCCTTTGGATAAACCCGTGTTTTTCTCCTAACAAGCAATGTCTATACTTCACGCGTATACATTGTAAAATGGACGTGGCGTTTGGACCACCTACTCAGTGCAAAAAGACATATTCATGTCACAATGTATACGAGTGAAGCGTTGATACTCTTTCTTTCTAAGAAAAAGTGACGAAATGATAAATTACCTCAGTATTTTCTCATGCTTGGTCTTTTGTTCTGGATTTGTATATTGAGCCAGCTCGAACTTCCGCAATTAGTGACCTAAGATGCAGTAATCGGGAGACTATCAGGATACTGGCTGTTTGCGGGGGGAGCATCTTTCACATCCTATTTGTCTTCTGAGGGACTAGCAAAGCTAGTAGGATTGGCTTAGCCCGAGTGCCTTTTGGTACAATTGAGATCTAATCTCCCACCCTATACTACCTATCACTTTTTTCTTCATCCTCGCGAAACTAATTCAGTCGGTGTAATATCTTAAGGAATCGCCGGTCAAAGGAATTGGAATATAGAGGGGTTGTTTGTTCTGGGAACTCGATAAATTTCATGCTCAGCTGTTATCGGAGCCCAATTAGCGAGTTTCCGAAGAAAATGAAACTAATAATTATAAGTGTTCAACATCATTCGCTGTAATTTTCAACGGATTTGATGTCCGAAACCTTATAAAAGTTCCTGCGAGGGTGACTCTAGGATATCCTATAGTTTTCAATCAGGACGCCTTGGATCGCCGCCTAAAGAGTAGAGGAATTCCTGTCAGGTCCACCGTTTCATCATAGATTGGATCCTCTTTACCAACGAGCTTTCTCAAATTCCTAAGGCCCCTTCGAAGGGAATTGATTGAATTGAACCAAGAGTCTAAGAATGTGAACGTGTGATCCTCACGGTGAGAAACTGTAGCTGTACGTAATGCATATTGAACTACTTTGGCGCAACTCTACGTGAAATTAACATATATTTATTATTATTATATATATTTTATATTATATTTTTATTATATATTATTTTTTATATTTATTAATTAACATATAGTACTGGTCACGTATTCACCTAGTTATTGAAATACATACACATATTTAATAACATCGTTATTCAGTTTGTCTGTACATACCTAATCGTGAAAATACGTTTCTCCTTTTAGCACTGTTGATGTTTATTGGAAACATTATCTCAGTATGTATCTGTTCGCTTCTTCATTCAGAATTCCATCTTAAAATCGTGTAGTCAATTTCCAATAACTTCATCTATCAACTTCACTATTCATATTTCCACAAATTAATAAAGTTAATTGATAAAAAGTTTTCTTTGGTTCATAGTCTAGTTTTAAAAACATTTACCTACTTGAATTATATATAATTATTACGTCATCAGTAAAAATAAACGCTAGAAAGGTAGTTATAAAAATCAACATACAAAATAAAAATTATTGAAATACAATGACAAAATGAAAAATCTGTTAACTAGGACTAAAGATAAGATGGATTCCTTGGACACCAGATATAATATCTATCAACTTGGTTTTATGGACTGTCAAGATGAGGTATTTTTAGGCGAGTCTGGGATCAATCTACACAAGAGAATGAACGCCTAAGAAAAGCATATGGAACAGAAGAAACCCCTAACGGGCATGTCCTAACACATGTTCGAAGCTCAACATAGGCCGGACTTTGAAAATGTCAAAATATCAGCCAGGGAAATCAACACTGGACAAAGAAAAATGGAAAAAAAATCAAAATAGTAAAGGCTGGTGAAAAATCTATTAATATTAAAACTGACTTCTCCTCCCTTAGTGAGAGTTTGTATCCATTATTTAGCAATCATACTACTAAAACTACATATAACTAATATTTTTAATGAAATGCATCATGATGGAACCCACATAAACCAATATTACAACAATAATATAAAATGGATACCATTGTCATTGTTTTCAATATCACCTGTGCCAGCACCAGAGAGTCATGCCATGAGACACCTTTATTCTCCATACGTGTGGACACACACACACACTTGAAAGAAATGTAAAATAGTTTCAAGCTCCATGTTTATGTACTTCTCCCTCTACGACCAGGGATTTTTCTGCCACAGAGGAAGAATTAAAACCACTACCTACTTACCAATGACCTTGAATTACTGAAAATAACTAACATAATGTTCTACAAGTAAGTAAAATCCATAAGTATACCACCTAAATCAATAGCATCCTGTCATGTCAAATAGCCCCATTACATAACCATGATACCCACCCATCTCGAGCTCATCTACCTACCTAACAAATTTTGTTACAGCAAATAACAATGACTTTATTGGAGAGAAAGATGAAATTATGCTCTAAATTGTTCGTGGGTATGATGGAAGGAGGGAGAGGAAATGGACGAAATAAAAGCTTATGTAAATAACAACACCATGCACTATGGTACTTATACCTAACAATATAAAAACTGCAAAACAATAAATAAATTGATATATAATACATGTTAAACCAACAGATGACAACAATTCAACTCATTTACCTATAGCACAAACCGTTCAATTTTCATCAATTGGCATCATGGTGAATATAGATAAAATTCAGGGAAGAGTGGGAACTGTGGGGAATTCTATCAATGAAGAATACAGGTTACTGCCTTTCAAACGTTTATTTGTACTGATGACGTAATAATTATATATTATTTAAGTACACGTGTTGAAACTATACTATAAACCAAAGAAAACTTTTTAGCAATTAACTTATCAACTAACTTATTAACCAATTTATTACACAACTCACATGTGGTATATATAATTATAGTTTAAGGCTGAAGAAAGTGGCAGACCACCACCGAAACTTACGTACCAGAGAATGATGAATGAGAATGATGTTATATTTATATCATGAAGACTCCTAAGACAAAAGTTCCAAAACGGAAAATGGTCTTACCAACCCACCAATCCCATAATAAATTCTAAATACATCATTCGTCGTCGTCAGGGTACTAACTATCATCGCCACATTTAGTTCAGAACAATATTGCCAATGACTTTAGTCCACTGTGGGACACACCTCAACCATCGGGTATCAACGATCGGGACCCACATCAACGACCTTCCCTTGTTTACTTTCACGTTGGGACCCAGTTGAATACCATCCAAGAATAAAACTATATTACCAGGGTCTCCCAAGTTGCTGTGAGGAAAACGTTCGCATAATAAAACGTTTGCTTCGTCAATGCATCAATGTGTTCAGCCATTATGCGTTTGTGCGTCGAAACCAACCAAATTATTCTGAAAATAAACATCTGGTGCCAGACTTCACACTACTCTCCTCAGCTGTATTTGCCCCTCAATCTATTATTGTGGAGATGAGGGGTATTGGAACTTGTTTCTACTTGTTAGAAGAGTATGTTCTATGAATTTCATCAAAATCGTTAGAGCAGTTTGGGAGAAAAGCTAAAAAATGGGCTAAAAACGACGTTTTTTCAATTAATTGGACCATTTTCTCCCCCTAATAATTGACCTAGAGGGCTGAAATTAGTGGGGCCTCATCCTCAGACATGTAGGGGCCGCAATCATGATCGTACACATATGTACGTACATATTAAAAAAAATAAATAAACTCCCCTCAAAGGCCTTTGAGGGGGCACGCCATTAAAAAACAACTAAATAAATTAACTGATAATAGGGAGGACGCCCGGGATTACCCGACGCCAGCACGAGGAGGAAGGGATGCTGAAGAGGGTGGGAGAGGCAGAGAGGGATGAAAGGAAGTGCCCCTATAAAACGACCACCAGTTCAAATATGAGCCGAGAAAGACGCGGGTGGTGATACCACAGAGCAAACCTGCTGAGATGCCCAACTCGAGCAGCTCCATGGCACTCTCTTACCACACCATACCCCGCGCCATGACACGGGACATACATACATACATACATACGGACTTACATACACTTTTCCAAAACGAGGAGAAAATTGATCAGATGTCGATGTGGACCAGTAAAAGGTGGTGTTTCAGTTTCTCGTCGGGAAAACCCGCTAAAACTTGCAAATGGTTGAGGGGTCCAGGGAAACTACAGCCCCCCAAAATAGTCAAAACATCTAAATTGACGTCCAATTGATTGTGCTAGAAATGTTCACGATTGTTTACTTACTTCTCACGTTTGTGCGCTCTTCGTGAGCATCTTCGTGAACGCTTATAACTTTTCGAGCTGCGGGGGTGTGGAGAAATACTAGCTTCCGATATAGTCAAAAGATATAAATTAAGGTCCAATAAATTGTGCTTGGGATGCGCTCGATTGTGCACTTAGGTACTATTGACATTTGTGCTCACTTCTTGATCCCGAATAGTGGAAGGTGAAGACTCATTAGAGGACTAGAGAATCGCCATTAATACCTAGTCAAAACATAGCAATTCTCGTTCAATCGATTATACTTGGAATGTGCGAAAATAGTCCAAGTATCTAAATTCAGTCCCTTACCGATTTCATTGATATTTGGCAAAAGTGTCCATCACGCCATGAGCTTACGGGGCAAAATCTGGAGCAACGATTTTTCGTAAGAACCTCTATGATAATATCGTTCGAATGGTCAAAGGTGTTTAGTTGTTTTCAAGTGGGTATAGTGATGTTTTAATTTATTAAGTTCTCATTCGTCGTCATGGGTGTTACTCTAGACTAATTGGTTTAATTGATTTAAGGAATTATACCTATAGCTCTTCGTAATAACAAACTTGCGTAAGTAACTCAAAGCATTTTGCCTAGCGCGTATCTCTGTAAACTGAGAATTCTAAATTTCGTTCTTCTGAGATTATTGGGGCGAAAAAAGCACCGGGGAGATTACGAAACGTTGACCAGGAATATAATAAAAATGTTCATCAACTTCAAACGGGGAAACTTGGAAACGAGCATATCCCTAGGGTTAACGTTCGCAGAAATACTCGCAGGAAATTACACTCAGCCGACTGAGAATGATGGATTGCATTTGATTTCAACTCTCTTGTTTTATTGTTTGACATGGCAACGGGATTATAAATTTGTGGGGTAGCTATGAATTTACTCTCAGCTTTTGTAATTTTAGTTCATTTCAGCTGGTGAATACCAGGAACTATTGTCGAAGTACGCTGACATTACACATCCAAATACTGTTGGGAAAGTTGCTCCTAGACATACTGTTACGTACTGTCACACACCATATTCTGACTGAGGGACCTCCCACCTGTGCAAGTGCAAGGAGATTGCCTCCAGAGAAGGAGGCTATTGCACGAGCCGAATTTGCATTCATGCTTGAACAGGGGATCTGTCGACCATCTAACAGTCCATGGTCTAGCCCATTGCACATGGTCCCAAAAAGGATGGTACCTACCTGGAGGCCATGTGGGGACTACCGTGCGTTGAACGCAGTCACCATTCCAGACCGCAATCCACTCCAAAATGTTCGAGATTTTGCTCACTATCTCGCAGGGAAACCCATTTTTAGCACGGTCGTACCATCAGATCCCCGTGGAGCCAGTAGACGTATCCAAAACAGCTATTGTCACGCCATTTGGGTTGTTTGAATTCCCTGTCTTGACATTTGTTCTCTGGAACGCTACACAAAGTTTCCAACGACAAATATATCTCCTCAATTGTTTTGGGCTTGGGATAGTCTCTGAGAGCTGCTACTTTTTCAGGAAGTGGACTAGTACCCTTAGGAGTTATCAAATGACCAAGAAATTTAACTTCAGTCAGGCCAAATTTGCTCTTGGCAGTGTTCACAACAACTCCATTTAGGTTAAACCATTCAAAAAGTTTCTCGAGATGTTGGAGGTGCTTTTCCCCGCTGGTGGAAGCCACCAGGACATCGTCTATGTAGGGGAAACAGAAATCTAGGCCTTTGAGTGACGGCATGCATGAAACGTTGGAAACTCTGCGCGGCGTCCTCTTCGAGCCCCTTACGATGGACCATTTCCAGTGATTGAACGCGCCGACAAATTTTTCAAGGTGTCAATGCGAGGAAAAGCGTTTCACATTCTTCTCTTGGAGCCAACACTCACTTTACACTACTAAAAAAGTATACAAATTACACAGTTTTGGTGGTAACCTACCCTTTGTAGCACTGTCCAGTGTGTCCCACTGTCCGAACTGTCCCCACTCTCCCCTACTCATATTGTGTCAAATTGAGATTGAGAACTGTAATATCCCCTCATATAATTGAACTTCTTTGATCTTCATGAAAATTCAGAATTGAAAATAATGGCCAATATAACTGTAGAGTATAACGAATTCGAAATGGCATGCCTTTCAATTCATTGATTAGGTGGCGATATTCGATATTACTGCAAATATTTCTAAGGTATACATTTTGCAACGAAAAGGGAGTTTTCGCCCCTAATGAATCATTATTGAGTAGCGTGCGCATTCAGAAAAATATGTCAGAAGTCTTGGCTCCCCTTCTACCTGAGATGCGAACGAGAATAATGACCCTATTTCTAAGAGAGCTTATATGAAACAAACAAGGAAGGGCGGTGAGGTTGTTTTTGTTGTCGTCTACCCAGAGTATCAATGCTATTTCACCACATTTTAGAGTCGGGAAAAACGCGAGACTTTGTATTCAAGAATAGCTCGCAGTCCACTTTGATATTTATCAGCCCCTATCCCAATGTTAACTAGTTGACATTTCCTCGTATTCACAGTCGCATCCCATGGAATGTTAGGCCACGTGAGTTGGTTGAAGCGCGCAATTACTTTTATGAACCCTGTATTATAGGATGAATGTAACTTCGCAATGGAAGATTTGCTAGCAAGGAAGGGCTAACAGGAAAAACTTTTCGCCTGTATATATACCCATCGAGTAACAAACTAACAGAGTTGAAAGCTAGGGTGAGGGAAGAAAAAAATTCCAACACCGTAGGGCCGTTGGTATCGTATGCGCATGCGCGAACGTTAATTTCCCGAGACTCTGATTATAATGAACTAATCTCATCTCATCTCTCAGTCTCATTATAATGAACTAATTGCCTGTAATCTCTCAAATTTTGGGGATGGGAGGACCATTGATGGCCACTGCACATGCGCATACGTGAATTGTATCTATTTTAAGGGGAAGCTATATTATAATAGCCAACCCAACTTGGCAGACTTTTTTACATGCGCCTTTATTTTCCGAATGGGTGATAATGTGTTTAATTAGCAAGTAAGTGCCTACCTACTTAAGTTACAAAAAAACAGAAGATTTCTCGAATCAAATACCAAAACTGGCACTCAACATCCTTTTCCAATAGCTCATTCCCATGTCTCAGATTCACTCAATTGATTTTAAAAATACAATAGGAAAAAATGAGAATAGGGAAGTTGTCAGTGGTGATAGAAGGGTGCTGCTATCCCGAGCAATGAGACACCTGATTATTAGACACGCCCCTTCAAATATACAGTATAATCTCCCCAGGACTAGGTTTTTCAGTAAGTACCAGATTTGGCTTTCTGTTTCTTATTGTCTGTGAAAAAATTCCCTGATCGTAAGTAAAGTTGATTGAATAGTTTACACACAGGAGATGTACGATAATTCTTTAATTTCGAAATTTCTAAAAGTATATGTAATTAATTAAACTGATAAAAATATAAATGATGACATGAATATTTAACTATTCCTGGAAACATTCTACTAGGTATTACTTAGATTTCAAAAAAGAAGTGTACGCAACCATGGATTGCTTGGGAATACTTCAGTGGGCCACTCGTGTCATCTGTTCTATGAAAATCACACTGGAGAGACCGTCCCCTTCAGGCTTCTCGTCTTAGATACCACTATTGTAGTTCAGTGAGTTGAATGCAATATCTATTAAGTAGAGTTGAGAATGAATGATCAATAACGGTTCAAATTATAATATAATAAATTATAATACCATTCATTCTTCATTCATATTATGAACCATAATAGGTGACCTATAATAATATATATAATAAGTCATCAACTATAATAAGTCAATAGTCAACTATAATAAGTCAATACATTCATTTTCCCGTTGTCTAAGTTCTTTTCTTACCAGTAAGGTTGAAATGGAGATGCTGCCGAGTCCAAGACACAAAGGGCTAACCTATGAATGGAAAGAAAGGGATGAATTTCACGAAGCGGACAGGAAACCTGATAGTACTTGAAGGTGCGGGTGCCCTTTGTGCTCTTTACACAGGAACCTGCAAAAAGAGAAGGTTATTGACGCTTAGGTAGGTATTATTCATTTATTCAGCCGATATTCCCAGCAACGAAATCTCCGGCAGGGGAACAGATTCAAATAACAATAATTCCATGAATAATTGTTGATATTTATGAGGACCTTAGAACCAGAAGGGCGAACTTCAGAATTGCGATTTCAGAAATTCGCCTTCAAAGTCTATATTGACCAGAAGGGCGAACTTCTAATATGTTTGTCAGTAAGTGCCAGAAGGGCGAACTTGGGGTTGCCAATTTGTTCTGTTTTAAATTATTAGGTAGATTTTTACCTATAATTATTAGAATCATGTTTCAGTATTTTCATGTAGTAGCTACCTACTCTTCTCTGTTGATCCCATATCTTTCCTTGCAATCGATAAGCATTAGAAGCCAGGGTACCTAAATCTTTATTCTTACCTTCTAATTAGGTAGGTACTCGTGCTACATACTTACCACGTACTATGTGCTTATCTTGTTTATGTCAGGTTAAATACATAAACAAAAGATGGAAAATTGTAACTAATTCTTGTATTTATTCAAGTATTGAATGCCGAAATTTCAGAAAACCACAAACAAAAATGAATGTAGCCACGCGTAGCAGAGGACCTATAGAAACCGAATCTAAAAAAAAAAAAAAAAAAAATCGAATTTTTTCGAGTTCGCCCTTCTGGTTCTAAGGTCCTCATATGAGGAGATGTTTTTTAAAACGCCATTGGTCCGTATGGAAAGCTTTGCAGAAGGTGCAAAAAACGTTTGTACATACATTCATTATGTTGGTTTGTATATTGATAGTAAAGGTCGTATTGACAACAAATGCTGTCATGAGAAGATTCCTAATTGCGAAAAAACATGTTGACACGTCACCTTTTGCTATGCATCTTCTCAATTTTGAATGGACCATATTGCTTCCGAGTCTACGAAGGTAGCGGAATCATTGTTTTCACTTTTGAAAAGTGAAAAA
>JAEMON010000001.1:44567710-44586393 GCA_030264115.1 Lygus lineolaris | reverse complement strand
GCAATAGCTTCATTTTCTTCGAAAATTCGCTAAAAACCAGGTCAGCCATGTGAACTGTTGTACAATTCTTCCCCTTCCTATTGTGTTTAGATTCACATTACTTACTGATTTTGTATTACTGTAATTATCATCAGTAATATCAGTAATACCGAATGAGCATTGGCAATTTGTAAATGTGTTTCATAGCCATAACTCCGGAACTACTCGAGCAATTTCCGTGAAATTTTCAGAGATTGTAGCCCCTAGACAATCTCCTGTTAATTGCAGACCCATTGGACTACTAGTAGCGTGGGGTCATGTGGAAAAGTGAAATTCCTGAAACTACGATTTCTCAGTTCCTAATGAACCTGTTTTGCTCAAATTTGGAATGTAGTTGGTTTGCTGACTCCAAGACACTCATGGCTACTGCGCATGCGCAAACTTGAAATATTGACATGGGTATAACTCCGAAACTACCTATTCCACCTATTTCGCTGAAACATTCATTAACTGCATCTTTACGTCCATGTTTCAATAGTGAGAAAGCTTTACTACCCACCCAACTTGGCAGACGTTTTTTTACTTGTGTTAATCAACTTCATTATGTAATTTTCCATCGAGGTTATCAATACCGTTTTGCTGATGATTCTAACATTCAATTCAATTATTGTACAATCGTTGTTTTATGTAGACGGCACGGACTTGTTTTGTCTCAATCTTTGGGAGTTTTCCCCCCAAATTTGTCTCAGTGGGGAGGAGTTACGAACCTTCCACCCCCTTCATCACCCATGTACGTTACTGCTGAATCAACAGGAGTATCTTTCTTATAAATAAGCGCCTGGTGTCAGTCTGATAGTTTGAGCTCTTTCCTTGTGAACGTCACTCCGTGTCCGTGGCTTTCGCAAATTCATCAACAGTCAATACAGTGTTTTAAAAAAGTGAATTTTCGTTCATGTTATATTGTACCAAAGTAGGTACGTATGCGATCAGACCAACCTCCCAAATACATAGATATACGCAGCCCATACACACAGCCAATTAATTTGATCGGATCTGTCGTATAATGCTTGGACATGAAAATTCAGCTTCGTGTTGTTGTCGGGGAACAAATCCAGTCATGTAGCATGTGTTGATGAGCGACTTTTCATTGAATCATCATAACCGATTTTTAGCGTTTTTTAACTAAAAAATATTTTAATTAAATTTGGTGGAAGATTTCGCGCGTATTCCGAATACACCATAATTGTTTATATGTTTAACACGGTAATTTACACCGGATATCTCAAACAACAAGTGTTTTGATCCGTGATTTTCAGAATAGTAGTTTATCGACAGGTGATGATGACCATCCGTTTGCGTAGTCTTGTAAACACCTAGAAGATTTCTACTTCAATGAAGTATAATTATGGTAGGTAATTTTTATAATCATTGTTCCAGTCACCGTAAAGGTGCGTGGGACAATTTTATAAGCCGTTATATCTTAATAATTATATAATTATTAATTTAGTACGAACTGAAACACTCTGAGTGTTTTTACTCCTTTGAGTTCGGATAGGTATTCGTAGATTGACGGCGAACTAGAGTAATATTGGGATTTTGTGGGTTATTTATTTACTGAGCTGATCCGATAGTCAGAAAAACCAC
Source organism: Lygus lineolaris (assembly GCA_030264115.1). Lineage (NCBI taxonomy): Eukaryota > Metazoa > Arthropoda > Insecta > Hemiptera > Miridae > Lygus > Lygus lineolaris. Next base: position 44,584,770 of record JAEMON010000001.1, on the reverse strand, counting down.
GCGACATCCACACTCTTCCTGATTCGTTGTTGTTTGATGGTTACATCGTGATGATTACTGCCATATAGCCTTTAATGGTTGTGGGTGAGGCAGGAACGATGTGGTTTTGTGCTACTGAAGAGCTGGTGCAGTAGGGGGAACAGACATGTTGGTCCCTCTGGGGAGAGTGCAGCGTTGTAACCCTTGGCCTCCTTGAAGATATGTTTCATATTATGTTAATCAAGAAGGAGCCGTATCACAAGTCCGGAAGAGAGTGGATATCGCGTGGTTGTTCTGCCTATCGGATCAGCTCAGTAAATAAATGGCCCACAAACTTCCAAATAAACCACTGCTACTTGGAACTGAGGGCAGGTCAAATAACTGCAGTTCCACCATCCTATCGTAGAGTGATATTATGTTGAGAATGTTCTGTATCGGGTAGTGTGGCTATTTGTTACTGTTTGTTGTCACTAGATCATACATACACTCCCCCAGTTCCACAAATCCACTCTTCGTTCAAAATGAAATAAAACATATAATGCACAAATTCAAAATCGTAGGTTCCGTCATAAAAGAAGGTTCCCCAAATCCACCTTTCTCTTCTTCCATGGATAGGTTCTTCTTCCTTGGGAAAGTCTCCAAACCAAAATCGATGTGATGAGCAGAATCGCATAAATATCCCGGGTTGTGCCACTAAAACTCAGCGACGTTCGTAAACACGGCGTTTGGTTCATACTTCTCACTACGTTTCTGAGGAGCACGGCAATATCGGGAAAGTTGTTTCTAGGCCCTCATTAGGGTATCCTTTTATGTAGGCCCGCTTCGCCGCTGCCTTCCGTTCAATTCACGGTTAGCTCTTCACTCGACGTTTATCAATTCCTGGAGCAAAGCGTGTGCAAAAGGAAGCGATGAGATTCTGTATTTATCCTTCTCTTCGCGAGATCAAAAGATCCCATTCCCGCTCACCCGTCTCCTCTCTGTCGTCCACTTAGTTCCTCAATTTTCTCAACAGCCCTTTGGGTTTTCCTTTGTCTCAAAAAATTTTGCTCCCTGTTCAACTTTGATGCTTAACATTCAAACAAGTTACCGTACTGTCTAAAAGTCCCTTTTACTTTCCTCGCTTGTCCAAAAGGGTGATGGGGAAAGTACCTATTACAATCGGGCTGGAAGAAAATTTCTGGAGCCACCTCAGAATTTCCCAAACGTATATGAACTCAATGATACTTTTTCTTATCATTGAAGGTATTGCAAGACATCAGCTGACAACAATCCCCAGAAGAATGATCGTTTAAACTGACCCGATTGGTAAACTAACAATGAACATGGAGAAACAATGACCTATGTGAGAAAACGTAACTCTGGTAGGGATCAAACAGATAACCTCTGGAATTCTAACCCTGTGCTCTACTGAGACGCCACTGATAGAGAGAGCTGCGGTTTTTTCTTTCGACTTTTCATCACTAAAACAGCCTTCACTCCCTTTATTTACAGTGTAAAATTAAAAATAAATATACCATTGGATGATTTTTATGCTGTAAGCAAAGTTGCGCCAAAATCTCAGCATTCCAACGGTGCAGTATTTCATAATTCTGGTGCACTAATAATTATTGGAGAAAATTGTGTTTGTATGCAAAAAAAGTGGGGTTTTCAAGGAAATCGAGTGTTTTAGGGTGTTGACGACCTGTACCTGTCATGAGGAGATAAATATCGTTTTCCAGGTAATTTTTCACGCTGAATCGAATAGTGACACTCCCGATTCATTTTGAATGATAGACAAATTATTTGCCGATAAAATTAGTCAATTTTTGGACACACCAGCACATCCAACTCATATTTTAGTAATGTTTATGTGTTGATTAAATTTTTCCAAATAATAATTGCTCAGATTTACCTTAATTGTTCACTAGCTCAACAAAATATGAGTTGGATGTGCTGGTATGTCCAAAAATTCACTAATTTTATCGGAAAATCATTTTTCTATCATTCAAAATGAATCGGGAGTGTCACCATTCGATTCAGCGTGAAAAATTACCTGGATAACGATATTTATCTCCTTATGACAGGTTCAGGTCGTCAACACCCTAAAACGCTCGATTTCCTTGAAAAACCAACGTTTTTTTTAATTCAAACACAATTTTCTCCAATAATTAGTGCACCAGAATTAGGAAATACTGCACCGTTGGATAGCTGAGATTTTGGCTAAACTTTTAGGCTTACAGCATAAAAATCACATGCTAGATGGCAGAGACCTATGAGCGATTGAAAGAAAGTGGCGATTTTTAAGATTTGGCAATTTTTCCTCTTCAAGTTCACTTTTCACCCATTTTCTCTACTGGAAAAGCTTTGAGTTGCCATCAAAGAAATAGGCAATTTAAAGCTCTTCCCAATGTTATATTTATTTTTAATTTTACACTGTAAATCAAGGGAGTTAAGGCTGTTTTAGTGATGAAAAGTCAAAAGAAAAAACAAAATCTTAAAATTGAAATAACTCGAAAACAAAGGGGTTTAAAAAAAAACTTTTTGTTGGAAATGACCTGTAGATTCGAACCCTAGCCGGTGGTGCGATCAAACTTGAGACACCCTGTATACTCTGGTTGGCTTTAGATATAATAATTGCTAATGCTGATCATCTCGGTAATTTTCAGTAGATCGGAGTGATATTTATCGTCCGTGGGGTTACCAACCCTCAAGAATATATCGGTCGTCCATTTTAAGAGTACACTGGAAGAGCTACTTCCATCGTCTATCGGATTAGAACTCGAGCACTGGAGAAGTTTGTCCCAGCGCCATGAGAAAGTTTCCTTTTGAATGAGAAGCTTCCAGTTATGAATTCTAATAACTCTTTTGAACGTTGAGGATAAGGAGATGAAGAATATTAGCTTAGTGTAGAGTGGGTTTTCAAAACAGAGAGAATCCTTCATTTCGTTGACGCTTTTGAATGGATTGCTTCTCAATCGCCTGTTGTGTTTCCTATATTCCCATAGCATTTGCAATATTAAAAAAAAACCTATTTTTCATCGCTGTTACAAAGAACTATTCAGTTGAAATCCCCCCTTATCCTAGAAACGATTGCCCGATCTGACTGTTTCAGAAATTTGTTTTGATCAACTGAAATCAAACACAGCCGGTGGAATTGCAGTATGTTTAGTTATACATGCTAGGATGTATACTCCCGCCGCGATTTAAACAGCCGTGTACCTAAGGGAGTTCCATTTCTCACCCTGCCATTAGGTGGCAACTTGTTGGTTTGGGTGGGTTTTGGGCTCTATCTAATTTCCTATGAAGTTGATATTCAGTTGCATTGGATTTACATGTTGATATTCGGAATGAGGATGGAGAATGATGAGAAAATTCCAAATACGAAGTAAAAATCTCAGTTAATAACTTTTTTTTTTAAATCAACTCATGGTTTTATCAACCCACTATTTATACTCATTCGCTTTACAATTTTGCATAGAACATGACTGCGAAAAGGAAAAATAATTTTGAGTTGATCCAGCAAATTTTACGTTTTCATAGATGACCCCTGTCGATTGCTTAGCAACGTGAGTTACTCACAATGGGTCAACCCGAGCTGAGAAGAACAGCGTTGCCCCTTTCAAGGGTCTCAGGTAGTAAGCCACGACTGCGGCAAGAGTATAGCCGTAGGTATCTCAAAATGTGAGATAGCTCCGGTAGAGCTTAGTCCGAACATAATTATCACTGTTGTTTGAGTCTCACTTCTTACCTCTTCCTAGCCTACAATCTGGAGGGTCGGTGGTGTCGACGTGGAGGAGGGTGACGTCCCTGGGACGTCGAAGGCCAAATTTTCATGAGTTATGTGAATTTTCATAGGTTATATTGTAACTTCGACCGTTTCAATAACTTTTTCAATACTTTAGAAAGTAGGTATCAATTACCAATCAATGTATCATTCATATCCAAATATAAACTCACAAATTTCAATGAACTCAGACTTTTTGAACAGGAACCATAAAGACCAAATATGTATATATATACCTATATGGTGTTTAAACTCGTCTATGTCCCTAGGGCGTGCCTAGAGTGAAGATGCTCCTCTGGGGAGGAACGGGGAGCATGCGAGGGGCGACGGCTCCAGTGTTCTGGTGCGGACCATTAGATGAAAGTACTGACGCCTGAATGTTTCCTTTCACTTTTTCATAAGAGTAGCCACGATGTTCCGATGGCCTAAGGCTAATGTCACACGAGCGCTGTTTTCCACGTCCGCAATCAGCTCTGTGGTGTTCCGCTTAAAATGACGGACGCGAATGACCTGTCAGACGTCCGCTTTTCTCCACGTACGTTCCTTCCCCACTCCGTCCAAGTATTGCGCCCGGAATTTCGATACTCACCATTCATTTTCAGTTGAGTTTCTCTCGAGTGAAGTACAGCCTACCTGTACGTGTAGAAATGGAAGTGATAGACCCAATAGTTCTATACTATTTGTGGAAGCGCAAGAAAGAATTGGTATATATATAAATCCCTACATGTACCACATTGACGCGGACAACTCTCCCGCACTTGCCTTTAATTTCCGGCTTCCCTGTTTGAAATATCGACTTGAGAAAAATGTGAGATGATCTTGATATGTTCCCACCCACATTAATTAAAAAAAAAAAAAACTGCAAATTCCCATGAGGAACTACGAAAACCCCCATCCAAAGTTAGTAGTAATCTATCTAGAATTTCATAAATATTGTCAGAAATATGCATTTTGAGTGTAGGTATGGCTATTCCGTCATTTTCTAGGTTGTTCAGAGTGCCCTCAGAGACCTACCACACATCGACGTCACTAACAGAGGGTTAAGCAATTCAACACGCATTGCTTACAGAAAAAAAGAAAACGAACTTCAACACTTCCGAAAAGTCGGCCGTCAGTATTGAGTACCATTTCTCATATGGATGTGCGCACTAATAGAGGAGAGGATTTTGTCATTTTAGCTGATTCCAATAAAGAGGGGAACATTCTCAATATGGAAAAACTCAGGCTACTCGGAACATCGAGGCCTGAATCGTAACGCGCGCTAGGGGAACACTCGGGAGACCCGGGAACATCTACACCAACTTCCTAGGGGAACACTGGGGTGCTTTTTCGAGCCTTTCGGGAACATCGAGATGGTCTCTCCATGCGCGCAAACGGCGAAACCGTCCTTACCTTCATCTGGGCATCTGTAAGTTCGTCCCCGTTACCGGAAATGGTTGTAAGTTCATTCCATTTAAACGTAGTCTATTTACACGAAAATAATGAGTTACACAGTTAAATCGATTTCGACGGTTAGGCCATCATCAGGAACAAACAATAACTGAAGGTACATCATCAGAAAGAGCACAGCTTACATAGTCACCGGAGAAAGGGAACTTTAATCCCATTGGTCGACAAAAGTGAAGGGGCTGAGAGGAATACCCAATCACGTGCAAGCGAACTGAAAGGGTTGGAAGGGAACTTGAATCCTAATGGCTGAGAGAAGTGAAAGGGGGCCGGGAGGAATAACCAGTGCCCATCAAGGGCAGACATAGTGAAAGGGGGTCAAACAGTGGTGAGGGTCACATTATGAAAAGGGACATAACCAAGCTATTGCAGGAATAAACCTATTAATGGTGGAATATGATTTGGAATTACATCATTCAAACATTTACCAGACCTATCACTTCTAATGATTTCGAATTTTTCAAGTACATTCAACATGCCTGCCTTTGGACAAAAATGGGGAAATTCTACAAACTGTTTATTTGTCAGATCTAAACTAATGTTGTGGTTGGATTCACTCAGATGACTTGCAAAGGTAGAATCACCCTTGTTATCCCTGAAATCTTTTTCATGTTCCCCGATTCTTTCCCTAAATTTCCTACCAGTTTGACCACAATACTCAAGCCCACATGAACATTTCAATTTATAAACCCCACTTTTGTCTTGAACTTTAATTTTATCTTTAACAGAACCCAATGAATTTTTAAGATTATTTTTATTTTTGAAACCCAATTTAAAACCTCTAGATGTTAGAATTTTACCGAATTTATCCGAAACTTCACCATAGTATATACTTATCCACTATTTTTCCTCTACTTAACACAACTTCCCTAACCAAATTTGATACCCCATCCCTACTCTTTTTCCTAAGAACCTTATTCTAAATGGAGTCAATGAGCTCTCCACCATATCCATTACTCGCAGCTATATTTTGAATAATTGATTTTTCTTTTGATAAATTTTGTTCATTCATGTGTATAGATAGTGCTTTGTTGATCATACTATGGAAGGCGGCATGTTTGTGAACTAAAGGGTGATTTGCAGTACTATGAATAGTGATATCACTATATTTATGTATCTTTTCTAAAAATGGAGGAATCATGTTTTTTATTTATCAATGAGATGGAGAGATCAAGAAAATGTATCTTATTTCCACCAAACTCAAGGGTGAATTTAATGAAGGGATCTATTCTATTGATTTTTTCCTGAAAAGAATTTAATTGTCTTTCAGCTCCTGTCCATAAGATTATGATATCATCCACGCATCTATATCAATATAAAAGGTTGTTTGATTTACATTTTTCAAAAATTTGTTTTTCAAGATAATCCATATAAATATCCGCGAGCAAAGGAGACAATGGCGAACCCATGGCCACCCCTGGCTGAGTATAATATTTTCCCTCAAATAGAAAATAATTCTGATCCATACAAATAGACATCAAACTACACAATACATCTTTTTCAAAAATTCTGAGATTAGACTGGTGAATCACCCCGTTAACCACATCTTTGCAGCTGGGTACATCGATATTAGTGAATAGACTGACCACATCATAAGAAGCAAGTTTGGCATTTGAAGGTACTTGAATGTCCCTAATTTTAGAAACCAAATCGTATGAATTTTGAACAGTATTTTGTGGCTGAAAGTTAATCTCATTTCTAAACAAAGTATTGAGTTTTTTAGCTAATTTGTAGGCTGGAGCACCAATGTAAGACACGACAGGTCTCATTGGTATTCCTATTTTATGAATTTTTGGAAGGCAAGGTAATATAGGTGCATGAGGATTCATTTCTACATAGCTTGGTTTTTACATTATGTTTAAGAATATTTTCTGAATCGTTTACTATGTTACGGACTATTCTTTGATATTTGGAAGTTGGATCTGATGGGAGAGCTGAGCAATTATTATCTGTTAAGAATTTGAGTGTTTTTTCAATATAATTTTGCTTAGTTAAAATAACTGTGGTATTACCTTTATCTGCTTTGAGGGCTACAATCTTCTTCTCGGTGAACTTCTTCTTCAAGTCGGCTGCCAGTCGTTCTTCTCGTCCCAATGGTATCCTCGACGTCCTCTTGATCTCTTCAGCACATAGAGCCTTCTTCACATAGGGTCCATCAGAAGCTTCGATGGAAAAAGCTAGGTCCCGTGACGCTGGAATCCCAAGGGAGGCCACAGGATTGTGCTTGAGGCCGGTACCGGTACCCATTGTGCCAAGAAATGATTGCGGACGTAGCTATATACGTAGGTATACCTCGTAATTACGGTAGGTACCGCTCATTCTCTGTATATGTCTATTTGACCATTTTTCGACATGTTGTAGGTCGAATGGACCTATGGGTGGTGATAGACGATGGGAACTCAAGGGTGGTAATCTGTTGTTAATTAAATTAATTATGAAAAGTTTTTTTTCTTCATTCATGTTTTCAACAAGTCGGATCTTCGAAATAATATAAAATTGAATGTTCTATCCAGGTTTAGTTTGGTGTTGGGAAAAACACGTAAACAATACCTACTTTAACTGGCTGGAATTGATTCCGACCTGGTTTAACAAGGCTTAGGTTCATCAAGGGACAACAAAAATTCCAAAATCCCTCAACTACCCTCCAAGTTTGAGAATCATCAAATTATTATGTAGTGAGAAATTGATATTAATTTGTATTTCCGCAACCGCTGCGGCTTCTATTGATATGAATGCATTTAGAGGTGTTCTCGAGAAGGAATGAAGACAAAATAATAATGTAATTCAACTGTGATAACGCTAAGCATAAATAATGTTGATTAACAGCAATTTTGAACTAGTAGAGTGGGATGAAAAGGTGCTCTTCGCTACTAATTGGCATTCCCAATAACACAAGCCACAAAAGGTCTATGTTACACATGGCCTGGAGTTTCATAAATGCATTATGAGATCTCAACAATGTTGCAACATTCGAAAAAAAATTCAAAGGGATCGCAAACTAATTGAAATGAACGTTAAATATTTAGAAAATTATTGTACATGTTAGGTAATTTGTTTTGTCCATTTAATTAAACTTTATTGTATGATTTTCTTACATTGAAGTTAGGAACATATACCTAGTAATAACACATAATATATTAAATTATACATGGAACTTGAAGTATCTACCAGCTCCTATTATAGTCCTAGAATAGTCAGTCTCATACGAATCATAGCATAAATGTTCTGACTCGGAGAAAAATCGCAAAAATAAATTAAAAGAAAGAGGCAATGGGTAATGAACATATTGTCAAACAATTTAGGTATCGTAAAAGTTATACAAATGGTGATATGTAATTTAGGTGGTCACTGTTGTTAAAATAATAAATTACTTTCATTTTGATCCTAATGGTTTCCGTTGGGTTTGGCGCAATCCCCTAATTAGCCTATCCTTGTTCTCATTAGGCTGTCAGACTTCACCTACCTATCCGTACCACCACCGCAGTTGTCAGTCATGTCTTGTGCCTTCCCATTCCCATGAAGTGTCTCTCTCCTATTAACTACTTACTCGGATTAACTGTTTTATTCATTTCGCCGACCCGTCGAGTTTCACGAAACTGTCAAGTGTGCAGGAGAACACGATGCCACGAGCTGATCCCACAGTGAGGACCCGGCAAAATGCGTCAACTTACTGTGGAGTTACGCATCCAGCGAATTATCGTGAATGTGAAGTAGCCTGAAAGCAGCAGATAATGAAGGGTAAAACAAAAAGGCTCCAAGGTTGGGAAGTCTGAAGCTATTAAATTATCAAGAAAAGTTTAAAAACCCCCAAACGAAGCTAGTTTCTAACCTGAATAAATTGATACAAGTAAGAAATCAGCGTGTCTTCTCATGATGTTGTGCATAGCCGCACGTTCTACAGAAGAATGCAAGCAAGAAGAAAGAATGCAAGTGTCACTACTGTAAAATGTATAGTAAACAACGAAAACTGCAACATAAATGTTTGCTAACTACTGTCCAACACACAATGCTTGGGAAGAAGAGTGTTACTCATCACTGTTAACAAGTTAGGGTTCTGATTTTGTCATTACTGGTAATTTCAATTCAGATAATACATTTTGGGGCCCACGCCTGTTGACAACCAAAGGCCGAGAGCTACTATCTGCTGAAAAAAAATACGCTATGATTTGTATTCTTCATGAAACCTACTTACTGGCCATCGACAGACAGAACGAAGATCCCAGATCTCATCGATTCTTGGTTTATTATTTTCAACAATGAAGCTATGGGATCGAGCACAGAAAAAAATGTTTTACCCCTTTGAAATTTGATTGTTTACGTTTAATAAAAAATCGAGAGACAAAATCCGTCCGTTTGCCGTACGCCCCCCTCCGTCAGCGCCACTTTGCTTAGTATAGTTACTATTCACTACAGTTGATGAAATCATGAATACTGACACCATCTGGTTTCTAACTGTGGCCCGAAGCTTGGCGTTAACGTCAGTTTCCTCTGACGGATAGAAACTAGGGGTTGAAATTTTCAAAACGCCCTACCTCGAAAACTTCAAATATGAAGTTTTTCCTTCGATTTCAAATAATGTAGAACACAATTTTTGTGGTCCAATGAGACCTCACCGAGCACTGTAGGACCAAACGTTCGCTCCCTGCTAGGAGTTGAGTGCTGAACGGAAAAAGAGCAGAAACACGAGTATGAATCGCAAATCGTCCCGACCAGGCCGAATTCCCGCTAAAAGATCACCTGATCAAATTCAACTTTTTTTGTTTTCACCGGATTGAGTTCATGTCCCTTTTATTAGATCTCTTAGTTACTGAATTACGTTATGAAGGACCCGTATCTCTGATAATAATATCACGTGTGAGAGGGACTCAAGAAATAATTATTGTGACCCTCGTAAGATAATAACGGTAGGTAGGTACAAACTTGAAATGATCACAATAACCGGAATTTTGATTGGGCCCAATTAAAGTACTGATTTTATACTATTAAAGTAGTTTATTGTGAGGAATTTATTAACCAACTGAAACTTCACAGATGGGTGAGCTATACAGACGAATAATAAACTGTTGTGTTATTGTAACGAATAATAACGTCTCGTTTCCTCATGAAACGAGAGACCAATCAGAGTAAATAAAAAAGCCGGGAACGTCTGGCAGAAAGGTACGGCTCCAGGTGACAAAACAAAATGGAATGGATTGAAGAATATACTCGGTTCTCTTGCTAAAGTAATCAACCACGAACCCTACGTTGGGTTACTCATGGAGTTAACTCCCTAAAAAGGAGCATCGAAGGATAACACGAGACAGGCACAGTAGAAGCTCCAAGATTAAGTGCCCTCTTACTATTCTTAAAAAAATTAGCCGCTTGTGGTTTGTGTTCATGATGGTACATTTATTGTGGAATGAAATGTAGGGGATATACCCCCAGATCCTGGATTATTACAGTTTGGATCAAAGATCAGAGCAAGGAAACATGAAACATGTTTTTCGAATAGGTACTCCCAAAAAGCAAGGGCTACATAATATGAAGTCCGGAAGAATGTCGAAAACATAACGAAAATAGTTACATTCTTACAGAACCTTTGAAGAACTTTACATTAGCGTTTAGGGTTAATGACAGTCTTTATTGGTTTGTATGGCATTCGTTATTGGTAGAAATTATACTTCGAGTTTACTGGGTTATTTATTGACCTGTGACATCAACTTTAAAATAGTAGGGAGGATAGAGGTAGGTAACGTGAGGAAGAAAATGTAAACAGTTTCGTCATATACACAACAACATATTTATTTATAAGAATCGGAAATCCCTAAAATTAGCTTATGTTAAGTGAAATAGGTAGGTTATGAAACTTTTACAGGAGACAGAAACATTTCCTGAGAATTCCAAATCTATACAGGTTGCTCCCCGTGTATAGTGGTAGGGTTCCTAGCATTGATCAAAGTTTCGTCATGTACCTACACAATTATGAATATTTTTATTTATCGGAGTCAGAAATCCCTAAAATTAGTTTATGGTAAGTAAAATAGGTTATACATTGTCTAGTAGTAATAATGTCACTAAACACAGTGTACACAGAACTGTCAACCACCTTGTGTTCTGCAGAATATATATGGGACTCATGATACTAGGTACTTATGTTCCTCGGGGATATAGGAGTAGAGGGATAAACCCATTGTTGAGTTCAGGGCCTGAATTTAGTAAAAAGAATTTCATATCCATTAACATTGACTACATAAAAAAGAGTTTCATCTGCCTACGCATATAGCCATCATCCTTGATATTATAGCTCACAATTGTTTCGTTTTTTTTTCGTTGTTCTTAATCCATAATCATGTTTGCAATTGCTCATGTTAATATCTACCTTTATGTCCCATTTTTTATCTTTCTCACTTCAAGTAATTTATGCTTGCTTGGCAACTGTTGTTATATTTCTATAATTATATAGGGTAAAACGTAGTAATGGCACGGTTAAGAATTTAGCAATTTAGCGCAACGAGGAAGTTGTGGAATGGGTGAAAGAGAATTCGGAAAGAAATTGAAAGAAATGACAATAGCCGTGGACGATAATGAAGATGTAAACCAGATGACATGGAAAATCATGGAGAAATTTGTGAGATTAGGGAAAACTGAAAAAGCATTGGAGTGAGGAACACTAGAGAGAAAGATAAAGTTGATGCCCCATGGATGACTAGGGCCCTGAAGATGAAGGATCGGGACAAAGCTTATAAAAAATGGTTGAACAGTCCAAAGAATGCAGAACATAGGAACAAATATGTTACACTAAAAAAGGGAACTCGGAAGGAGAAGAGTGTCATTCGAAAGATTTGAAAAATGGAAGGGGGACAATAGAAAGATATGAGAATGGATTAATAGAATGTCTGGGAGGGATGGCAAGGGGAATGGAGATGACAGTATTATAAAAAGCTTTTATTATTATTGTTTTTATTTGTATTCGTTTTTATTATAAAAAGCTTCAAGAAACCAATAGAGGAGATTCTCAATGACTTCGCTCTGCACTTCAGATATGCAGTTGATAAGGTGGTGCATCACTGTAATAATAGAAAGGAAGTAGCAGGGGAGGCTGTGGATTGCAGGTTCGAGATGGGTGTGGTGACGACGGATAGAGTAAAAGAACTCATCATGCGACTCAAAAAGAGAAAGGCGGCAGGCTTCTATGGGAATTAGGGCTGAGCGGATGTAGATTGCTGCAGAACCACTGAAGGAGCCTATAGCTAGAATAATGAATCAGTCCTTCTGCGGTGCCATCATGTACCCAGAACCCTTGAAGAATGCAGTTATACGTCCAATCCACAAGGGAGGGATCAAGTCTGATGTGAATCAGTTTCGACCTGTGGCCCTGTGTCCTTCCCTGGGAAAGCTCATTGACAGACAGTCTTTCAAACTACTTACTGACTAATGGACTAATATGAGAGGAACAGTACGCGTACATACCAGGGAGGGGGACAGAAAGATTACTGCACGACTACATGGACGGAATCTACGATGGACTGGACAAAGGACTGAACGTACTGACGATTTTCATGGATCTATCGAAGGCATTTGATGTTCTCCACGTGGAGACATTAATTGCCTTCTGAGGGAATGTGGGGTGATGGGACGAATACTTTACTGGTTTAGGGACTATTTGACAGACAGACAATTTAGGGTGAAACTTGGGGGGTTACTTGGTGGGCCATCGGCTGTCTCTAGTGGAGTGCAGCGGGGAAGTGGCCTTGGGCCATTGATACTCCTGGTGTATGTGCGCAAAATCAAACAGTGCATCCACTTTGGTACACTACATGAATTTGCGGATGACTGGGAGGTAACTGTAGCGCACGGAGATACGAAAACCGCTCAAGGACGTCTACAAGAAGACTTTAACAGGATAGCGAGAACAATGGAAGACCTGAGGTTGGTATTGAATGTCAAGAAAACCGTAGTCATGAGCTACCGACCCCTACAGAGAGAAAGAAGTATGTGTCGATCATGGCACATAATTGCAAGTGCTGGGATGAAAATGAAAGCCATGAGGTGTGCCGGCCAGTCAAGCAAGTCCGAGAGGTGAGGTACCTGGGCGTGGTAATAAGAGAGACCATCAGTTGGGACGCGCACATACACCAGGTGGCATGGAAAATTAGGAGGGGAATCGGTGGTGCTGCCCTTATAGCACCGCAACTGACAAAGACTGAAAGACATCCATTCCTTGGTCCAGTCTCATTTGAGTTATGCAGTGGGTGTCTGGGGTGCGGCGCCTGCGGCCGCTCTGGAGGTGTTGAATGTGCTACAAAGAAGGGAAATCAGAGAAGTTCTGCAGGTGGGCACCCGGGACATCTCCAATGAGGAGCTGCAGTCCGCTGGGTCAGGAATGGGGATATTGACTATTAAACAACTGTACTGGACGAATACTTGCTGAAGAATACAAAAGCCTGGGACAGATATTTGACTCTTACAGAACATGGGGAGGGGAGACGGACAGAAGTACAGCAATATGAGCTACCCAGGGTTAGGACAATATATGGAGCAAAAAGAAGGGAGTTCCTCACTCCAAGGGTAGCAAATATTATTGGAAAAGAGGAGCTGAATAGGTTAAGGAAGAAGGAATGGAAAGTAAAGGGTAAGGATTTCTTGAAATGGAAGGAATTGGTATAGAAAGGCAGACCGGTGGGTAGTCAGGGTATATTTAGAAAGAGTAAGATAAGTGGTAGGTGGGAGGAGAAGTGAAGGGTTGATTTGTATATAGGGGAGTTTATTTTGAAAAGGGCTGTGTCACAAGGAAGTTTTGTTATCTATTTTGATAGTTTAAGGAGGAATATTTATTATGTTTGTATAATAGTACTGTAGATAGGGGGGAGAACCCCCTAATGGGACTCTTCGTGAAAATATTGAATAATAAATCCAATAAAACCAATCTTTGGCCGGGTGCCTGACGCTGCTATTCACCAAACAGAGCAGGCTAAAATCACACTGTATTTCTCGAGATCTATAGATTCGATTGAGGTAATGAATTTATCTTATATCATGTTGTATATGTATTTTATTTATTCTAGAGTGGGATCACATATAAAATTATAGTTATAGAACACTGAATTCTGTAATGGGACACCTCATTTTTCATTGATTCCAAAGCTTGAAAGATCGTAGTAGATGACTAAGCGACTTGAGAGTCATACCAGGACGGCTGCACATTACTTTTGAAATATTAAATTAACATCTCCAAATTAAAAACTCAACATAATATGCATATTTAGTAGGTAGGGCTACGTCATTGGCTCCAGCTTTGCCCTAATACCGAACTATACTATGAAAATTTGACCAACTTATTTTGAACTAATGGTTCAAGGTGATGAGTTTTAGCAGTTCCTTCAAATTAATACCCAAATTTACATAAGTCCCTCAACTACGCGAAGGAGTTGACACTTTGTTGTCGGAATTGTGCTCCAAAAATATGGAAAGATCGGTTATTTTTTTAAACGATATTAAATATTGTTCTTTTAGGAATACGTTGTTTGACAGTAGGTAGTAAATTTCACTTATTAGGTAAGTATTTAGGGTGACACAACTTATTCCTTGAAGAACTTTGTTCCATCCTCAAAATTATGTAAATATAACTGAAGTTGTTTCACAACCCTCACTCCAATATTATAGAGCACAAATCCCAAGTTGAAAAAACGGTGTTTTCCATATACCTAGATAGGGTGAAGTTCAGGCTTCGGCAAATTCGCTACAGAAAAAAAAAAAACGGCTGAGACTGACAAACTAGTGCACCCAGCAATGGCACAAATATTAATATAGTAATGGACCACCCCTTCCCCGATGAGTATCAGTATTCTTTTCCCGGCCCATCACTATTTTGAATAATTTAATGAAAACACAGTAGTAGGACAGGGGGGTCCATTGCTGTATATCTGAGAAGTAATAATACAGTAAAGAGACAGCGTCATATTGGGGTTAAAAATGGGATTTCTCCGCGAAATAGGATTAGAAATGTTTGAGCAGAAACCCACGAACACTTTGAAAAAATAAACTTTAAAAATAATAAGGTCCAAAATGTGGAATGCTAATAGGTCATTACGTAATTATTCGCCACCGCGTTTCCTCCTTAACGAAAAACTAATTTGAAAGAATTGAAGGTGAATTTTTTCTAAATTCTGGAATACCATATAGTTAAGTGAATACTTTATGTAAACAAGGTGATGATGTTTCACGAGAAGAGGTACCTCACTGTTATCATCCGAGTTCTCATAGGTATGAGCATACTTAATTGAATTGTGTTTGAATGCAAGACGAAAAATAAACTGAAGTTTTGATGGTGCTTTGTTCTTGATATGTACAACGATGTCACAGACAGCCAACGCGGTGAAAGTCAAAATACTCGTAACACTCGCTACTCTAGTGTTGGTGTAGCTCACACACCGAAACTTGCCAACTAGGAGAAGCCAAACGTTGTTCCTTCTTGGGGAAGTCGGAAGTTGGAATGGTAGCGCAGGGAGCGAACACGAATGAAGTTTCAAGACCAAAACAGAATACAGCTGGTAACCCTGCTAACCAAACATCCACGGGATCTTATTGTCTCTGTGATTTTCTTGTTTAGATTTATGAGTGTATCAATTGAAACTATCCCTTTATGTACCAAATTCAGGAGAACTCTACTAAATCCCTACCATCTTGAGGGTTTGAACGCTCATCAAATATAACAGTTTTACATCAAACATCCTATCTAAAAGGAGCGGCTGATGGTTCAATTCGAAGGAGATACACAATGATCTCCCCACATCAGTAGTAATAGGGAAACCTGGGGATGCTATCCGACCGACGCATTTATGCAGCAAATCAAAAAGGAAGAACAGAGTTTCGTTTACTTGGGTACATCATCTGGAAAACCACTCTGTCTGGTCGTAGAAGGTTATGCAGGTAAAATTTTCCTGTAGATAGGTAGAACCTAGGAATCCGACCGATCGTAAAGTTTCACGTTGTCCTGAACACCGGAACCTTCGGGAATTTGGCAACTCTTCGACACTGCGATTCTTCGACAACCCTATCGAAGAGTTTCAACATAGTTTTCGAAACTCTACGACAGCACCTTTCCTGCGATTCTTCGACACTGCGATTCTTCGACGAGCCGAGACGGCCCCCCTTCAATATCTGCGGACCCTTCAATAATTATTTCAAGGGCTTGGGGCTGGTGAGGTATTGTGTGAATTGTAAACATAATTATATAGGTACGGAAATGCAAACGGAGGATTATAACTTCACCAGCTGAAAGATCGGGAACATGGGCCCATGTCAGTTTTTTACCGTTTTGTCCTTATATTCTTCTTCCAATATTACCTAGTGTATGACATTCACCATATTTATGTACGTAGGTAAACCTACATCCAGGGCCGTAGCGAGAAGAAACCCCAGGGAGGGAGGGAATACAAATTTTCCTAACTCCACCAGCAGAATTTCCCATCTTTCAAAAAAATGAAAGCCAAGGGAATGGTTCCTACTGTAATATATTTATTTCGTTACTTGGCTATCTAAAGATTGGCTGAATGCTTATGCCCGATAGGGTATGCACAAACAAAAAAAGTCTGCCAAGATGGGCGTGGCACATAGCTTCCTCGTATCCATAACATGATTCTATATATATATAACATTATGGCGTTTTTGATAATATGAGGTTCTGGTCAAGTAGCATTTTGTTCCTGGTCTTGAAAGGTCGTCATCTTCTTTATTTAATGCAATTTTGTGTGCCTGAAAAGGACTGTTGACATGGACTGAATTTGTGGAGAGTAAATCTTCTGATATTTCAAGGTCATCTCGAAATGTTGCAGAGCACTCTGGTGGATGAATTTAGTCCAGGCAACTTACGCAAAAAAACGGCCAAAGGTAG
>JAEMON010000001.1:44486897-44499078 GCA_030264115.1 Lygus lineolaris | reverse complement strand
ATTTTGAAGCCATTGCAATAGCTTCATTTTCTTCGAAAACCCACAAAAACACATTATGAGAGAAACCTAGATAGTTAGTCCAGTCCTATTATTAATTGTAGCTATGAAATGTAGGTATCAAAATGTCCAATCCAGGCTGGGAAATAGACTTTCAGCACTGCCTCGTATTCAGATAATTTGCTTAATATTCCTCGAATGCAGGGACAATTTATTGAACTACCTTACACTACGGCTATCTTAAAAATTCTGGCCAATTTTGGTAAGACGGAAGAGGACCTCCAGTAAAAAACGCTCACTCGATCTCGTCATTGTTTCTGTAATAAAGTGTATGTTGCCATCCTTGATTTTCTTCATTTTCGTGACCGAAAGCCAATCAATCAACTCGATTATTGTGTTGACCTTGAGTTCCCCAAAGAGAGAAGCTGTTGTAAATCTCCTACACTTATTCGAAAGCACGTTTATGCATAACTTCTGTGCAGCAAAAAGCGATTCTTAAAGGACTTCCCTACATCCTCCCCACCCCCCTACGCCATACATCAATACTGCAATAAAGCATGATACATCAAACGTGAAGTTTTAATAGCCATAAAATGTCTGACCTCTTGGAGAATATAGACAATTTTTCCCCACCTCATCCGGTTGGTGGTCGAGTAGTTCCGGAGTTATGGCTATGAATACACATTTTAAACCATAGCGCGACCCGAGGGTATCAGGTACCTACCCAGAGGAATATTTCATACATTTTTGTTGGCAGCCCCGCACCCCCAATCCCCCATTCACCTAGTGGCACCTGTGTATTTTCACATAATTTTGTCCTTGAACGGAATCGCTGGTAGTTATTGTTGTGCACCCCTCAAAACAATTTAATCCAATTGCAGCTCCAAAAACATGAAAGTTGGCTGTGATCTGTGGGTATATGGTACCCAACGTGTCACGAAGTCCTCATAAAACCATCTCTGATTACATGAATGGCTATAGCAATCAATAAATCAATCTTTTATTAGACTTCACAATCGCAATCGTGAATCGTGAAGCGAAATCGGTCCATTAGGCACTAATAAATAGTTGTTTCAGGAAATTCACGTTTGCACATACGCACAAACTGCAATTGGTACAATCGTCATGAAATTAGCAGGAGACTGTTTAAGGCCTAACCCGCATAATTCCTGAAAATTCCACCGAAATTGGTTTACCCAGTGGTTTTCGAGTTATGCCTGTCACTGCGAATGGCATGTTTGCCCATGCGCAGTAGCTATTACTGATCCTATCTTCACAAAATTCATACACTATCGTCTTGCAGTTATCCCCCGACTACCCTCCAGATTTTTAGTGAAATCGGTCCATCCGGAATAGAGAAATTGGAGTTTTAGGAAATTTACGTTTCTACATGCATCGACGCTAACTAGTGGTCCAACGGCGACTACATTAATAGGAAACCGTCACGGAGGTAACCCACACAAGCACTGAAAATTTCAACACAATCGGACCATAATTGCATATAGTTTTGCCTGGGACGAGGAATTGACCCCAGACAGACAGACAGACACGGAACCAAAATTGTTCAGAAAGCTCTGAAACGTGAAAATCAAGTGACAATTATTTTGATTAACGAAGACGAACTTCTCTTCCCTTGCACGAATACATGGCTTCCTACCTTCGGTAGTGAGGCAACAAAATCGAACTAAAAAGCAAAAATTGAAAAGTCGAACGGGAACATAATTATGTCTCACAAGGGAGGACTCAAACCAGGATGTGATGAGTTATCAACGACATTATGGACATGGATTCTACACTAGCCTTGCTCAAGCTTGGGCTCTGTCGGGCCTCTTCACTACTCCTTTATACCTATACCTATGATAAAATGTCTCTAGATCGTTTACGAGTAATTACCTAATAAGTTTTAGTAAATCAGTGGTACTTACAAGTCGTCCGGAAGATAGTCCTTGTTCAATATAGATGAGATTCCGCTTGCAGGTATGATCTGAGTGGCATTCAAGGCTACGGTAAATCCAGAATCCGTTGAGAAAATCTTGTCAGCCACTTACTTCTTCATCTCTCTGGTTGTGCGATATGATCACCGAAGGAGACTGACGAGTGAACCAAAGATGACTGAGGCTACAAGAGGACGCAAAGGAAGGGACAAAATGTATTATCTCTTGATCCCCATCGTCGCTTCCTTTCATGTGACTATTTTTCACTTTTTTGTTCCAATCGTTTCTAAGACATTGCAACGTACGCACAATTGTATGGGTAAGATTAGAGGGCCGTTCTGGAATCTGCTTAGGAGAAGAACATTCCCGTAAACTTGATAAGCAGGCCCATCAAACCCCTCCTATGTAAACTACTCCTCTTCAAACTCATAATCTCTCATACAGAAAGGGAGTTCAGTCTCCCTTATTAAACAATTCTTTGCTTCTCTAATTCAAATTGGTTGGTCTACGTATGTATCATTATTCTGGTTTCAAAATGAGAACACATTCACACACATTTTGGACATTTTCGTCATTTTTTACCACCTTAAACAGAAGAACGTAATGTAGGTAAAACGGGGGGTGACTACGGTACAGTTTTTGGTGTCTTTTGACTTTTTCGACCTTGTAAAGCAGTATTATCACTCGGAATATATTCGTTTCAAAAACTGCATCTATCAACAAGTTTTTCTAAGGTGTGAAATATTTTTTTAGATAGAGGATTAGCGTAGTAATTAACCGTCAATGTGTACTAGTTTCACCCCGTGTTGTGGGCAGACCATGGTACACTAATTTTTTAAGCTCATAAATCTTATCCAAAAAGGTTTCATACCATTGCCACCCCACCCAATCGGAGCTTAGACTTCTTAAAAAAGTGTTGAAGCTCATGAAACAGTAAAAAATGAAGAAAAAAACGATGTAAAAATTAATAAAAATGAACATTTTAAATTAGGAATCATAGCTCATGAGTGGGCATCTTGTTAAATGCCTTCCCATAACCATTCAATTCACAATTTGAGACTAGCCAGGGTAATAATGAACAAGCGTGGAGTGGTATAAAAATGAGTAATTTGATATTTTTTTAAGAATATTTCATTTTTTTGGTACACACCCAGTGTACCATTTTCACCCCGTGGAAGGCAGTTAATATAGTTTATCCAACACAGAAAATCACCAGGCAACAATATTTGAGCATTTCTAGCGTGAATCGCTTGACAATAAGTTTATTCAAGAATGTAAATCACTTACAGAGAATGAGAAGGCCCTCATCAACCACACACTTGACACTTAACACAACTTGCAAAAGTATGGTGTTATCAGCTGTTCTCTCTTTTCCCCGCCAAGCACGCGAGAATCCTTGGAGAAGGTTTTCGGCGCAAGGAATTGCCTCTCTACAATAATAGAAAAAAAAACAGCAGACCGTTCGACCCATTTTCAAGCCCGCCAAGAGGATTTGAATTTGAAAAACGTCGTTGTATCATAGTCACCTCATATGTAACATAGACACCCCGGTTTACTTATATTCGGAATCAGCAAGGTTAAAATGGTTAACCCTCGTATACTGACATAACTTGATGGGATACCAATACTAACACCCGGGTCTGACAGACCCGATACACTGAGTTAGGGATTTAGGAGATGTTGGAATTATAACAACTAAAATAACTGAACAAACATTTAGTAGTATTCAGTTTAGTACTGGGTGCATTTCAGGGGACGTTTCTTTAGATGGAATATTGTCTCGAAACTGAACAGCAATCCAAAATATAAACAACGATTCCCAACACGTGGATCCGTGGCGCCAGACCATAGTGGCGTCCAGAATTATTCCGAAACTGAACAGCATTCTAGAATCTATGATCATCGATACTAGACATGAAAATCTGTGTGGCAGCCCACTGTGGTGCCAGACTGGCACCATGGCGCCATCTCATGGTTGTGGCGGGAATGTTTGAGTTCAACAGGAAGAAAACAAGCAAATTGGTTGAGAAGTAAGGCGCTGAGAAGTGCTAATAAGATTCAGTAAAATAAAGAATGTTTGTTTCATCTTCAACCCCTCCCCCTTCACCCTTAAATGCAGATTCCTCAGTCGAACGGAGCTGTATCTACGTCTCCCCTACTGTCTTCATTCAGCAGCCTCTCTAACTCCCTTCTTATGACACCAGAGCTGATGAAAAAACGTCTGCCAAGTTGGGTGGGCAGTATAGCTTCCTCACTTTTGTAACATGGACGTATAGAATCAGTTATACAACATTTCAACGAAATCGGTACAATAGTTTCGGATTTAGGAGTAAGCCTATGACAATAAATTTCATGTTTGGTCATGCGCAGTAGCCATCGCTAACCCAATTGTGGCGAAATTCATAGGTAATTGTTTTGGAGTCAGCCCTCAACTACCCTCCGAATTTGAGCGAACTTGGTCCATTAGGAACTAAGAAATCGTAGTTTCAGGAAATTTACGTTAGCGCATGCGCACACGCTACTAATGGTCCAATGGCGATTAAATTGATAGGGACATGAATAGGGGCTACCCCGTGCAATCTCTGAAAATTTCAATAGAATTGGTCGAGTAGTTCCGGAGTTATGGCTATGAAACTCATTTCAAAATAGCGCATACTCAGTAGGTAATACTGATAGAATCGTTTTGAAATTCGAAGGTAATTGTCAAACACCAACCACCCTCCGAATTTGAGCGGAATCGGTCATTTAGGAGCAGAGAAATCGTAGTTTCAGGAAATTTACGTTTGCGCATGCGCACAAGCTACTAGTGGTCCGATGGCGATGAAATTCATAGGGGACTTTCCAGGGTCTAACTGGCGTAATCCCTTGAAATTTCACCGGAATTCGTCGAATAGTTCCGGACATACACCTTTGACAACAACTTACCAGTTTGCGCTTGCGCAGTAGCAACTACTGATCCAATCGTGACGCAATTCATAGGTTATAGTCTTGGGGCCAGTCCAAAACTACCCTGCAAATTTGAGCGAAATAGGTATATTAGGAACTGAGATACAGGGGTTTCGGGAAATTCGCGTTTGCGCATGCGCCCAGGCTACTAGTGGTCCGATGGCGATGAAATTGATAGGGGACCGTCAAGGAGCTAACCCGCCCAATCCCTGAAAATTTCATCAAATTCGGACGACATCTTCATATAGTTTTGCCTGGGACAAGGAATTGACTACAGACCGACAGACAGACAGACAGACAGACACGGAACCAAAATTGTTCAGAAAGCTCTGAAACGTAAAACGCAAGTGGAAATTTTGATTTTGGAGGACAAACATTTTTTTAATTTCTTGCACGAATACATAGCTTCCTACCTTCGGTTGTGAGGAAGCAAAAATTAGGATTGCAGGACATAGGTACCGAGAAGAAGAAGAAGAAGATCAAAAAAGTAAAATAATCTTCGACCGCTTATTCAAGTGATTTGGCAGAGTCGATTTTCAAAAAGACAGTTGCCCAGTTAGGGAAGATCGAAATTTTCAGCCAATTCCCATACCATGACACCTACTTTTCTGTGGTACACGTTTACTAACATCGGGTCAGACAGACCCAGGCCATTTTCCCCATAAAACGAGCGAGAATATTATGAACTACTCACCTCTGGTAGCGGTAGCGATGTGGCTTCGTCCATGGCTGGGGAACAACCGAATGGAAAGGTACTTGAAGCCCCATCACACCCTGCCCAGCCCCAAGAGAGAATAGATAGAATGGATAGATGGTATAGAGACAATGGTGCTCTTCACCTACTCCAGACCCAGATGTTCGGTTCCCACCAAATCGGTCAAAATGGTTATTTGAAAGTTCGCTCATCAAATCATGCTGCATGACTAAGAACTTTTTTCCTTGGGGTTGATGTAATTTTTTTCAGACTATGAACAGCTCTAAGCCACCTAGTTCTATCGCAATGACCAGATTTCTGATAGTAAAGTTCAACAATCAAGCCATGTCAGTCATTCAACAATCATTTTTAGTATGGTGGTGTAACTTAGTCCACTATAGCTTCTCCAAATTGTACTCAACATTTTCCAAATAGAATACAACATTCTCCAAGTCGAATTCAAAATTTCATATTCTGAAGGGAGAACATTACTTTTGCGGGATGTGTTTGATAATATCTACTGATTACCGAGTTGTTTCCAATGGATGTTTGTTTGTATGTTTTTGATTCAACTCAGCTCAAGCGGCAGCTCACAATGTTGATGGCATATTTTTCAAAATGATGTGTGTGTTCCTAGCAAGGGCACAGGCTATAGTACATAATATATATACGACGTACAACTCTTCCTTTATCATGTAATCGGCCGTTCCTTGTGATATTGGTTGACTGAACACGTTCGTAAATAGTGGTGTGGGGGGGGGGGGGGGGGGGGGGGGGGGGGTCTTGCAGATTTAAAAGTTCTCACGTAGAATAGGGAGGGGATGGGGGATTTGTGATGGATTCATCCATTTCTGTGAGTTGAGCTGTTCAGATTTCATTAATTGAAAAATATCGTTAAAATTTAGTATTGAAAAGTTCGTAATGGTTACAATGGATTCGATCAGGTGTTTGAATTGTTGGAGTTTATAGGAAACGGCCAAGCTTTGGTTGAACCGATCATGAAGGTGTTCTACTACTATTACACTATTATTATACATCTATCATATCTATATATTAATTATATGTATATATTGTACTATTATTACCGACCTAAGAAATCAGTTACTTTCTCCATCAATAATATGTTATACAAAAATACGTAAAAATTGTCAAGTGTGTGTTTGTCTCAATCACTCGCAAACCGTAACACCTATTTTGATGGGGTTTCTGTAAAAGTATGGCAAAGTAACTGGCCAGGTGATATTAGGCTGTAGCAGAAATCTTTCATCTCCTTTCTTTTCATTTTGGATTGACGGTCCATTGCTGAAACGATCATTTGATCTCTAATTTTCGTACCACGGACGTCACAAGAGCATGCGTTAGTTCGGATTATTAAAACATAGTCCATAAATGTCATTTTCTCCCTTCAGATTATGGAATGTTGAATTCTATTTGGAAAATGTTGAATTCAATTTGGAAAAGTTGCGTATGCATTTTTTAATGCCCACCATTTATTTATTTACATACACAGGTACATATTGTTATAACACTACCATATTTTGTAATACCAGAATGAATATAATATTTAAAATGCTTCTTAATCGATTCTGGGCCCAATGTCATAGATGTCCAGGACGTCTCTTCCAGTGTTCTCAATTCTCTTCATGATGCTCCTAGGAATGTATGACAATTATATTTCGAAAATGAGCGAGTCTACGTACTACGTTAGTATACCTAGTAATAGGTAATTGATGCATTGCTATTACTGGGATAGAACAAAATCATGATCCTATTATTCTTATGCAGATAGTGGGTGAGTGTATTAATGAGTTAAAACCTTCAGTTTTGCCTAAAAATGTTTGAATTTGTGTGATTCATCACGTATCGATTATTATTTTCTTTTATGAAAAGCAAATGTGGGTTTGAGGTAGACATGGGTAGCCTTGGTAACTGCCTACTCTGAATAAATCATTATTTTTTTTAATCGACTGTTAGGAATCTGATTTCATTGCCTCAAGTAAACCTCGCTTTTACTGTGTTCCTGAGGGAGTCCCGGAATTTTTGTACATATATCGCTAGTCCATGAAGGTAAGTCATTCTTGGAGAGAGGACGTCAAAATTGGTGTAGAGGTTCACTAATTGGGTGCGCCTGTTCAATTTGGTGGCTATACGTAGTACAGAATTCATAACTATTTCCAGACTTCGGAAGTTACTCACAAATACTCCTCCCCAATTGATGAAGATTCCAAAATGTTCTAAAAAAACTCCAATGGGGGTGTTTGGCAGTAGTAGGAATTGCGAGCGATTACCTGACATCACCACTGACCCAGCACATCCCAAATTAGAGGCGTAGAAACACCCTCGAAGAGTCCAGCTAAGGAGGGTCAATGAGCATCCATTCCACAGCAAACCACATCCTGAATCCCGACTGTACCACGTCGTTCAGGTCGGAAATTCTAGAAACCTGACTGGTTCTAAGCAGAAAAAATCGTATCTAAGCGTCGTCATTTTATTATATACAAGACTGATAAATAAATGCGGAATCAATCAGGTTGGAGGAATTAATTTGGAAACTGACTATTAATTTTAATATTTCCATTGGCATGTCAACTAGCTTCAAAATGGGTGAGAAATGTTGTAGCCAACGATACCGGTAGGAACCAACCAACCTACTTACCTGTACCTAATTCTCCAATTTCCTCTCAATGAGAAGTGCCTAATAACTAGACGGTTGTCTCGTTCATTAGTGATATTCCTTATTCATACCAATTAGGAGTTCACACGTCACATCATTCCCGACATTTTTCCTGCATGGGAATCCATTTCATAGCACCTCTGAATATAACCCCGAGGGCTAAAACTTAGAAACTGTTCAGAGAAAATCCAATATGCTGCCAAAATATGAATAAAAACAGGATAATAAAAAATGTGTTCAAAGGCCAGCACCTTAGGGGTCAAATTAAACCGTCTGCTGCCGAGTGGGGTAAGTCAGTTCTAAATTTTTTGAGTTTGGTATGAATTCATGTCAATATTACACATGCTTTTTTGTATTTGCCCATTAGCACTCAATTTGAGATAAAACACAAGCTGGAGTGCAAAAGAATGACTCTGAGTCGATTGAAACACAAATTTGTGCCCGTGGGGTGACTCAGTTACCCCAGTCAGTAGTGCGCATAACAAAAAGTTCCATTCATGCAGCATGAGTTGGTGTGCTAATTTTCAAAGAATCATTTACCGATTTTGTGAGTGATTCTTATAGAAATTTCACGCTGATTCCGAATATACCATATGTTCCTATGTGTAGGATGGTATTTCACACCTGAAACCTCAAGAAACACGTTTTTGGCGATTTTTGAAACAAAATTTTCAAAATTTGACCCCTTGGAGTACTCCAAAAATTCCGGCCAACGAACTCATCGTTACTTTTGATATCATTGACATTTTAACATTTTTTGGGATTTATTATCTCGATCCCTCGGGCAGATATCGTCTGGAGTGACACATATATAAACATATAAATTAAAATATAAATTTATATATAAATATATACACATATCAGAAATTGTTAATTTTCAGGATTCGTTTTATAATGGTCTGAAACGGATTTCCATGAAGACAATTTTCAAAAATTTGCATTACAAAAATTTTGAAGCCATTGCAATAGCTTCATTTTCTTCGAAAATTCGCTAAAACTAAGTAACATCTTGTTGTCCGTATATTATTTTCAAGCACTTCCACTGCGTTTGCGCCATCACCGACAGTACCAATAGACACTGGTGCACTCAATAGCTCCATGATTTGGTCGACAAAATATCCGGAGTGGAATGTTGGAAATAACAGCAAGAGAAAGCTTTTCCTACTTGAACTCTCAAATCAACTAGTTCTCCCCAACATGACATTGCGTTTGGCTCAAAACCTTCCTGAAAATGTTTTGGACTGCATCAGGCTTAGTGCAGGGGCTACGATGAAATTCGATGACTCCGTAAACTCAGCTGCACCGACACAGCGGCGGGCTGCCTGTCCTCAACTCTGCTCACAGGGATGCGATGCAGCTGGTTGCGAAAGGAAAAAACAGGCCAGATAAACAAGAGTGAATTGCTGTGTTATTCACAAACCTTCCTAAAATAAACGTAGACTCAAACAAACGAATGTGAAATGTCATGATTGTGACAAAAGGAGAAATATTGAAATGTTTGTCCAACCATTTTCGGGAGGAAAAATTGATCGAATTATTTTTTACGGGTTTTTTAGGTACATTTCAACTTTTTTTCATATTCACGTTAGAAAGTTGTAAAATTAATTTCATAAAAAAATAAAAAAGTATTCACATTTGAATTTTATCATAATTTTCCCAGTGTAATTAATAAAATAAGTAACGAAATCGTGTGGGGTACGTCAGTTACCCCACTTGGTATTGTTTCTCGGCCAAATGGGGGCTTGGTAGCACACTGGTTTATGTCATATCTTAGGGGGCAAAAAACATTGGATGATTTTTTCGAATTGACCAATAATGCTGGAAAGTGAAGAAAAAGTGCCTGGAAGTGAGAGTGTGTCTGGAAATTCGCTGACTAAACGTTCTTCAAAGTTCGAAGCCTAAGACAACTGTTGGGAAAAAATAATATTGCATAATAGTCCAAATATAGGTAACTCCTTTATTTAAAAAATAATATTTCATACCCCTTTCCATATCCAACATAAGTATAAATATATAATGTTGTAAAGGTGGATTATTCAAACAAATAAAGGAATTGGACAATATTTAAACGAATAAAGGAATTGGAAACTCTTTGAATAATAATTACACATTTTCAGAGCTTTCATTAAAAATAACTGGAAACTACCCAATGGACGGTGTGAAAATGGTGATGAGTTGGTGAGTGAATGAGAGTTAACTTATTCCAAGTGTATGCAGTTAATATTTATGATATTACATTGGATTACAATTCATTGATTGATTGATTGATTAACATTGAGTAAACTACATCAACCTACCCACCTATGTACAAATTAATCTCTTATTACCCGATTTGACCTTTTTTCCAAGATATAGCAAATTGATAGATGGGAAATTTCAATTCCTGATTTAGCGTTTCTGTCTACACGTAGTACCCCATCATGGGTACGATATATTATGATAAGTACCACTTGAGTCGGAATTATTGTGCTAAGAGTGTACCATTACAGTTTCAGTTTTATTCTGAAGGAGTAGTCTTCGGAATAATAATATTTTTCCGAAGACTAATCCTTCATTAACACAAAATTACAATTTCTACATATTATGTAATGTGGGTAAGGGGTGAATCGAACTTGCTAAGAAATAATTATAATTCATAAATCATTTTCAATTATGTACATCAATTTGTTCACATAATTTGTCTTTAAAAAATAAATTATTGGTGTATGATAGTTTTCCAAGCTGAATTTACAATACAGAAACTTATTTCCAGATTTCATATTACGCTTCTATTCGCCAAATTTCGAAGCAAAAAAAGGGAGAATTTTTTCGATTGAAAAAAAAAAATAAAAAATAACAGTTATTTCTCGATGGCAAAAATGAAGATCAAATGATAGGTAGTTTTTATTTTCCAGACAAAAAAAAGAAGATAAATCGAAACCCAGTGTTTATTACCTATTTTATTGAAACATCAAAAAAAATGAATAAATAGAAAATAAAATAACTGTTATTTTGTACTTCTTTTTGTTTTTTAATTTGGAAATTTTAATGGCTACCTTTCTTTCGTTATCTGACATGATTGGTTATCAACATTTATCGTTGGTTACGCATCATTATAGGGTGAATTGGAAACAATTAAATGATGATTTGTATTCACTATTGGCAGAGAATGAGTTATTTTCAAACATTGCTCATGAGTACATTAAGATTTCCTTTGTACTCGTACCTAAGTATTTTCCCCAAAGTAGTAAGATTAAATCAGTACACAAATCTGGATCAGACCGGTATGTATCGTGTATCTTTACCTATTCAATAAATATTAGACTCCAAACGAAATCTGAAACCGAACCTAAAAATATCATTTTTTCGATTTTATTTTTATTATCATTTTTTTTCGGTTTTGAATGTTGGAACAACTTAACCCTCTGTTCCTATTGTGGGGGACTCCGAGTTCCTCAACGCCAGTTTGTTGATTTTATGCTATCGTGTCTGGTGTTCATTTGCGCCCAGACCTTCAGTTCCTGTCGCTCTAGTATCCCTTGAGCTGCCAGTGACGTTGGATTTCCCAAGAAGATGAGTAATGTGTCGGTTTTTTCAAACAATGGCAGGGCGAGTCTGTTTTGGGGGACCGCCCACAGTGTCTGAGTAGCAAATTTTCTCGAACTCGTGGGTTGTACTTCAGTTTTTTATTTTTGACAGCGAGTGTAACTGGTTGTATGGGTATTTATGTGTTTATTTGTATGTTGTTTATGTACAAACATGCTGTTAATGCTGTTTTAAGTCGAATCCTATCGCGTTTTGCACAGTGGAAATAATTTCAAATCAGATGCCAGGGGACATTGTAGTAGGTAAATGTAAAAAATTCGCAAACCATATGGCAAAACTTATATTTCTTCCTTTTATGTAATGAATTTTTTTTCAATTTGACGTCGAGTTTAATGTGCAACTTTTGCTTCC